>VXBI01007618.1:1672161-1801129 GCA_013397375.1 Toxostoma redivivum
TGTGTGTGGGTGTGTGTGTGGGTGTGTGTGTGGGTGTGTGTGGGCAGTGCCCGCTGCCCGGCCCTGCCCGGCCGCCCGCGCCGCTCGCTCGCTGCTCCCCACACTCCTCCGGGGAAGGAGCTGGTGAGGAGAGCCGGGCGCCAGGAGCCTCAGCACTGACAGCCCCTCGGAAGGGCACTGTCCCACATGGTCCTGCATGTTCCCGCTTTGAAATGTACGTGAACCTTCCCAGTGGCAAGGGAAGGTCTGCTCAACAGCAGCAGTGGGCTCTCAGCTGAGTGCAATGGAGACTGGCAGGAATGCCCTGTGTCCCCTGGCAGGCCGTGGCCTCTTTATCTGCTCATACAGCCAAAAATCCACACTGACCCGATAAAGTAATGTAGTAGAGCTAAAGCCAGATTGCCAGTCTGAATTGTAGTGCTGCAGCTTAGCCTTGCAAAAGTCCTTGCTATTCTGTTGTCTGTCTATTGTTTGAAAAGTGGTAATTTATATGTAATTTCATAGTCTAATTGTAGATAAAATTTGGGCAAATGCGGAACAGGATGTTTTACAGGCCTCCCAGAGTAATTATGCTGCTTTTTTTTTTTGGCTTGGCTGTATGCCTGAGTGTGTTAAAACAAACCTGCATAGTCCAGTTGTAGGAGAATCCTGCAGATCAGGACCCCAGGCACCTGCAAGCCCGTGGCTGCACAGCTCACCTAGGGCAGCATGCAGTGTACTTTTTCCCACAGAAAAACGAGAGCCAGGATCTTCATGAAAGGGCATCAAGATGGCCTGCTGGGATTCTCACTTGTCTCAGCAAATTGATTATTTTCACAGATTTTATAAGCTTTAATGAATGAGTAAATCGCATCACAAATCTTAGGCTCAGTATTCCACTTTGTGATGAATCTGGACACTGTAAAAAGTATTCCCACAAACCTTTGAAGGGCATATGCGCTCTTGTTTTCAGAAAGAGTCGTCTGCTTTTGGGCAGCCTTTCCTCCCTGATGTTGAAGCCCAGGGTGTTACACCGGTTCTTCTTACAGCTGAGGCATAGTCCTTTGTTGAAAGTGTTGATGTCATTGCACCAGTAAGCTGTGCTTTGCTTGTCCTTGTGCAGCAGAGAGTCGATGAACAAATGAACTGACCTCTCATGGGCACATTTCACAGTCTGAGTGATGCCTGAAAAAATGCAACGACAAAATTTTACATGATTTTGTTTCTTTTTGCCATTTCAGCTGCAGAAAAGTACTGTTGCCGACTACAAATCTATGTTACTGTTCCCCCCCCACCCCTAGCCTTTGCATCATAGTTTTACCTCAGAAATCGTACGTCATAGCAATTTGACTTCTAGGATCATTCAAAAATAGAATGGCTGAACTTCCATGGTAATAAACTTAAATAATTTTCTGCTTAAACTTCTCTAGCCTGACTGTATCAGACTGTAAATATGAACCTTGATTTCATTGTTCTGGCTGGTTTTGTCAATAGAAAATACAACCTGTGTTGATATGCAGTCTTTCAGATCATGCCACGATAAAGACAGCAGTCTCATTCTGAATTGCTGAACACTCTTGGATTTAGGATGCTTAGGCAGCAATACCATATTTTGTCCCTATTAGACTGACAGACTCTTATGTTGAATTGAATTTTTCTTGCAGGTACTACTTGGAAAAAAGGAGCAAAAATTTTATTGAATGCAATAAAAAATATTAAATAGGTCTGCTATTGTGAGAAGTATCTTTTTGTTCTTTAAGTGCCATCAAATTGTGAAAATTATTTTGTGCAAATAGGATGTATCACAATGGACTGCTTTATATGTCTGTTGATAAGCTTCAAGCTGATGCTTGGTTTCATATTTGTCACGATTTATCATCTAACAAGTAAGGCCCAGATTTAGGCATTGTGTGATGGTAGTTGAGAAATACTTCTGTAATGCCATGTGCTGGGTGAGCAGGGCTCTTTGGGAATTTCCAGTGAATACTCCTGGTTGTCACTGCTCATCAGGACCTTTTTCAGTATCTTTCACCAGTTTCTCTATACATTTATGTTCAGGTACATTGGACGTAAGCTTCTATAAATAAAAGCCAGCCTGGAACACTGGCAGTCAGGTCCTAGAGAGAGTGTCATCTGTGCTGTCGAAGGACATGGAATTGGGAAAAGGTGAACTGAGGAGGTGAGTAGTACAGACCTGTGTTTTATTTTATTTGAAATAATTAATGGCACACTAGACAAATCTGGCTTAATTAGAATAAATTTTCTCCTCTCCCCTACTGCTGAAACAAGTAACATTAAATTATTCAGAGGTGCTTGACAGCAGGATGCTCATGGCCTCATTTTCAGGAGTGCTAGGCAGCTCAATTCCTTACTGGAGTTAGTAAAACCAATATGAACTCAAGACATGTAAAAATCAGATAACTGATCTCTAAACAAGAAAATACCCTGCATATCAGGGGTGATAATAATAATACTTAGATGCTCTTTAAGACCATAGTTACGTAGTTTCCCAGACAGACTCAGTACAGCTGCCCCCCACTCTGTGCCGTTGGTTCTTACCTGCGATCCCGAATTGTGCAATGTGGTTGTACACATGCAGGATGTGACAGCCAGGCTGGAAGGTGCCTCCGTTGGGATAAAAGTCAAAATGAGCCACAGGCTGCTTGATGCCGACACTAAGGCCCATGTGCTGTTTAGTGAAGGTATGAATTGCATCTACAAAGTTTGCATCATCTGGAGATAAACGGTCTGTTGGTGACATCCCTTCAAACAAGGGACCAGCAGGGTCAAGGCCTGCAATAAATGCAAATAATCCCATTATCATACACTGCAGAAGGACTGTTCTACTGCTGTATGTTATAAATGTCTGAAAACAGGCAGCACTTGGTACTTTACAAGGTCTTTCTTTGATGGAAGCAATGAGAACGCTTGTCCCACAGAGGGTACATGGTTACACCTAAAGCAAACACAGGCACTGTTAAAAACACTAACTGGGACCTGCACAAGGACACAGGCTCAGGGACAGACGTGTTTGTCAGAGACAAACTCTGCTTGCTGCCAGTGTCACTTGAGGGACCTTTACCTAATTTTGTTCTTTCAAACTCCAGTGGTTGTGTGTTTCAGAGGCTCTATGAAAGATACTAGTCCCACAACAAGATTGACTTTTAACCCACATTTGGGACCTGAAACTTTCTAAACCTCCACTTATTGCTTAAAAGCCCTATATGTCTGCTAGATTTTATTTATAATAATTCTTCATCTTGAAAAATCTTCAAGGCAGATTATTACAGTATTCAGAGAAATAACACTCCGCTTGAGGAGTCTTGCTGATTTTTGTTTTCTGGACTTTTTTGCATGGTGCTCTTCTTGGAATTGATTTAGGAAGAGAACTTTGTGCTTAGTTTAAAGCTGCATTCAGCTTTGAGGACAAGCTTCTAAATTTGATATTCTTCAGTTGGTACTGTGGAGTAATATAGTTGCAAAGATATAACCAGGCAAGACTAGTAACCCAGGCAACAAGTAGGGAAGTCCCCCAAAGGCATACATTACTTTTTACATTTAGTAACTTTTATCACTAACAATTTTTGGAGCTTATTGTTACTAGTCTGACAAACTTTTGCTGAAGAACGCATATGGCTGTTACAGTAAATAATAAGCTCTAAGTTTTTTTACTTATCCATTTTCAAGGTGTTGTAATAAGGTTTGAACAAGCAGTGCTGGGGAACTGTCCTTCAGTGCATACATTGGTGCAATATCATGGCACATTTTGTAAAATCAGCTTCTTGGCATGCAGGCACTGCCATGAGAACCGATTGTGTAAGAGACTGTGGTACGTGGCAATGAATCCAAGATCAGAATTGTGACTTCAAAGTACGGCCATGTGTATTTGCCTCACTTCAAGTCTGATTAAAGTAAAATGTTTTCTCTGATAAATTAAATGTAGCTGATGTGGGTCCTGTGTAAAATGCACTTTTGTTTTCATTTGATTTGGGTTCTTTAAGCTGTCACTGTGGATTAGATGAGGTACTGTATACAGTGTATCAATAATATTATAAATATTTTTTCATTATGCTCATAATTAGTACAGTTACAAAACATTACAGAAAGTTCAGAATGTCACTAGTCAATCAAGTGTTTGGGTTAACTTTGTTTACTCAAAGCATCTACTAAGGGGACTCTAATGATATGCTTCTTGTAAAATCTAGTCCATTTTTGCCACAGGAGAACTGTTTTGAATTCACTATATGGGCACTGTCCCTCAGTTGAAAGCTCAAGCACAGTCAGACAATGTCCTTAATACATTTTTAAATTACTCTCTAACAATGAATAGTATTTGAAAAACTTTGGGTCAAGACAGTGGCCAAAGATCCAAGGTTAGTGGCTAACATTTAGTTTAAGGTGTTACTAGGAATGGATAAGATAAATTTAAGCAATATGTAGCTTGAGGCTTTGGTTTTTGATTTCTAGTCCCCATGCTTGTGTATTCTGTATGTCATAATTTGGACTGAGGTAGGAAGGATCAAAGATAGAAATGCTATGAGACCTAATTTTCAAAAATATTTTCATTAAGTTTTCTGAATCTAATTTCTAAACCAATGAGATGAAACTTCTAAACTGTGCTGAATATTGTTATTCAACAGCAAATTGTCAATATGACATTAATATGTTAAATATCTTCGTAGCTTGATTCAGTTGACTGTTATTTTTCTTAAAGGTATAAGTCTTTTACCTGTAATTCTTCCAATCTTTTTTGTACCATTGATAAAACTTCCAGCAAATCCTGAAACATGAGCTCCTAGGCTGTACCCAATTAGATGAGCATTGCTTCTGGAAAATTGAATGGATTCCTGGAAGATAGTGGCAACTTGATTTAGATGAAGAAATATGGAAAGTAAACAGTGAAATATCTATTACAAGCTAGGAATACTGTGAATTATAACACAAGAAATTTGTATGTTGATGGTGTTTGAATGAGGTGCATGAATGGAAAACCATCAACACAGTGGAATTTTTGTTGTTTGTTGCAGCAGTCATTGGATGCACACAGATGTTCACAGCCTTTTGTTTGCAGCATTTGGCTTTCCTGTGATTATAAAATGGATATCTGTTCTTTAACTTTGGGGTAAAACAATTCTCTATAAAGGTGTCTTGTGTTTTTTTTGCCTGAGATACCGGCACAAGCCAAACTAAAGGGATCAAAATATTGATCAGATATGTTAAATGATACAGCAGTGATATTTCTTGTACAAAGATGTGTGTCTGATTTGAAACAAATCTATTCTTTCTACCTAATCAATGCCATGTACATTTTAAGCATTTCACCTGAGCTGCAAGACTCAAAGTTTTTCTGACTGATAAAGAAAAATGTGGCATATTTTGCTTGCAGGAAAGACAAACCTCGCTTTTAATTTCTTTGTGGATGTTGCCTGCCCTAGTGGAGTGGCTGTGCAGTCTCAATACCAATCTCTTCTGAAGACAAGGTGAAATTTGGCAGACTTCTTGTGAGAGACATAGCTCTTAGAAATCACAAGATCTGACCAATTTTCTTCTCAGATGATGCTGAAGTAGATGCTATCGAGACTGTTACTGATCATGCCCTATTAATTCTTGGAATAAGAGCACTAATATTTACTTATTGTTTATTCTTTATTAAAATGTGTGGCCCTGCAGGTTTTGTTACATCCATTGAGAATCTTTGAAATAATTACCTACCTGTAAGCAGACAGGAGCATAGCAGAAAGATAGTTGTGGGAGTTGGAATGAAGGGGTTTTAACTGTTAAACTCTGGAGGGGTGCTTCTTAATACTAGGAACATTTACTGGTTAGACACACTCAATGCTGTGAAAATGTATTGTATATTTAAGTTCTGCATTTAAATTCTGTACAAAAATACAGTAGTACAAGAGTACCAACTACAATACTGGAACAAGGAACCAATCTATTCAAGCCCTGATTTGTTTGTTGACACTAGAGAAATCACAGAATATCTTTATTGTTGACAATGTGGTGTGTCCTCCTGGGAACTGATCAAAGTCCACCATTTAATTCATTCAATAATTAAAGAGCTTCAAATAATTACTTTAGGCTCCAACAACTTAAACTATATTTGATGAAGAGCTGAGGTTTCTTCTAACATCACAATGATTCTTCTAGCCCAGCCGTTCCTGCTTAGGCCTTTAATGGTATTTGCTACAAACCTTTCAGCCTTGCAGTACATTTCTCTTCCACTTTAGGCCTCACTATATATAAATAATGTATTCAAAAATTCATTGTCAGGTACATGTCAGAAGTATAATATAATTTCAAATTAAGTAGCTTAATATTAGAGATTGATACTATAGGAATTGCTTAGAGTTCCTGATTTGTATGAGTGATTCTCACTACTGTTTGCTTTCTACCTTTTCTTAAATTGTGCTGGAGACCAGTGATCCTCTTTTCAATTCAGCTATGGCCTCTGCTTCCCATGTAGCAGGAGTTTTGATAAATAGTCACTGCATTAGTGTGGCTCTGTAGTTACTGTGCCTCCATGTCATCTGCTTTGTGAAGCATGACAGTCCCCTTGAAAGGTCTCCCTTTACATTCTGGATCTTGGAGCCATTATTTTATGCTAATCTTTGGGAAACTACAGCAAAAAACAGACACAGTGTGGGGATTGAATTCTGCATTAAAAGCAGAAGTTGAGCACAGATAACATAAACTCATTTTCCTGTACTAATGTCTTGCAAATGATGATGTCTACGTGTGGAACAGTGTCAGCTGCCTACACACATGCTAATGGAAAAGTCAAAGTAGCAGGAAACTATATCACCTCTAAAGACATATAAAAATATTTTCATAAACAAGACCACTTTCTTTTTCCTCTTGCATGATGAAAGTTTTACAAAGTCACATGAAAGTTTATGGAAGAATAATGTGCACTTGATTAAAGAAATATGAGTGACTGAAATGAAAGCATTAGCAAGCATAGCTTTTCAGAAAGGTTGTGGAAGTGTAAGAACAAGTAAATACATCTTTTCCAGAGAAACATGTGTTGGTGTGGGAGTTCTCACCTCCAGCCACTCCAGGAACTGTGCTATCTCCTGTCCTGTGGTGCGTGTGTTCCGTACGGCAATGGGATAGTGCTGGTGAGCCAGTGTGAGCCAGTCTGCAATGACCACGTTCATTTGGTTATGCTGAGACTTCAGAGCTGCTGCCATTTTCCAGATCCAGCTTTCTAATATCCCATCCACCTGTTAGAATTGGAAAAACCCCAAACAATAAGAAAACCATTGTTATGGGAAAGCAGTCTCTGCCAAGTATTTGTTGTGAAAAACATAAGGAAACAAAAACCATAGTGTGAACAAGGAGGGATTAATGTTGATAACTAGATTTTAGGGGCTTCAGCCTTCTTCAGTGATGAGAATCTTTAGGTTTTGGTGGACCAAAAAAATTAAGAGTCAATATAAGGGTATAATAGTGTATGTTTTGTAATAAGGACACTTACAAGTGAAAATGATGTTCCCAAATACTTTAAGTCATCTGGAGATAACTGGTAGTACTGGTTAAAAAGACAGAAATGCCCAGGAAATGTCTGATTCCATTCAAGTGCAGCTATCCCTGTAAGTATAAGCTAAAAGAATTGGAGAAAGGAAGCTGGAGGATTGCAGACCAGCAGGCATTTGTCATCTCTAGCCATTCCATTTTGAAAGCTGCTTGTTTTGAGTCATTCTTTTTTGAATCCCTGGTTACGGTTTTCATGCATCAAAGCATGTTTCTGATTTGATGGACTAGAATCTATCAGACTTAATTGCTATTCTAGTGGTATGTATTTCCTCAATTAATAAAATAACCTTATCTCTTCTAGTGTATTAGAATTTTGGAGTCTCAGGTCTGGGTTTCCACATACACTCCTCTAAGAGCCTTACACCTCTGCAGATTAAGTTAATGTGAATGATGAACGTCAATGGCAGCAGCTTCAGGCCTGTGGTTTGAGGAGGGTGTAGGTTTTGAACAAATTTTTCTTTGTAAGACTTGGCTTTTTTAACTTGAGGGAGTTAAATGTATCTCTCTTATTTAAGGGAGTTACATCACGTGGGGTGTTCAAAGTTCCTCTGCGTATTTGCAGATGTGCAAGAAAGATCCATTGTGCCACCTTATGTGATTCCATTGGTTCTAGGAGAATTCAAGGATCTGTTAAAATTACTTAGTTTCTTATCCTGCCGTTTCTTTTGTTTCTTTTCCAACTGAGAAGCTGATGAAAAGTCACTCTTAGTATTGGCATGCTTTTGAGAAAGTTTTTTTTAATGGTGAATTGGTTTTTTACAGTTTAACTGGAACCAGTTCAGTGATAATTCATTAATGCTGAAGGCTCTGCTTTCAACTGAAGGGGCTTGTGGAGAGGTTCTTTTTAAAGGTGTGTCTGTGAGAAAGATGTGGAGACATTGTGGGCACTTTTCAAGAAGTCTGTAAATATCTGGCAGTGAACATATCAGAGAAATGAAACTGTTATTCAGCTCTCCAGGGCATGGCACATTAATTCAGCTACTTGTTCAAGCTCTGCTGGCTTTAAACCAGGGCTGAATTTAATCTTTGGCATGGGAGTCCCATGTGAAAAACTGCTCGTAGACTGTTCCTTCAGAATCTGGTGGGAATATCCACTTTGTATTTTTTCTAGCCATGATAGCTACCAGTGAAATCTATCATCTTCGTATCACAACCTTACTTCTGAAGTTGTTTCTGTAGCATAATGAGAAGGAAAGTATATCAAATCACATGTAATATGAATTAAAAATAAAATGTGAGTTCATACCGACCAGCCATGGACTATCATCACCAGAGGAAGAGAGGCATTGAAACTGCATTTGTCAAGAGTCTCCAACTGATTAACAAAAATCTGGCAGCTGCTTTCAGCTGTATCTGTGTAGAGTCGAAATTTGGTTTCTAAGTTTTGCTGATCTATCTTTCTTGTAGTGTGTTCACTCTGTGATCCCAGTGCCTCTGAAATGAAATTTGTGACAACAGTCATAATAGGAAGGAACTGAAAAACTGAAGAAGTTACTAGTGCAACACATTTTGTAAAACAGTAAATGAGTAAGCTTGGAACTCTTCCTATGGAGAATTGTTGCTTGTTCCAGCTAGGGCTAATGTAAACATTTTGGGTCAAAAAAGTGATCTCTTTCAAAGTCTGAGATGGTCTAGATGTGCCTCTGAGTCCCTCTATGTGAGACTCTCTATGTGAACAATAATAGTTACACAGCAATAGTGATCTGATTGCTATGGGCCTTTATAAATGCATAAGGATTGTAAGATCACAGTACAGGTGTTATGACTTGACCATGGAGTGCATGCACAGACAGGAACATTCAGAGGCTCTTAACTCTGCAGAGCATTTCTGCTAATGTGCATTTGCTAGTAATTGCTGAACAAGCATCATTACACTAAAATAACCATTTTATTCAGGGTTATAATTGCTTAGAGACCTGCGTGACTGCCTAAAACTAATAGACTGCATCATAATTTTTTTTTCCTCTGAAAAGGCAAGATGAAATGTTTTTCTTTTAGTTGTAGTATTTTGGATGATTTTGTTTTTAGGTAAAATAGTTTAGTGCATTTAGGACAGCGTTTTCAGAAATGTCTGTTAAGTAAGAAAGTGGAGGCAGTGTGAACTGTGGTCTTATGACATGAGCTTAGAAGGAAAAAATGCCAAAATATAAAGCATTTGCAGAAAAATAGAGTAAAATAAAGCAGAAGCTTACAATTAGCACCTTGTGACATGCAAGCCTTTCTAGTAAGACTTAAGAATATTTATTTAGCTGTAAGAACTCCATATAATAAATATCATTTAAGCTAGAAAAAATGGGGTTTAGTAGAAGAGAAGATATGATGAACTAGATAAGAAAGTAGTTAGAGTTTCTAGTATCGGAGGGCAAACATTTAGATCGGAGGGATTTTACTAATGGAGTTCCTTGGGTACAGTGTTTTGGCTAATCTTGTTTTAATATTTCCATTAAAGAAGCAGCTGGAAAGGTACAAGACTGACAAAACATGCGAGTCCCTTGCTAATACTGAGAAGATCAAACCATTAAATATTAAGAGCTAGATGACAACTTGAAAATACAGCAAGAGAAACTGGTAGAAATCTCCTACTATGAAGTGCAGGGTCGTACAGTTGATAGGAATTTCTCTATGAATGGGACTCATAAATTGGAAGTGACACAAAGATAATAAAACTTGACTGAAGTAATCAATAACAAAATTGACCATGAGTCACTGCTACTATTTGAGTGTGAGAAAGGAAAATTCCAAGATGCCTTTAGGTAGATGGTTTTGGTAGGAAGAGACAATGTCATTGTTAACCACATCCAAAACAGTGTGCATAGCTCTTGTTGCCAGGCACATCTGTGGGATAGATGTGGGGATATGGTGGGCACTTTTCAAGAAGTCTGTAAATATTAGGCAGTGAATATATCAGAGAACTGAATACTGGTAGTTTCATTTCAGATGAAATTGGTGGTTCAGGTGCTACCAATATCATCAATTCCATTTGCAACAGCTACTCACCAGCACCACTGAAATGATCAGGGTGGAAGCTTGTGATTTAATTAGACCCAACAAGTAATGAAATATTTCTGGAGGTGAAAATCAAATATTTTATTTCTATGAGAAGTTAAAATTATCTGTGCTGTAACAGCACTGAAATCAGTTAAATTTTAGTTCTTATTTTTCTTGCAATAAAGTGATTGATATCAGAGATTGTACTTTTTTTTCTTTTTTTGATACATTGAAACTCTTATGTTTTTAGAAAATACCTAAAATCATAGACTATTCATTTCTGTATTGTATCTGCAAATCTGTCTTGGGGTTCTGTGATGTTGTCTTGATGAGATTTTCGTAGTTTACAAGGAACTTGTGATTCATTTACAGGGAAGTCTTTATCCTGCAAACATGTGTTGTGGCATGAAAGTCCCGTGTTTAAATATCTGCAGTAGCATCTTGTGATGCACAATTCAAAGAACCCCAGTGTGAAAGTGTACTGGCTCCAGGTCAGACTGTTATTGCCACATCAGTCCTGTTACAAACATAATTCAAGGTTTAATTTCAGTGTAATGATAAGACATGATAAAACAGCATATTTAATTTGTTTAAGTGTGTGGCAGTTCTGGCAAGAAGACTCCTAAACTGGCCTGCACTGGATGTGCATTGCTTTCTATTTGTTGCTAACTACTGTTCATTCCAGTGAACAGGCAATGTTATGTTTCACAGCTGGGAAATGTTATTGAAGAAATTTATTGGGTCTTGTACAAGAGTTGTAAAATTTTAAAAGCTTCAAAGTTACAGAAGGTTTGGTTGATAAAATTCGTGGCTTCAGTGTCTCACATTTTCCTTTCAAGATGCTTTTAACTGTCATAGGACTAAGTCTGATCATTTCTCTCTTACAATGTCCACTTTAAAGAATTTCTGTTGAGGACTTAGTTTCTGAAGTAAGTAATATCAGGAAAGGGTGAACCTACATAAAGAACTGAAAATTAGAAAGAGCTTTAATGATGTAGATATTCTTAACGTCTGGTTTATTCAGCCTTTGGTGATTAGTCTCTCCACAAAAATAAACATTGTGTTCTATTTTTAGCACGAAAAGAAAAACAAACAAAAAAAAGTAGCTTGTGTCTGTTCCGTTGTACACATCCTTTCTTTGTTTAATGCCTTGTTTTCATTTTCTTTTTGCTCTCTCAGTGTTTGTGCAATGCAAAGGCGCTTTGTCACTCTGTACTCTTTGTACATACTACAGAAAACAAGTCTGATAAAAAGCAGTTTTCTTCAGATGCTGGCTGGAAAGTGCTGTGGTGCTTTAATGGCTGAACATTGTTTTGCTGGTAAATCTGGGAGACTGGATTAAAAATACGGTTTGAACTTCTTGGCTGTCAAAAGTTAAAAGTTCCTGTAAGATCAGATGTGCTATTCAACAAGGAACTTCTTCAATCTGTTAATCTATGTAATGACTTGGAGAAGGAAATAGTGTCTGAAGAGCCTGGCTTCCACAACAGACTCCTGCAGAAAATGTCATACCAGAGACTCAGTGACATGGCCAAAGAGAACTGGGAAGTTTCATAGGTCAGTTTGCAAAAACAACACAATTCAACTGCTAAAGATTTTTTTTCATGGTAATTACAGTTAAGTGTGCAGAGATCTCTGAGCCTCCAAAGAGTTTTGCTTTGGAAGAATACCAGGTGAGCGGGTTGCTGACTTAATTTCCTTTTTCTCAGAAGATCCTCCTATGACATGAATTTTTTCAGCAAAGACAATGCAGTGGGGCCACACTGACCTGTGTGCTTCCATAAATTACCTTCCCACAGAGCACTGCAGTAAGCACAAGCAAGAAAAGCTCTTGCAAATTCTTACCAAAGGAGGTTCAGCTCTTCACCTTTACTTTGTATTAACAATGCTTCTGTGAGGTGCAGTAAAGACCAAAGGCTGGGTTTGTAAACACCCCTTCATTGCAGATTCTTGTAAAATGTTTTGGAGTTAGTTTTGGGCAGACAAACCAGAGCATTTTTAGATTTGACCTGGGATAATCATGTTTGCTTATTGAAAAATAAAATGAAGAGAGATTTCCAGTTGAACAAAAAAAGCGAGTCAATCCAGGAGAGAGACTTGGATTGAATCACCTCAAAAAATAGGAAGGAGTTCCTAAATATAGAATTTTTGAGTCCCTTCTGAAATTTCCAAATGTGGTAGCAGTGCTTTGAACTTGTTAATGAAAACTCTACTGGAAACTAGACAAAGGTCTACGTGCTGTCAGGGTTTGAAACTAGAAATATCCTATGCTTTTCTGCGGGAAGAGATCCACAGTCTAAATATGTGTCGTGTCTGATTAGGTATAAAAGTACAGCTACAAAGTATCTGCTTCATAGTACAAAAATTGCCTAAATGTGAAGTGAAGAGGATGAAGTATAGCAGAACTATCTAATGTTAAGAGCAAAATTTTAGTATTTGCTAAGTCATGCACTTTAAATTAATCTTACAGTACAGCATAAAAATTTTGATAAAATTGGCATTTCTAAGTAAGGAAAGTAGCTTTTCTGCTTAAGAAAAATAATGTTCAGTGTCCTTCTTCCTGTCATGGAACTTGGGTTGAAGAGAATATTTCAGTGGCTCTCACCAAATCCTTATACAATTGAAAAATTAATTAAGCAAATCTGAACAGAAGTTGAAATCTGGGCTGTTGGTGTGTTAAGGGTATATAAAAATCACCCAGATCGGCATGTGAACCCATGCTGCTATTTCCAGGTTCTGGCTGCCTTGTCACCCCAGCAGCAGCTACCCTTCATAGTCATGAGTGGACTTGTGAGCTCTGATAAAACTCCTGCATCTTTTGGGTGGCTTTTCCTGCTTACAGGGAAATGTTTCCAAGAGTACTTGTGTAGTGTAATCACATTTCAGTGTCATAAGTATCCAACATATTGGAGAAAACAGTGACACAACAATTCCCCAGAAACAGACAATTCTGTTGTGAAATTGAGCAAAGGCAGTGGTGTGTTAATGATTTTTGTTTGAGCCATGGAAAGTGGAATATATCACAGAACCCCTCATTTCCAAGAGCAAGATTTTTTTATCACTTAAAAGAAGAGCTAGTATCTGGCAGTGTTCAAGTTTCTCATTTTGACAAGTAGTTCCTGTAGAACTTTTCTTTTTACTTGATTTTTATTGTTCCTGTCACTTCAAGGTTTTTGGGTGTCAGAAACTAATGGTTGATAATTCCATCTCTTGTAGTTCTTAGGGGAGAACTCTAAAACATGTTATTTTTTTTTTTTTTGGGATGGGATGGGGAGAGGGGATCCTAGGCCTTTTTGATTGCTCCAGAGTCCCAGGCAAGATACAACAGTCAAAACTGAGGTCTGTTGTGCTTAAATTTTTTCATATCCTCATGTAGTTCCTTTGTGTTTTCGCTTAACTTGCTCACCTTGCCAAATGAAAAGTAGGTATCACTTAGAAAAGAATGAATGGATAAAAAGCAAGAAAGCAAGAGAAAGCTATGACAATTGGATTAAACATTAGCAGGTCTGGTTAGAAAAAGACATTTGGGAAAAAGCTTCCCTTTCTCTTCAAGTTTAAATGAATGGTGAGATTAGATATGAATAGGTATTAGATGAGTAATTAGATTCTCTATCTGAAAAGTATTCTGAGCTGTCATTTCTGGTTTCTCTTGTCCTGTGTGCATGCAGGCATGCCAAAGGTGAGTTACACTCACCATGAGTGTAGTTTGTACCCAAACAGCCACAGAGGGAGAGTAGAGATGATTACCTAACTGTTGTTAGCCCTCTGATAACACACTTTTAACCTTCTGTTGGGAAATCCAAGAGGAGAGCACATAAAATTGCACCTTTCATACTGAATGTCTTCTCTGTGTCCTGGCTTTCAAACCATTCAGACAGTGCTGCTGGGAGGTGCCATTAGTGAGTCTTGAAACCGGAGAAGGATGTGTCTAAAAAGAAGCCAATCCAAAGTTCACTGGGGCTGGTACTGAAGTTTTGTTAGTGAGGCAGTGGCACCTTGAGTGGAAGGTGTGTGAGATGCCTGGTCAGGAATCAGCTCTGGGCTTAACTGGGACGATTCTGGCTCTCTGTGATTCTTTACCATTGGAGTGCAGAGGAGATCTTGTTTTCTTAGAAAACCAGACCCTTCCAATGTCTACCAGAAGCCAAATTTCGAATTCTTTACTAAGAGATGATTAACACTGGCAAATCTCTATTTTCTTGTGTCTAAATACTGCTGATCTTTCATGAAGTCTTTATTATCAGGGACTTCTCTCGTGTTTTGAAGCATAGTAGTCTGCAAAAATCTGTAAAAACTCATCCCACTATTGCACAAAGGAAGGATTACTCTCTTCTGCTTTCCCTGGATCTCCCAGGTCTGTATTCTATATTTACCTGGACTGTTTGCAGGAGGGGTGAGGAATGTGGAAATTTGTTTGTAGATGTGTTTATCAGCTACCTTGTTAAGAACTATCAGCAGAGAGCCATTCCCCTATCCCTTTCTGATTAATTTTATTCAGACTTAATTTCTGGTTGCATAGAATTGGAGAAAGAGAATTTTATGTTTTATTCAGTAATAGCAGAATTGTGTTTTTTAAAAAACTTTATTTAAAAAGTTGTTAAAATGTTAATAAGGAGTTTAGACTTAGACGATATTTCTCCCTCTTTTTTAAAAAAATATGCTTCCTAAAGGAAAAGTAATTTGAAAAAAATACCCAGTATTGCATTCATAGCAATACGAAAGAACTGCAAAATATATTCAGCATATTCCGTACAGATCATTGTTTAGTACAATTTGTTTGCTTGGTGGTCTAAGACCAAGGAGTCCAAGCAAAGGAGTGCAACCTACTTTCAGAAGTTGCTTGTATCAAAGAATTTGATAAAAGAACCTTGTCAGTTAATTCTGAACTCTCTACTTATATAGCTTGTGCTGCTGTTTATTTGAAATTGCCTCTCCTGGATGCATTTGGTCAGGTGATGGAGACAGGAACTGTTTCAGTTCCTCAAAGGGCCTTTAGTGGGAGTATTTGGGGATCTGAAGAATAAAATGAGAACATCAAACAAAAGTCTTGCTAGAAAACTTTGAAAAAGATTGCAAAACAGATCAAATAGCATGTTTTGGTTTCCACTTGCTGTCGTGTGTCTCAACTATTTAGAGATATATCTGAAGTCACTTATGATTCAAATAATACATTTCTATTTAATGCCTTCAAAAGAGGGAGAAATAAAATGCGGTGTAACATGTCCTTTAAGAGGAAAAAATAGTAGGTTACCCTTTCATTTTCCTCTGATTTATCTATTTATTATTTATGTATTAGAGAATGAGAATATGTATTTTTTTCCTCTTCTTCCTGTATTTGTTTTTCTGTCATCAGTTTTGAACACTGGGTTGTTTCAAAATTCTCTCTAAGGAACTGCATCTTTTTGATTCCTGTGCCATACTATTTTACTCTTTCTCTTCTATGTAAAACCCCCATACTATGGTGAAATTTCAAAATTTATTTTTCACATCTCCTTTATTTAGAATCAAGTATTGAAGTGAAGATTAGAACAGAAGGCAAAGAAATAACACCCACCCTCCAAACTGTTAACTGTGCTTTTGTCTTTTTATATCAGGTAAAAACTTCATGGAAGAATGCTGATTCTCAAAACTTGCTATCTATTTTACTGTCTGATTAAATGAGATTTTCCTCTTTTCTATCCTTCATTGTGACATAATTTGTAAATATAATTTAAATAATTTAAATCTCCACTAAAAACATGAGTTTAAATACAATAATCAATAAACTTGTGACGTTGTTGTTGCAAGGAACAGGGAAACCAGTGCTCAGTGCAAGCAGCAGTGCCCCTTGAGAGCTCAGCTGCTGTCCCAGCAGAAAAATGCATTCAAATCTCTCTCCTCTCTAGAAAAGTGTGCAGGAGGAGGCACCAGCCACACAACTCACATTGTTTGTGGGATGGCAGAAACACTGTCCTCTTAATTGTCTCATCTAAAGCCAAGGCTCCTTCTAAATAGGAGCCTTTAAGTGTTATTTGTATAATGCAGAATTCCTAAATTGAAGTTAGTGCACCAATGCTTTGATCTGACCTAATCTGAATTTTCTTAACCAAAATCCTGGATGATGAATTTATTCTCCTTGAGACATGTGGTTAACCTGTGGAATTTCTCACTGGGTGTGATGTGGGAATGAAGGATTTATATAAAGCTGCTTGGAGACTGGAAGTGCCTAAGAGAAATTCAGTGGGGATTACCGAGCACATAAACAGCTCTGCTTAGTCAGGAGATCTGGGAGCTGGGAATGGTTGTTGACCTGAGGGAAGTGCTGTGTGTATGAACTCTCCCTGCTGAGTGTGCACCTACTTTTGGCAACCACTCTTAAGGGTTGAACTGGGAGGGCCTGGGTTTCATCACAACACCCACTCTTATGTTTGATGTAGAGCTCTACCTGGCATTACTTTTGACTTACATTTTGGCTGGTTCTTAAACCAACTTGAGAAAAATAACAGCTTTTGGAAAATATATCCATTTAAAACTTTTCATTCCTTTTCACATCCAAATTATCAATGTTAATATGTACTGTTCAGAATTATTAATTATCTTGAAATCATTGTTAATTTCAAGTAATTTAAAAATAATGTTGAAATCACAATTAACCAACAGCATGTTTAGGCTAATTTATGTTGAAATCTTTGAAGTTTTAATTTGAAATTTTGTTGCTGGTAAAGTTTTAGCTTTTTATCTAGATTGGGCAGGAAAGTGTTCTTGGGAGATGAAAATATTATCCTGCTCAGCTCTTAAAAAGTCAAGTCAGCTTTTATCCTGGAAGAGATGGACAAGAGGTAATCAAAGGATTCAAAACTGTGCATGTATTTGCTTATAACTTCATCATTTAGAACATTGTTTTTCTCAGTTTTATTTCCAAGGGACCAGGAGAACACCTCCATTACTTAAGTGCATATCCCTTGGAACCATTTCCCATATGCTGACACTCTCATGACAGGTGTAAATTTTGATTTAAAAAAATAGACTGTCTTGCAATAGGTAAGACGTTTTTTGAGTTGTATTTTAGGGTAGCTATGCTGGAAGTGGGAGTTCATTATCTTCCTATGGAGTTACTTTCTTTGTTGTGTTCCTGCAAATCACTTTTCTGGTGCCAATGTAGTATGTCAGAAATTCAGCATGCCTTCTGGATCACAGCGTTCCATAGTCTGAGGAGAAGTTAAATATATGCTCCAAGAACATGTGTTTAAAGTACAAAACAAAACCAGAAGAATGAGAAAAGAGGAACATCAGCATCTTTAGAATATTAGCACAGGAAGGCATTGCTGAGAAGAACTCACTTGCTGGGCCATGGGACAACCCTCCAGGACAGACTGCTGGATAATAGATCTATTCCCTGGAAGGCAGAGCCAGGCTGAGAGGGGTGGGTGTACAATAGTCATGTGTACAACCAGCCCTGTCTGCACAAAATTAGTGAATTGTGGGTTTATTTACTTACTGGTTTATTTTTTGTTTATGAATTTTTGGTAGTGGCTATTCCACCAAACTCCCCTTGTGAATATTTATGCTTGGCAGACTTCTGGTATTCAGAAAAGACAAATGACTGTCTCAGTCTGCAGAAAGGCAGTGGGGAAAATGAGAAGTCAGTAGGGCCTGGGAGATGATTGAGTGTTACAGTGGAAAGGTGGTAGAAAAAAAAGGGAAAGTGGATACTCAAGCCTTGTTTTGTGGGGGAATCCTCCTGGGTTGAGTATCCCTAAATCTCAGGCTACCAAAGTGGCCTTTGTTCCATTCAGGAAATAGGACTAAGCAGTCTCAGTCTGGGTGGTGACTTGGCATCTAGTCCCTTAAAATTTTTCTACTTCCAAGAAACCTCTATCTTAGAGGGAATATTGGGAGAATTTTAAAGGACATGTTCTTGGGAGCTCTATTTTGCCTTAATCTCCCTCTCCTCCCTTTCTTCTTGTCTCCTTTTCTCTTGCCTCTCCAGTAAGTTCCTGGCTTTTTCTGTTATGTTCTTTGATTTTTTTAATATATTTTTTTAAATAATAGAATTGTTTTGTTTTACTGCTTTTGTCTGAAAGCCTTAGTTAAACCAAAATAACTGAGGGGAAATCCTGTTTTCCCAGCAGATAAACACTTTTTGCTTTGACAATCGCTTGGTGTGTTCATCTAAGCAAGAGTTTGATGGTTTCACTGATACAGTATTAAAAGGCTTTGATAATTTTAAGTGTATCCTTTGGAATTTCTCCAAACTGATCTTTTACTGTAGATGCCTATAGATATTTCTCCTAAAACCTCTGCAGTGTACTCTGTTTACAAAAAGTTATTTCCATGCAATTCTGTTTAGAAATTAGACTTTTATAAAATACTGAATGAATTTCTTTTAAAATTAAACTCTTTAAGAGGAAGAAGAATTTACTGGGGACATATTTTAAGTACTTTTTTGTACAGAACTGGTCTTAGAACTTCTATTAATGCTGTCATGCAATTTTTGTTACAATTTTCCTTGTGTAAATGAACAGAGACTGGAGTATAACAATTGCCATCACTTGTGCCAATGTTCACAAACAATTTCTGAAGTTCATTTGTTCAGTGCTCTATTACAACTTCCTCTTTTAGTAAAAGGGGCCTCACAACAGTGTCCTATAAAGATTTGTCTCTCTAACTTTGGGGTGAGCCATTATTAAAACTGGCAAAGTTGTTGCTGAGCTCTGCAGGCCTTTCCAGGAGTCCTGTAAGAGATATTCCAGAAGATACCATTTTGTGGAATACTTGATACTATCCACACAGTACAACACAAAATGTTACTAAAAGTATTAACGGCATAGAAAACTTGTAATAGGAGTTTTATCCCTTTTACCTGTAACGCCAGATACCTTTACACATCATGATTCTAGTCATAAGGAAAATATGTATAAAATGATAAAACCTGCTTTTTAAAAGTCATGATGCTAAGGTCCAGTGAGTTAGATGGCTAGACATGTGATTTGTGTCTCACTCAAAGCCTTAAATCTCAATTTCAAGTGAAATAAAGCTGCCTCTTGGCAGCACTGCAAGGGCATGCAGTGCTGCAATTTTAACCTGTTAAATGCAGTGACAGGGAGAATTCTATTTCTGGGCCTCTGGCATTACTTTAGACTTTAGGTGCAGAACTCCAAATTTGAGATGGGCAGAGAAAAAAAATGCTTGCTTTGTTTCCTGATAACTTTAAAGTTTGTAGGTTTTTATGGTGTTCTGGGACCAAAACTCTGGAAACCAGTAGCAGTAAATACATATTAGAGGGCAGCAAAGTAGTGCTATGTAATAGTATAATGCTATGCTAGAGTATAATTTGGTCCATAGTTGTCCATTATAGCTAAGTAATTTATATAATTATCTTACATAGTGTTGTGCAAAGTGCATACACACATAGAAACGTGTATATTAAATATATATATACGTGGTTATTAATGCACTTGATATTCTGCTCATTATTACAGCATTTAATGTGAATGAAACATTACTTTGGGAATTTGTCTTAGAAGATTCAAGTGTCCAATATTCAGAGACCATGTACATAAAATATCCAATTTCTAAATCTTTGCTGAGCATCCATGGATTGCTGAACACTTTTTCCAGGCCCAGAGCATGGTTCTTAATGCAGATGGACATGTGAACTGAACAGCTGCAGTAGGTTGGATAACCTTCAAAATGCTTCAAGGCATAAGTCAACCACTAATTTTCAAGATAAATTTAAATTTTTTTTCTAGACCATTCAGTATTGATAGCTCGCTGACCAGATTTTTAGGGTGTCTCTGGTTAGATCTGTTATTTCAGTTCCTGTAGTAGTCCTAGGTATTTGAATTTTGCAACAGTATGTCACATTGAAGGAAAATTTTTAACATTCATTTTCAGTTGGATTATTTTTTATTTATATGGGGGTTTTTAGCAGTTTTGGACTGACGTGAACCAGACTGGGAAGATCTAAGTTGCTTTCCATATTTTGAACACAAAGAAATTGATGAACAAAATCACTGTGTTCCAAAGTGAACAACAGCATGATGGTTAATGTATTTGGTTTTTAGGATATCTGAAAGCACACATAACTAAGCCTATTGTGCTAAACCTATTGCTAAACAATTGGGAAAATCAATGTATGTTCTGCAAGTATTATTTGGAAATTTGGAATTTCAAAAAGTGTCTCCCAATAATTTGCACTAAGCAGGAGTGGACAGCAGAATGAACTGAAAGCCAGGGACAGAGAAAGGGTTCTGGAGGGGTAGAACAACCCAGGGATGCTTCTATTCATGCTGGTTTTGGTCTGTGAACAGGAAATGTCAGTCTCCTAGTCAGTCAAACCCTTTCGGTGAACAATGTACTCCGGTTGCTAATTACTATAGTTCAAGCAAAAATACATTTTCTCCCCCCATTTGCATTGATTTCCTGCTTAGGATGGGGTTTTATTTTATAGCTAGTTTCCATAGTTGGAAATATAAACTTTCTTATTTAATCAGCTGCCCTTGCTCATTCTCTTTAGACTTTCCACCTTCACAAATTTATGAATATCAGAAGAGAAATCATTCCCTGGCGTTTCTTTGATCTCTGCTTGTGATGTCTTGTTGATGAGAAATTTATTGTGAATTAGCTGAACTATGAATGAGTTGTTTAAATTTTTCACACGTTAGATTTGCTGGTGGATGTTTAATGAAGCAGCCTTGTGTTTTCTCACCAGGAGCTGTTCAACAGAATCCAACAGGGCAGCACCATGAAAGCGTGCTGAGGCCAAGTTTGCTTTGCTTTGCAAAATGAAATGGATCTGCTTTAGTGGAAAAAATCAACAAACATGGGCAATATTAAATTTTACTATAAGCTTGTGATGTTTATATGTCTGAAGTATTAAATCATTCCAAAAGGAGTGTCCATTTTGCTAAGTGAGGCCTCATTTTCTAGGAGGAGGGATTTTGATTGTGATATTTGCTTGGATTAAAACAGAAGAATCCTCAGTAAACTTAAAGGTGAGGATGGAATCATTAAACAAAAGATATATTAAATCTCACAGTCTGGAAATCACAAGCAAAGTCAAGAATTCAGTTGCTAGATGCTGCAAGGGAAGATGGTCAGAATTGATCTCACAATGGCAAGGGTAACAAAAAGCCTGTAAATTTCTCTTGGAAGAGATTAAATATTGTGAGCAATGTGAAGAAGAAATGGATGTGTTTATGCTACCCTGTTCTTCCTAAATGTTAATTTTTATTGAGCCTATCTATATTCTACTTGTGTTTTAAGATATTAATTTAATAAGACTTTCTAGACTCATATAAATAATCCATGTAATGTATACATTAGTACAGTAGACTAATGTCCCTAAATCTAATAACTGAGAGTTGTTATTTGCATTGTAGTTGTACCTAGAGGCCTGTTCAGGATAGGAGCCCCATCGTGGCAAATAGTACCAACCATCCAAGATTAGGGGATTGGGTATTTGTTCCTCAGAGAATCACAATGATTTAACAGAATTTTTTATGAACTTGACTTGTGTCCTTTCCACGTCCTTGAACTTGACTTCTAGGGTCTTTAAGTATGTGTCCCTCTAAATCCAGTTTGTATTCTTAACTCTTTAAGTTTATAATCTTACATCTTTAAAATAATCCTATGTGTTCAGCTGACATATTGGAGCTAATTTAAAGAAAAGATGTAAGACTGGATGTACCTAACCCCAGTGGGAGCAGGCAAGCACAGCTAAGAGTGGAGGCATCCAGAATGAGACCCTGCTGCTCTCAGGGTGCTGCGGGCACTGCAGCTGGCCGGGGGATCAGAGGATCCTGCTGAGCTTTGCTGTGCAGGGCTGCTGGGCTGCCTCTTGCAGGGTGTTGTGACACCAAGCCTCGCCTTCTTGCACTGTCAGACCTTGCTTTGTAGGCACATGGGACTCGTGAAGATTTTGCTGGTGAGGGAGGAACCCTAGCTCCCAAGGCAGGGCCAAGGCCTGGTCCTGGGAATTGAACATCCATGGAGGTGATAACAGAAAATTCAGAGGACCCAATTCCCCATACCTGAGCAGTTCAGCCATGATTCTTGCACTTATTTGATTCAGTTCACTCAGCCAACATGTGAAAATGACTTTTTCTTTCTACTGGGTTAGTTTGCTGTTGGCTTAGCAGGCTAAAAAGACTCCTGCAGAAACTGCATAAGTCAGCATAAAGAATAAGAAAAGAGATTGCAGAACTGATCAGGCAAATTCTTTCAAAACCTCCAAATGTGAAAATTAAATGGAAGCAGGGTGCATCTAAAGACTTAAGGAAAAGGTTTGTCACCCAAAAGCAGTGATTGTAGAAAAATTTACATTTTAATTTACTCAAGATTGTTCTGTAAAAAATATCACAACCCACTTAAACCTTTTCTTATTTTTCTATTTGCATAAGAAAAGGTATCTTTGAAAGTACCTGGAAAGCTGATTTTATAATCCCTGTATTCATTTGCCTAGCACAGAGTATGTAGCCTCAGAAGTTAAAAATTCTCAAATAGTTACAGACCAATTGTATTTGGGCAACAATGTGAAACTTCTATGAAGTGACTGAGGAAACCTTATGAGACATTTCTCTGTAGTGCTTGAGAGCACAGTGCAGCCAAAAGGCCTCGTGAATGCAGTGTGGGGAAAAGGAGCAGTTTGTTCTCCATCCAGAAAAGGCCATCTCACGTGCACAAGCCCAGGAGAGAGATCAGTGGCTCAGCTGAACAGCCAGATAGCCAGGTTTGCTGCTTGGTGAAAGCTGCCCTTGCTGAGCACAGAAAACTTACAAAAAGCACCAGGACCATGTCAGAGTGGCAGATTGTTCCAGCCCTCCTGTGCGAGGTATGCATGTGACACATAAGGGCGTCAAGCAGCTGTATTAGTAAGAGTAAGAGGGGACAAGGCTGAACTCTGGGCTTGTTCCTGTAATTCTCTGGGCAGGGACACTTCACAGGGAGCAGCAACAGCTGGGTGCCACTGCAGATCAAAATATTGGAACTCTGATTCTCTGGGAATGGGAGGAGACAGCAATAACGGGGGAGGCGGAAACCTGAGTGCACAGATATGGAGATTACCTTTTTGCACTGTTCTCTTTACTACTTGAGTTTGTCAAAAGCTGCTTTACCATATTGTGCATAGGTGGGGCATATAACACCATAGCTCATGCTTCTGACTTTGGTTGGCATGTTTTATCTAGAATCTGTCATATTTTGTAGGGCAAAGAAAGTGGAACTGCTATTCATATGCAAAGCATTAAAGACACAAAATGGGAGGGAGTCTTTTGTAAAACAATAGTTGAAGATTCTTCCAGAAGGCTTCTTTTTTTCACTATATATAAATTCACTTTGCAGTTTAAAAACATCTTTAAAAAAAAACAACAACTTTTGTAACAATAGAAACAAAGCTATTTGGATGCAGAGTTTTCTTTGTATATAAGAACCTAAATGTGCTTTAGAGTGTATTCAGATCATAGGACTGGCATCCTTGTCTGCATCCATCTGTACCAGCAAAGAGGTTACCACCTCCAGCTTTTTGTCACTTCCCACCTGCCAGAAATTACCACCCTTACTGTTCTGTTGCCAGTGCTCCAATGTTGCCCATTTGATGCAAGGAAAATCGCCAGGTTACCTCACATCACCTGCTTTGACTGTTTAAACTGGTTTAAACTGGTCTAATTTATATTGCTTGAAAGAAATGTGGACATGTTTATGTGAACTGATCTCCTGCAGGAGCTGGATAAAAGTGGTAGCTGTCTGGAAATGATAAAAGTGGGTGGGGTGCTACAGGCAGGAATCCTTGACTGACCAAGGATGTTTGTTAATGGCCTGGGACACACACCTGCAATCATATGCTAGCTTCTGGAAAACTGCCTCACTGATATTTTCTTCATTCCTTACACTTTTGAAATGGAGATTCCATATATTGGTTTGTGTGTGATGCTCACTCAGTTCTACTGTGGACATTAGAATCTTTTCACTATAGTATAAATATACAGAAATTAGCTATAAATAGACTGTATTTTATTATCATCTTCTAGCAAGCAGTAATATCTATTTATCACATGTATGTGTCCAGAAATAATTTCTAATTGTTTACTTTTATTAAATAACAGCTGTCTAATTATCCCAAGGCTTTCTTTCATCTCCAAGCCATCATTTCATTCATCTCTAGTGACCAACCTGGTAATACAGTCAGAAGAAAAGCTATACAGATAAACAGGATTATTTGCCTCTTCATGTCATGCCAGGAACACCAAGTAGCCTTGTTATTTGGTACTACATTTGAGTTCAACCTAGAATTCTCAGAGTTAAGTTCTTTACATAAAAAACAAAGCTATAATAGTCATAGTTTATGTAGCTAAGTCACAGAGGGTGGTAATGTATTATACACTGCCAGAACATTTTGTTTTCCATGTCTTCTCTTTCCAGTTCATTGCATAATTTCCTTTTCCCTCTGGTCCATTCCTTCAAAGTTGTGATAATATCCAGTAAACATTCATATCAGATCCTAATTTTTAAAAAAACATTGTGTTTAATATTTGCTTTAGAAAATATAGCCTTCTATTGCATTTTGCTGTTTTACATGGACTGAGAAAATCCACATGCCCAAATAGACAATTCAAATCTTCCCTGTCATATAGCAAAGCAACCAAATATAGCACAATGATGTGTGTTTTCCCAAAAAAGATGCTGTGTATAATACTACACATGGACATTCATCCTGTCATCAGAGCAAGTTCTAGAGCTGGAGACTCTCCAGTCTCCCTGAATGTCTTCATGACTTGACATTGAAAAACCAAACCAAACCAAATTCATCTTTGCTTCTGCTAACTTGGTCAGTAAAAGTCTGATGATGCAAGAAGTGATCTCAGAGTGCATAGTGCCTTTTAGGCTAAAATAGTGTGAATGGTTCAGTGCCAGCTGCCAGCACTGCCTTTGTCCACTGCAGAGTCAGCTCCAGCCAAGTTTGTTCTCATTCATGTCTGCATCTTGGCTGAAGAATGACATTTCTGGTAAAATATAGGAAATAAGCTGAGCATCACCAGCATACTAATGAATCCCAAATTCCCTTTCAGCTGCTGGTAGGCCAGTGAATCCTGCTGAATTATGTGCACTGTGAAATAGGGGCATGTGCCACAGTCCTCACCATCCACTTCTTAAGTTCTCCTGGGAGACCTCTGTTGAAGAACGCAGAAAAAAATCTGCATGAAAAGCCATTTATTCCAACAGGGCAACGGTTTTCTTGGGCTTATCAAAGGCTCATAATTGTAACAAAACCAGCATGGACAGTTGGACACACAATGTTTAGTTAAGGAAATGTGCAACAACTGCATTCTGCACTTTGCTGACAGGGAATAAGGATAGCAGAAATATTCTGTGTCAATTCACTGCTCTTCATATAACCACGGGGAGAGGGATCATGTGCATCCATACTGATATCTGGGGCAATGTGGGAATTAATGATAACAGGGAGGCAAAGGTCTGTGCATCCACATTCCCTGGCACAGCACATCAGACAGAGCCTGTGCTCCTGAGTTTTTCCTCTCAAAGATGCACATCATGCACCTCAGTTGTAATAACTATAACTATTTTCTTTCTATTCTGTAATGAGTAGAGAAATTAATTCAGGATGATTTTTAGCCAGGCAGTTATGGGTGTTGTTTTCTTCTCTTTAAAAGCTAACATAGTATGTTTAATTTAAGAAAAATTGTTGTTCAAGATCAATAAAATGTAAAATATTAAAAAAAGAAATTTAGGAAAGAATGTTGCTAGCAATAATTTTTTACTGCTTGATCAGACACTTAAAAAATTTAGGAAAAGAAAGGGTATATTTGAACCTAATTCATCACAGAAATAGTTCTTACTAGAATGAAACTACTGGGCAATGGATTTGGAGGAATTGAATGAGCACGTGAGTTTAGCCATGTGACACAGCAGACATGAGATCTAGCTTGGTAAGTTTCCTGCTGTCTTTTCTTTCTTCCAAGTAATAGATTGCCTCTGGTTTGGAAATTTTGAAAATCCCAGTTTTGTCCTAATAGAGTTTCTGATAGCTATAGCTATGGTAAACAGACTGATAGAATATTTGAATTATTAGATTTATAGAATTACTGATTTTCTGTGAGTTTTATGTAAATATTTCTCAGTAGCAATTGAGAAATTATGTTTATTTTCCTGTGAATTTCTGCCAAAATGTTAGGAAGGTACTAAATTAGTAATTTCTATAATCATTTATTCTGTAGAGCCTTAGTGATTAAAGTGACTTTCCTTTAACCTAAAGAAAGAAGGAAAAATAAAAAACTTCAATCAACCATTGAGGGTGTGGCAAGCTAGTGGAAAGTGGCAGAAGATGGTTTATGATAATTTAAATATAGAAAGAAAATCTCAGCTTATACTGAGCTAATTGATGAAAGGGAAATTAAAGAGAACTTTAAAGAAAAAAAATCTAAAACACCCCCCACAACCATCACCACTCCATCCCAATTTTAGTTCAGTGCTATGATTGCTGTCCTGCCTATTTTGAGTGTTCCTGGTGCAATCTAGGAAACACAGACCAAGTGAGAATTTATAACCAAATTCAATGTGGGGCACACTTTGGCTGCTGTCATTGGCAGCAACGAGCAACTACCTCTGTTCTGCACTTTCCAGGCATCATGTCTAATATTGCTGATGGGACATTGTTGTGATTGCCTTTAATGATTTTTTTTTTTAAAGTTTCTCTCTAATAATAGATAATCCACATGCAACTGTGTTGATAGCTGGTGTATATGATTGCTTCTCAGCCCTGTATCTATCAGCTGGAGATACATCACATGTTTTCTATAGGGGCTGGTTCAGTTGTTAGAAATGAAAGTGAAGCTCTTTGCTGCCTTTTGTATTCATTTTGTTTTGCAGCAGTGTCATGGGTGTTGTTCAGATTTATGGGAGACTGCCTAGACTAAACAACTGCCACTGCAAGCAGCAAAAGTCACACTCTATTTAGTTCATTTTGAATTAGAATCATCTCTTACCCCTCTACAGTGATTTTAATAACTCTCATATTTTTCCATTACAGATTCACATAAAGGGCTTGTTATTTTTTAGAAGACTAATACATGTTCTTCCGCCTGGACCTGACAAATCTATTAGCCAAACCTTCCATTAACAGAAGAAAGAGCTTCCTTTATTTTGCACAGGTTCTTTCCTACCCTTTAAGGTAATTAGCTGTAATTATGCTTCTGTGTAATGATAGGGCTGATATTCTAAGTATTTTGAATTTTAACTTTAAGCAGCATTTATTCTAATTTCTGTGGTGCTGTGCAGACCGGAGGTAGTGCTCTCTGTTGTAGCCACCTTTGGGGTTACATTTGTTGAAATATGGGGAGAATTATTCCTTAAAATGGATGCTCATTTTGTCCTAAGCATAGATCTTAGTCTCTCAGCTTTATTGCTTCTTTTATCAGCAGCTTTCAAATTTACTTAATCCTGGACAAGGGCTTTTTGGGAATGGAAGTAGGGATTTTTTGGCATTTATTAACAAACCTAATACTCTTACACTGGCATAACATTATTTTTGGGGACAGCTCTGCTTCACACGTGTTTTGTAGCTGCCACCCTATCTGGACAGAGTTCTTCAGGACAAGTAGAATAATTGGGTAACATAAAAGGTTTGCAATTGTTTGTACAACCTCTGTCATAGTGGTTCATTTTATAAAACTGTCCTGAGAGATCCTTAGCCACCCTTGTCATCTGAACTTTACTAGGCTGCCACACCTAACTGACCTGCAGTTTTCACATCAAAATATTTTTATATATATTTCCTGGTATATCAGACTGAACTTCAGAACATGCTGGAAGCATCCCAGAAATCATAAGAGAGGTCACAAGGGCAGGGCAGTGTTTCTTACAGTGCTTCAGTATGTTCGCAGTTCCAACTAGAACTGAGTAAAAATGAAGTAACAATGAATTTGTCAAAAATTCTGACTTTTTGATTTAGTTTTAATTGTTCTTTATCTGTTAGAGTCTATTCAGTGATTTGCAGAATGGTCTGTGTTTCCTTCACATATGCAGAATAATTCATTTATTCCCAATAGAGTTGTCTGAGCTCAACTTTTCCTGGCAAATTCAGATAATAAAGTGATGAAACAATCCTTTTATTAGGTCAGAAGTTCTCAGCTGATTTCTGATCATCCATTTTTATATTTCTGTATTCTGAAGTCCACCTGGAAACAGTATAGTTCACAGTTGGTTCATCATCTTTTAAAGGCATAGTATTATCTACTGTCATAAAGAAGAATCCCCAGGCCACTGCCTGCTGGGTCTGGAATGCAAGTTGAATGGGGAAAACTATGAAAAAATCTTCCTAGATTCCTCATTCTTTTTCTCAAATAGGTTTTTATTAATAAAACCTAAGAACTGTTTGAGTCATAATCTTGCTGTAGTTCTGTTTGGACCTTGTATTCCTTTGGACACAAAGCATGTTCCGTGGTGTGTCTGCAGTGCAAAATCCTCTCAAAGGGCAGGGATGGCCTAGGCTGAGGTGTGGGGCAGCAGCAGCCACCAGCTTCTACTGATTCCTTTTTTCCTTCAGTCAGAGAGCTGCTATGTTCTCTTGAACATAGTTTGGCAATAAACCATACAAAGCTTACTGTAGCATTTCAGCCTAGGGTAGAGAGCTGCTCCCTGGCACTGAAGCACCTAAACCTCCCAGGCAGCAGATTAGTGTTGAGTCAGCCTCCATCTTGTGCTTGGCTCTGCGGGATGGGGATGTGTCAGCAAACAGAGACTTTGGCCAGCGTGCAGGGAACATGCCCGGACAATCGGGCACACTTTGCATCTCCAGTGGACGAGGTGTAGGTGTGCAAACACTGCTCCCGTTCCAGCAGCAGGCCGGGCCCGCCTCCTTCCTTCCCACGCCTACGAGGCTTGTGACTTAACTGCTGGTGTGCTTTGCTCTGTGCAGCTGGGAAACATAACTCTGTCTGGAGGCAGAAATTACAAGTCAGTGTAGCTTTGAGATATGTGTAAGAGCCTTTATGAGTTTAAATCCTGCTGCTGCTGTATTAGTTTGGGACTAGACATGCCCTGGGCATGTTCTCTGAACATCATTTGTTTGAACAAGAGGCTGTCGTGGTTGTGCATGTGATAATAAAAGTGAGTATTTAGGAAAGATGTTGCTGACTCATAAACCTGTCAGATAAAAGCAGTATTCAGAGAGGACACAATAGCTGACCTTTTGCCAGTTTGAATATAAAGTTAATTTTCAGTAGGACTGTGCAGACTGTACTGAAAACGAAGGCTGAGTATCTTGTGGAGAAAGAAATATGAAGTCTATAGACAGAGACAAGCTTTAAGTGACATATGGATCTCTGATAAAACTATTACTCAGCAAGTAAAGAGTTTGTTTGGAGGATTCTCTATTTGTATTGTTCTGTATGTCTTTTAATCTAACTGCAAATTCTAAAAATTGTGGATAAAATGTATTAGTACACAGAGCAATTTGACACACAGCACAGGAACTGTTAGCTGAGGCCCATAGTTTCTGTGGTGAAAGGGAAAACAACACCTGTCCCAAGAAGTGAAAGAGAGCTGGAATCTGAATCAATGTTATTGCAAAATCAGAGAATAAACATCTCTTCAAACACAAGCCTTATGGAAGATGCTGAAAATTTACCTAGGTGGTTCTAAAGTTGTTTTGCAACAGATTAATTAAAGCAGACAAGTTTCTTAGAGTCACAGAATGTGCTGAGTTGGAAGGGACCCATTAGGATCATTGAGTCCAACTTGTGGCCCTGCAGGTGACCTCCAAGAATCCCACCGTGTCCCTGAGAGCGTTGTCCGAATGCTTCTTGAACTCAGACAGGCTTGATATATTTTTTCTCTCCTTTTTTTTTTTTTTTCCCTGTTTTTTTTGCTATGGAGGCAAACTATTCTCTTTATAACAGGTTCTGATATTTCAGACAGCCATTATGACAGGATGAAATACTTCTCTGTATTTAATTATCAGGTTTTTAATTTGAATTTTACAGGAGACTGGTTGAGTAGAGTCTGCAAAATTGTCAGGCAAAGGGATCTTCTAAAAATAAAATGTTGTTAGCAAGATACTCAGTGTGCATAAGATGAAGGAATTTATAAATAGATTTGGGAAGAATTGAGCTCATTATAAAATAAATTGAAGATAGATTTTTAGGCATATGGCCATGTCCCAATGTTATTTTAAAGGAGCCTAAATCTCCACTGTGGAGACTTTGTCTCATTGTTTCTCTGGCACCAGGTATTCTCCAGCCCCAGAATGAAAGGCAATGATAGGAGAGAGCCTGTGTGGCAGGAAGCAGGCACAGAGCTGCCTACAGCAGCAGTCAAGGGATCTCATTATTAATGAACTTTTATCTCCTCCCAACTCCTTTTTGTTGTTGTTTTTTTTGTGGTGATGTTTTTTTGTTAATCTGAAGTGTCATAAGTAGCCTCCCTGGAAAGAAAAGTGCATCCATCAGTGGGAGTGGTTCCCAGGAACCTGTTGGCTGCTTTGTGCTTCAGAGCAGGAAGGTTTTGCAATGCAAGCTGGTGTGGGAACAAGGAGTAGAAAGAGATGGAGTCAGTGTGAAACCATTCGGTTTTGTGAGAGCTCTGCTTCTGAGCTAATGCTACATTTACTCAAACAAAAGTTTACCTTCAAGGAGATGGAGGAGATTCTTTATAAAAATTTTTCTAGATGCACCACCAGGGAAAAGAAAAAAGGAAACAAACGGTACAAATTATTGTTAGAAGAAAAAAAGGTTTTTCTGTTAATGATAGTTTCTCACAAAATCTCACAGTGCTATGTAATTGTATTGCATCCAATTAATTGCTGATTATTATATGTTTCAGCCACAGTGTAAAATTTGCTTAGACATTGTAAAAAGCATTTAAAAAAAGAACAAAATCATATAGATTTGACATATCGTGCTTTTAAAAACGGAAGTCCTGCTCAGCCTGGCTGTTACCCATTCATTTTAGCGATGAGACCTTTTAAAGTTGCTTTTGAATGGAAGTAAAATTATCATCTGAATTTAATTGCATTATTCCAATTTCCATTCCAAGACCCATGATTTACTAATTCCTCATAATTGGAAAGATAAGCCTTATTCTTATGTTCTCAAGCCAATGAGATGATAAGAGAAAGTGCCTGGGCAAACAGTTTGTCTGTGTCATGAGAGGAGAACGAGGCATTTTGCTCCAATGGGAGTACAAGTGAGATGCAGCCACAAGAGGTTTTTGTTCAGCACCAGGATGAGGGAACTCACCAGGAGTGCTCTTTAAAGCAGCCCCCTGATCTCCCCATGCTTTGGTTTGTACTGGGGAGAGATCTGGGCACACAGCGCAGTCTCCTTACAGCCGAATCCACACCAAAGCCTGTGCTTTCAGAGTGTAGCTGATGTGCTCCAGCTTCCCATGGATCCTCATCCCCAGAACGAGAGTAGAACCAGTCCAGTGATTCCCAGCACTCCCCTGCCACAGAGGCCTCTGTGGGCTTACTTTGGTGTTTAACACCAAATGTCTCACTGCTCACACCTGCTCTTACTGCACTGTAAGACATCTTGCAGTGACATGATCTAAATGTGATGAATTATGTACTTATAATCTATAGCAAGATTAATAGCTGCCACTGAAGAAGAAATAGTAGTTAGAGCAAATACAAAATATTTTAAAGAAGAAATAGTAGATTAAATAAAACACACTTCTGCTGTCTTTCGTATACACCATATTATTTTAGTATTTAAATTTATGCTCTCTTGGAAGCTGAGGGAGGCCATGGATTGAATATGAAATTCTTTGTTCTGTTTTCATATTTGATCACAATACTTCATTGGAGTGTGCACCAAAGCAGAAAGAAAATGTGTTTTTATTAATTGAATTTTGGGGCCCTTTTCTTGCTTATCTTATTTGGGGAACTTATTTTCAGTCTCAAGTGAGATATTTAATAAAAATTAGTTTTAAATCCAGTGAAGAAGTAAAAAACAAGAAAGAAATAAATCTCTTTAACTGCTTTCAAATTACCTTGTTGGTGTGCCATTCTCTACTACTTTCATTCATGTTTTGCTACCGTATTGCAGGCAGCACTGACAGCCCGCCCTTACTTATTTTTTATTTGCAGTTCTAGTTGAGAACATGAATACATGAATATTTTTTCTGACTACTTCACAAAGCAAGAAACTTCTCAGGGAATTGCATCATTTAGGAACTTGCTTGGGATCTTGAGAGCATAGCTTGATTTCAGGGGCCTAATCTCCATGTAATAATATCTTCAAGAATTGTCTTTCTGCTTTCTGTCTTACTGGTCACGACTGGAGATTGTGGGGCATGTCCATATTTTAAAAAACACCTGATTTTAGAAAACACCTAAATTTAAATCTCTTTTTGTCCCCTTCCTCTGATGGGATTATTTCCCTTCCAGGAACAAGCTTGATAGAAATGTTGAAGTCAGTGAAGTTTGGATTACATGTAATTTTTATGGGATGGAGCAAACTGCCAAAAATCACTGGGCTTGAGCAGATCCAGAAAACCAGAGTGGTCACATAAGAATCATGAATGTAGACTTTTATGTAAAATTTTATCTGTGTTTTTTGAACGCTTTTCTCCTGACTGTGGAAGGATACCTTGTTAAGAAATGATTGTTTTAATTTATCCAGCAATTTGTTTTTGTATAACTACTAACAGAGAAACTGAAAGTGATCAGAGAGAAACATTATTTTTGGTTTGAAAAGTAAGGAATTGGAACATTTGGTTTTAGTAATAGTGGAAACTGCAAAAAATTTTTGCCCTTCAGAATCCTGCTTACCATCTTTTTCCATGATGAGTGTGATCATGATCACCATATTTCTTTGTGTGGTGGCTCATATGTAACTGAAGCACACTAGATTGCAATATGTGTCAATGCTGATGAAAACAGAAAACTGATTTTTCTAATAGAAAATATCACAGTATAATATTAAGATTATATTCTTCTGATATAGGAGAGAGATTTTAAAGCATTACTTTAAATATGGCTACCTCAGCATTGTTTTCCTCAGTTTTTCATAGGTGTAAAGAAGACAAACTGGTTATATATCTTGACATTAGAGATTAAGTATGAAAAGCAAAGTCTGAAGTTCTTTAATTGTTTGTTTTCTATGTTCTTTATAATGCACTGGTTTTTACCATTGCTTTTACTATGCTGACCCTCCCAATTCACCAGGAGATGTACTGGCTGCCTGGGAATGTCAGGTGAACACCAAAGTGTGCCAAAGCAGATTCTTGTTGGGTCAGATTCCTCCTCTGAGATAACAGCTGTTGTACTAAAGTATATTTAATGTCTTAAACGTTTGAACTGATATATGCCAAAATATATGGGAAAAGTTCAAAGATACAACAGCAATGCATGACTCTCAATTTAGTGAAAGTGATTTAAAGCGAATAATCCTTATTTCCAAAAGGAAAACACTTACCAATGCTCATACACCATTTAGCTGAGTTTGGTTGCTTATAAATAGGCATTGTAAATTTGATTATTCTCATTTTAAAGTTCTTCACTGGGCAGGGTAGTACACATGCCTTCTAGTCCTGAGATACCAGAATCACAATCCCTCATGTCACAACAGAGATTTTTCATTTCAGTTCTCTAATTTTGCACAACTTTTTGTTGAAATAGGCTGGAAACCATATTGTCTCCTAAAATAAACACTGCCCTCATTCTTTGAATGTATCTGTCTCCTATTTATTTTGTAAGTAGAATCTCTACATGGATATCCAAGGCATCCCAGTACCCTGGTATACTATCAATGCTCAGCAGCCTTTACTTGACTTTGTAACCTTATAAATGATTTGTCAATGAGCCAGCTGGGTTAGAATCATCACAAAGAGTTAGAAAATCATTCTCTCTTCCTTTCTGAAAGTTAACTATGGGTTAATAGTGCTTGTTTTTTGTAGAGAGGTTTGTCTCTGTGAAGGAAGGTGATCCTGATACATTTGACATTTGATTAATTTTTGTCATAGTGTTTAAAACACTTGATTTTACTCAGATGTCCAGAGATTTACTTCCAGAATTCCCATTATCCTAAGTAGTTCAGCAGAATGAAACTACTCAATGCACTTCCAGGCAATTATTTCACCCTTCAACTGCTGGCATGTTCCTAAAAGAAATAGATCATGCCTTTTATGCATTCCCAGAAATGCACCTTGTTAGCTGTGCCCTGGAGTTATATCAAGTATGTAAGCAATGAAAATGCTACAAATGTGCATTGTTGAAAATGATGAAAGAAGACCAAGACTCTGTTGTCAGCGTCATGTCTCACTTTGTGGCACTTCCTTTTCAAGAAGTGGATAACACAAATAAAAAAGCAATGACCCTGATTCATCTTCATAATGGTACTATCACTGAGCAGGTGCAAGCCAGAATTTTGATGCTATTTGTGTATGTGTTTTAGAGGAAATGCCTTGCTGTCTTCAGTGTGACAAAGAAAATTATTCAAGAATGGGACGAGGAAGCTAAAAAGAAGGATTCCACTTGTCACATTGAATACTCTCATAGTAGCTAGAGGCTCAGGAGTTTTTTGGTGTCTAATTGAAAGCAGAAGTAATAATACTGATCATGCTAAAATTGTGACCATTGTTGTTGCCAATGCTTCAGAATTGTGGAGCTGTTCATTAAAATATTGAGTGCTACTTTAAGGAAAAAACCGAAGGGGTTGGCTGACCACTGCAGCCACAAAGCTGATGTGTCACGTGGGAGGGACTGATGCACATCCCAGGGCCTTATTCCCAGCTCTGTGAGCTGACATTTAGCTGTATGAAAATGTGGGACAGTGCACTGCCAAGTGGAGCTGGTGGGGAAGCTGCAGCCTCTGTGACAGACACAAACTTGAGCCCAGCTCAGTGACACAGGCAGCCCCCAGCTTGGGTGATGCTGTCAGCTTTCAGCTGGTGGGTTGCATGTCCAGTTACTGCAGAGCTGCCACTTGTCTGTCTGCACTGAGCTGGGCCTTGGAATTCTCTAAAGCAGTGTTTGTTCAGTGTTTCTCACTCTGCTTTTCACTTTGAAAGGAATGGCAGTTGGAGACACACCTTGCCTGTTGTCTTTTAAGGCTTCCAGTTATATCCAACTTCTTGCCATAGAGGAGAGTGACTTGTTTTTGGAGGTGAATCTTTTAGGTTCCCACACAGGAAGTTCTATGAGAAATATTTGCTATTTATTTTGGATAATATTTTATTCTTTTGGCTCCTGTTACAGTTTTGCTTAGTCTTTGTAGAAAATTTATCTCTAAAGGTCACACTGGCAGTAATTTCATAGACCCAAAATAGCTGATTTTAACACATTTCTTTCTCCCCTCTTTCAAATAAATCCTGCAACTGCTCTGAAGGAGTGCTTTTGACTGAGAGCTATTGCCAGGTTTCCCTGTTATGACACTTTGTTAGAAATGTGCCTAACATACAAAAGGGATGGCTCACTGGGCTTTCATCACTTAGCCACTGTCACAGTTAGGATCAGCATTTTATTTGGAGCTCAGTGATTCAGTTCAGATCTCTCTAATTCTTAGGGGAGGCTGCTCACAAGGGCAAAAATTCAGTTTTCATACAGACTTGTCTTCAAAGTCCTACATAAAACACTACCTTAAAAGAACAGCACTGTAACTGTGGGCTATGAATTGTCTGGTAGAAAGGTAAAATATAGCACCACTACATTAAGTAAGACCAGATGTTTTCCTTTTCTGACTAAGAGTCTGTTTAGACATTTGTAGAATTTCTTTGTTTTGGGCCAGTTTCATCATATCTCTCCTTCTGCAGATCATTTGGTACACGGATAAGATACCATTTTATCAAAGGCCTGTTCACAGGCAATAGAGCAGCCTTGTGTTTCTAAAGACGAGCAAGTTCTCTGATTTGATGTGAGCAAATTCTGCACCATATTGAGTGCCCTTTGGTTGCAGGTGAAGAATTCAACAGCTTGTGGGAGTGCTAATTAGTGCTAATAATAACTTCAATGACCTGCCTTGGCTTTAAAATGCTTGACAGAAATTGCCCTGTCCTTGAAGGACAGAGATTTTGCTTCTGTGTACGTCTGATTAGGGATGCTCATGCCTACATGTTTCTGTGTTTAGTGATCACACACGATTACCAAGTGAGTGCTTGTGTGTGAATAAAAAAGAAGTGGGTGGTGTTGGGGAATCAAGAGGAAAAAAAGGCAAAGAGACATCACAAAAATACTACACCAAAATTCCGTTATTAAAGGGATTTATCTTCTAGTCTAAATAGCCTTATTAAAACTAGAAATAGTAATAGGAAAGCATTAGATTAGGAAGTGGATTATTCAAAATTAAACCTTGTCTCTCTGATTTTGGTACTTTTTCTGTGGTTTTTCTGCTGAAATATATATGGAGGGTCTGAGGAAAATGAAACCAGTAATTTGAGCAAGTACACAAAAAGCTCCAAAGTATGAAATTTTTATTTCATCTGGATAATAGGTTGCTAATGGTGCAGAAAACAATTGTATTTTCAAGGATATCGCCTAGACCTTTCTAATATAAATTTTATTAATGCTAGCCAGAAAAATTAATTATTTTATGAGCTGGAATGACAAATTATGGAGTTTTCTGACTTCCCTTTCTTTTGCTAAAGTGATTTTTGAAAATCAGTCAAATTCTAGGAGAGGAAAGGTCTTTAAAATACTAATAGAGGCTTAACTGGATAATAGAAACACTGGTATGGTAGCAATTTATTTATTTTTAAAATTGAGGATAAAAATTTAAAGTTAAAAAAAATCTAACTCAGTGTTTAGCTCCTAACTAGCCATTTGGCTTCAGTACTGCCCAAGCAACTCTGAGCAGACTTGTTCCTGATCTTGCTGCCACCTGCTCACTCCTGACTTCCTGCAGTCCCTTCATTGCCCCAGCACAACTGGTCTCTTAGCTGCTGAGTGACCAAGATCAGGGAGCTTGTCCAGCTAAAAAGTAGGATGACCAAGAAAATATAGCATTCTTTTTCAACTGGATCAGTTTCCAAGCTGATTGGCTACAAGAGGAATTGCAGGATTGCTGCATGACTCCAGGGAGCTGTGCTGGCACAGGGGAGAGCCCTCTGAAGCACGGCAGCAGTGGCCACAGGCAAGGGCTGCTGAAGCTGGTAATGTCACCAGGTGGGTCAGGAACTACAGTCCTTCTCTTTATATTAAGATGTCCAACATCACTGGACGCTGGTGAAGTGCAAAGCACAAAAAGTCAAGTATTTGAGGCCTTACTTTTCCCCAGAGCTGCAAAGGTGCAGAATGTATTTAGTCTCATTTTGGTTACTGTTAAAGAGTATCCTAGAAATTAAAGAGCAAAGAATATTCACATTTGATTGCCTCATTACAGTCAATTAAGCTTACTCAGGACCACAGATGTGTATTGAGGGACTAACATGCTGCACAGCAAGAGGGAATATGTTGTTTTGCTGCATTTTCCAGCTACCCACACCACCCCAGAGAGTGCAATATACAATCAGCATGGAAATACCCAAGGCAGTGTCAGCCCACAGAAAGTCTTTGGGGAAAGCTACTACATTGTTATGAAATGAAGGGAAATCTGAAACAAGCAGTCTTCTACCTGGAAATTCTAGGGATCCAGAGTGTTCTGTAGTACAGCAGTTAAGTTGTGTGATTGTGTTGACTTTGAAAAACAAAAGAATCTAGCCAGCAGCTGAATTGTGACTTAAAGTAGGTTACAGAGGAGCTGTAAAAGATCCTTCAATCACTTGTTAGAGACACAAGATTAATCTGTTTAGATTGCTCTGGACTTGGTCCAGAATATCTAAAAGGGAGATCAGAAGCAATGGAGTGCTTGGTTTGCAGGGTGCTAAGTGCTGCTCTGATGCCTGAGTTGTGAGAAATCCTTCTCAGCTCAGAGTACCCAGGCCCTGAGCAGATGTCTGAGAATTTGGTTCCCTTCTGCACATCAGAATTATTTTATTTTTCTAAAGCCAGAATTCGCATTGATACTTCATAGATTGAAAATAACTAATAATTTAAATATTTTTGGTAGGCCCATAAATATCATCAGCTCTTTGATGGTATTCAGGGGAGTAACATTTGATTGAAATTAATAGAAAGAGCCATGTTAAGACCAAGAAGTTATCAGCAGTGGAATTAATTGACTAGCACTTGATGTTCTGTAAAGTTGAACATTTTAAATTAATATACACAATCTTCATTACCTAGAATAGAAAGATAGAAAGGGGCATGGGATCATAAGAGAAATCCTCATCCAAGGTGTAAATCCTATGAATTTACTAAAATTCCAGAGGTGGCTTTGGGAGAAGGGATGTGCAAAAATTCCTCTTGGGTGGAATAGTACATCATACTCCTAGTTTTATTTTTATTCCCCGAGAATCTCAGTGGTAGTTGTGCTAATTTCTGCTACCTAAAATTCCAGATAGAGCACAATGTATTCAGTAACTCTTCCCATTGCCACTTCCTGTGAGCTGTGATTTGGGGAGATTAAAATGGCAAGCAGCACAAGTGTCTCCTCTGGGAGCTGGATCAAAGACTGTAAGTTTGCTCCAGTTCCAAATCTCCATTACATTCTTTAGAGTGACACTGACACTACCAAGCCAGAAGGTGCTGAGGGACACTTTCCTTGGCTGAATTTTCTTACAAAACCTGCAGTTCCTTTAAATTAACATATCAAAGGAAAAGATCACATTATAGTCACAGAGCATGTGAGAGGAGACTAAGGCTATTTAATGGCATACATCAGGATCATGCTGAACTCCTCTCTCCAGGAAACTCTGTGGAGATTGCTCTTGGGATGGAGGTAGAGTTCTGACAGAGAGGGAAGGCACATTGAGTTTTGGGGAAGAGTGGATCCTGAAGATATCTGTGCCCTAAGAAACATGTGGAACCCTCACAGTGCTCTGTGGGGCACACTACTGTCCTGGTGTAGGATGGAGACTGAAATGTAGTAAGCAAAACTCATGCTCAGCACACATTCTGTGTATTTCACTGTGTTTGAAATGTGTTGCCTTACTGGCTAGAGGAATGCTTTCAGGGGTTCTTTTTTCTCTGCCTCCCTTGGTGTGCCTGGAGAGCAGTACGTACAGGTCAGCTGGAACAGGGGGAATTGTCCTTGTGGGGCAGGCCCAGCTGCTCTCACTGCTCCATTGCAGAGCTCTGCAGTCAGCCATGGGGCCTGGGGATACTGAGGCACTCACTGCCCAGCTGGAGCACAGATCACTGAATTGCACTGTAGTGGTCAATGTAAACCAGAAGAGTAACTTCAGTACTGCTCACTGAAATGTTTTCTGTGGGAGCCTTTTCAGAGCTTTATTGGGATTTCTGATAAAAACATCTCATTAATACCTCAGCTTTCATGACCGATTGATGCCATCTACTAAGAAAACAATGATTTATGATATTTCTTACCAAAAACTGTTCCAAATTAAAGGAACAAGCTCTACTTTCTATTCCTGGGTAAGCAGAAGGTAAGCATGATGGATAGAGACCACAGTAGATTTTCAGATGATGTGCCAGCTGGCTTTCTGTGTAGTTTCTAGTGCTGCAGAGATCCACTCACTAATGCTTTATGCTCGTATCTGTGGTTTTTACATTTGAGTATTCTCCATTCTCTTCTTTCTTTCTTTTAGGTCTAGACTCTAATTCTACAGTCCACTCTGCTCATTTCTATACTGACAGAAGAGCAGGCCAGAGAATTAACTGTAATCTAGCCAGAGTTCCCTCTATTTGCTCTGTTTCTTGAAAATACACAGAAACCGCTTTGGAGTTACTTTCAAGTGTTCAGGGAAGACTCCATTTGTCTCCTGGTTGCAGCTGGTCCTTAACTTGGAAAGCAGATTTGGGGAATCCTGCACAGATATAGTCTGTGAAAGTCTTGTTCTTGAGGGTAAACCTCTGCTCTGGGTCATGCTTCATCCAGCTTATTCTCATTTGCATAAACGCATTAAATGCAATTAGGGCTGTCAGGTTTCCTTGTAGTTTAGCTAAGCACTGTGGTGTAGGTGGCAATTTATATGTTGTCATAGACAAGTTATTTTAGTCAGGATCAGTTATGAAATTGTTCAGATATTTGAAAGGTCATAAAGGTGCTGGTTCTAGTGACTCACAGAAGAGTGATACTGAAGCATTAATAGGGACTAGAATCTAGGATGAGACATTAAAAAGGAGTTCAAGTGGATATCAAAGACTTTATTCAATACCTCTAGAAGGTTTTGGGGCATTTTTACGTAATGTAATTCAGTCAGAAAGATGAAGAGTTTACAGAGATGTATTTGACACAATAAACTGGAAGTTAATTCATTTCCACGTGTCCTAAAAGCACTGCTAATTCATATTGTTATTTCTTCCTCACGGTTCAGGCACTGAAAGTAATACCCTGCTTCAGTAAATAGTAGTCAGTTTCAGAAATGCAGTAGCTTTCATGTCTTTCTGAAAAGAATCATAAGGGCTTTTAATAGTATCCAGCATTCTTACATATAATTAAACTTTTTAAACCATTTTTTGAAGATTGTAAGCTCTATGGTTAAAGAATTACCTGGATAATACCATCCAAAAGATTTTTTTGTAGTGAATAAAAAATTGCCCAAACATTTCCTCCTCAAAAAGAAAATAAGTTTCTTCCATGTCCCTTCCCTTCCTAGTGTCAAACCCTAAAAAGCAAACTTTGAAGGCATTTGTACTGTTATCCTAAGTCAAAAGTACGAGTGACATAAATATGAAAGCTAGCAGTACTAGTATTTCACCACAACACAAGACACATAAAAAAAGGAAATATAACAAACCAAAATACTAGCCTCTTCAGTATGAATATAATTTTCCAACACCTTTTTTTTGTCAGAATGTCCACATAGTTTAATTATTTGTATTTTTATAACAACTCATAGAATTCCAGTCAAAGGTAAGTAAGTTCTAGACAAGGTTTAGTCTCAAGATGTGATAATTACCTGGACAGCAATTTGCCTGGTAAATAAATTAGAATGTATTTTGATAGTATATTTATTTTTTTTTTTAAATACTTACATATCTATATATCTATGTCTACATCTATATCTATATCTCTATATTAGTGCAACTAAGGAACACACATACACGTCACTGCCATGTCAATTCGACAGAATCTCTAATTTGAGTGACTTTTGGAAATGCAGATTGGCAAACATGGAGTTAAACCTTGATTGATGTCCTCCAGCATCCATTATGACCCATTGCTGCTGAAAGGGAGAAGAGTGGTGCTTGAGAGTAAGTAAATTCCTTCCTCTGACACTATAGATTACTTTGAGCCTGACATGCGTAAAGTAGAGCACAAGTGATCTAATATAGACAAGATTTTAAAATGAAAAATGTCCTCTCAACAAGGTTTCTATCTAATGGTTTACAATGTTAGCATTAAGATATGGGAGAACATGCCAGCGTAGCAGAATTTTAGGGCAGTTTGTCAACTCCAGACACAAAGCAAAATCAAATATGTGTCTATGTTTTTATTTTTGTGCTTGGACCTGCTCTGTCATCATCTCCTCCATGGTTCAGTGCGTCCCTCTGTAAGCAATATACAAATTTAGAAAATGCTTTTCAGATCAAATATTTCAAAACAGCAGAAGTTCCAAGGTTTGTCTTATAAAATATGGGTTTTCAGATTGGACATGCTGGCTTAATTCCAAAGAGCATTATGTGTATAAACACCTTGTTTCCTCATATTCAGTATTTCTACATCTCTTTTTTTTTTGTCATTTGTTGCACTTGGAGTGACACCAGGAATTCTGGAGGCCAAATAGGAGCCCAAATATAAACAGTATTATTGATAAAGATTCAAAAGGTTTTACTGGACTGGGCAAGCAAACCAGAGAACTTCTGTAATTTTAGCCAGCAACTCCTGTTTGTGCAACCAACTTGTTTTAGAAGCCTTTCAGCACCATCAAAAGCTTTTGTTGGCTGACTAAAATGGGTATGTGGAAGGCTGTGCAATCCTATGCAGTTAATGCTTTCTGAGAATATTAGCAACTGTAACAATTTTTTTAAATATCGAAAGGAACAAACAAGAAAAATTTATCATAGTAATATAATTTTAAATCCAGTATATTTTTCTAGAAGAAAGGCTACAAAGTGTGAAAGAGGTAATTTTAACTTGGAGCATAGACATTAAACATTTTTTTTTTGCAAGAGTCATAATTCACATTTGGCCTATGGCCAAAGCAGTGAACTTTATCACCCAGTCTTGGCATGTGCAGATAGATGGTCCCTTCTGTCTCTTTTGCCAGTTATTGCTCATGTTGCCAGGAAATCTTAATCATGCTGCTTGGAAGTGGCTGCTGGCCCATCCACCTGCTGCCAAGCTATTCCACTGTGTAAGGAGTCCGACTCAGCTTCAGCAAACAGACTCTTAGCTCCATCTAACATAGGAAAAAAGGTCACTGTGCTAAGGCCACCCAAGGGGACCATATGGTGGTAGGACTTACATCATCACTATTTCACTGCTGTTTATGCAACCCTATTAATAACCCTGAAAATTCACATGGATTTGCCATAACTAGGTTTTTTAAAAGGAAACATGTAATAAAAACCTAGGGTGGACCACAAAATAAGAAGATAAATGTTCTCTTTACTAATGAGTCATAGAATGGTTAGGGTTGGAAGGGAGCTTAAAGATCATCTAGTTCCAACCCTCCTGCCATGGTCAGGGATGGCTCTCACAGGTCAGGCTGCTCAGGGTCCCATCCAACCTGGTCTTGAACTCTTCCAGGGATCAGGCATCTTCAACTAGACAACGTCTTCCAGTCCCTCACCATCATCTGAATAAAGAATTCATTCCTATATCTAATGTAAAAGTACCTTCTTTCAGTGTAAAACCACTGCCCCTTGTCCTGTCGCTATCTGCCCATATTAAAAGTTCCTCTCCCTCCATTTTATAAGCCCTCTTAAGGCACTGAAAGACTGCAATGAAGTCTCCCTGGAGCTCTCTACAGGCTAAACAGCCCCAACTCTCTCAGCCTGTCTTCACAGGAGAGGTGCTCCTGCCCCTCTGATCATTTTTGTAGCCTTTGGAGCCACCCTAACAGGTCCTCATGTTCCCTGTGCTGAGGATCCCAGAGCTTGATGCAGTATGTTTTTATTGATATTTATTTTCCACTGAAATTATGTATTTCTATTTAAAACTAATTCTAGCCTTCTGTAGTTTGGGAAAAAGGAAGACAACCAGTTAAGCAGTTAGACTGCAGTGCCACATTACCAAGAACTGTTCTATATGTTCAGGTTTTTCTAGTGTCCTATGCAAGCATTATTCAGACAGCAATAGTCAGAAGAATATAATGCTCAGGTCATATGAATTGCAATCCACTGATGAATTTAGGCTCCTCATTAAGATGTTCAGTCACTTGCTTTAGTAGAAATATTGAAAGTTGTTTCATGCATGGATAGTTCCTTTGTCAGTTGGGTTCCTGTTATTGTCTCTCTTCATGGGAAAAGCAAAGGGCCTTCTGTTGGTTAAACTATGATTATATTTTGCATCCTGTAGTGAAAAATTATGTCTGAAATTCTATTAATAGATTTTTCCATATGACAAAAGGAAAAATAACTAGTTTAGATCATAGAAATTTTGGTAGAATTCTAAGACTTTTGGGAGCAACGCAAATCTTAAACGCAGCCAGTCAGAAAATGGCGGCAAATGGTTTTTCAGAATTTTCCTGATAATATCAAAACATAGATCATTAGTGTAACTGGTATCTGAACTCTCAAATTCCAGCACTTCTTGGACCCTTATTTTTGTATGTCACAAAATTTAGCTCCTGAATCCCTGTTTAAGTGATCTAACTAGAAGTGATGTGAATTTAAACTTCAGAGGTGATCAGTAAGTCCATTGAAGTAAATAAGAAATATTAATGGTTTTTATGTTTCTATGGGCTAACTTTAGTTCTCTATTTCTACAGTTTAAATGGCTTTTGAATCTTTTATGCTTTTTGTGTTTCTAATAGTTTTTCTGCTTCAGGTAGAAATTATTATTTTGGTAGGTTTTTGGATCTGATAGGGTATTCCCCACACTGCATTTTGTTGGTGAATTTTATATAGACTTTGATATATATTTGCTATCCAAGTATCTCTTGCATCTATAATCCTCATGGGCAATAACGAAAACATAACAACTATTCAGATTTTTATATAATCCATTCCTATAGCCTGTGTATAATACTAAGGTGATGATAGCACTGCAGTACTTAAAACAGCAGAATTGGATGACAGCTGTTACCTTTTCTTTTGGGCAAAAGAAATGCCGCTCAACTGCCAGCTGTGAGACTGTCAAGTAAGAAGTGCCAGCTCAACAGCATGCATTTTCATGTCAACTACTGTATAACTCTGCTCTGCACAAGGAAGTGGAATAATGGAAAACATTCCCACCTACTTTTATGTTTACAAGAGAAGAATCAAAATAAATAAGAGCTTATGTATTGTTATGAAGAATCAAAATAAATAAGAGTTTATGTATTTTTCACATGCTTGTAGAAAGAATCAGCTTGGCTCAGTTTCAGGGATATTATTTTTAGGTGCTTATTTCTTATTCTGGGATTCTGCTTTTAGAAAATGAACCTTTGCCAAAAATGCCAAACTTCTTTCCTGCTATATAAATGTACAAGAAAACCATGGCATTTCAGAAATCCTCTGTGTTTTTTTAAGAATAATCCTATGTGTGTTTTAAATTTGGTGTTGTCTTTGCTTGGTAATGCACTTCATAAATAAGATAAGATGGATCTTATTCTACATAATTAAGTATAAAATAAGAACTTACAATATATATTTTTGTACATAACTTGATCAAAAATATTTACATACACTCATCTAAATGGATTTACCTGCTGCATTCTAATTCCTGTAAGTTCGGATTTTTAAATGTGATTTCTTTTACTGTGTAGGTGGATACAATGATGCAGAAAAAAAATTGAAGCAGTTGTTTATTTTCTGGATACAAATTAATGAGTAGGACTTTCACACAGTGGTTGTTCTTCTAGAGAATGGCTCTCTCATAGGTAATTGCTTGTGCTAGAATTATGTACCAGGCACTCATCCCTGAGGAAGCCTTGCACTCCTGATAGTTGTGCTGTTCTATGCTCCAGTTCCTGCTAAAACAAGAAGAGGCAAGCTCCAAGGCAGAAGGATATCCAGGTAAAACAGATACAATGCTCACACAAAGCTGTCTCCACCTGACAGCATTAAAAGGCCTCTTATGCAGAGCTGAAAGCTTTGCTCCCTTCCTTAGTGTGAGGTAATGCCTTACTGTCATTTGCATCTGCGTTGTGGCAAACGAATCTGCCTCACTGAGAAGTGAAGTGAGGAAAAAGACTCCCTGAGCTTACCAGGTGCAGCCAACACACAGAGAACAAGCAGAGCTTTGCTGATGAGTCAAATAGTTACAGAAATAAGGCAAGGTTTTGACAACTGGGAATTACATTATCTTCTGGCCAAGGCTGGTGTGGCTGAGGTTGGATTGGAAAATGATACTAAGGGAGTGGAAGATGCAGAAATACACATTAATGCAAATGGACAGTTGGAATTGGAATTGGACTGATTTAAAAGTGACAAGATATGAGAGTCTTAGTTCAACAAAATGGAATACCAGGGTCTTTAGCCTTGTAACTACCCCCTGTAGCAGATCTAGTTAGGCTGTGGGGAGCCTCTGGAAGAAAAGGTAGTAGATTTTTTTTTGCATTTTTAGAAATAAGCCTTCTCTGCTTCTGAAATCAGTCTCTTGCTTCAACATACTGCAAGCTGAGCTTATCTGCTAGTGCCAATATGACATGTGACCTGTTGTTTGTGGCCCACAAGTAAGGTTTTAAACTGCAGAAGCAATGAGCAAACAAGTGAAGTCCATGATATAGGAGTCCTAGGTCATGAGGGGAAAGGGTGATGGAGAGAGTGAGGTGACTGACCTTGCTATAAATGGTGCCACAGGTCGTGGGGGTAGGAGGACATGAGCTGCACAGGCAGGACCTGTGGCTGTGAAAGAACGGGGGGACAGTGACTTCTCTCTCTGCCTTGTGGATCTTTGGGGATCTAAACTTTGACCACACAGTGGAATCTCAATAAATCTCACCAAAGATGATGGAAGAAGCCTCAGAATAAACTCTTATTTTAGGTTCTCTCAAAAATACAGAATTGGTCAATATTTCTAAATAGCTTTCTAAGGTTCAGTGACTGTGAAGGATGTGCAGCCTTCTCTGGTAAACCAGGCCAAGTTACAGCATTAATTGAAGTTTCTCACAGTGTTTTAATTCAGGGATTTTATATTGTTCAAAATTGAACCCAAGGGGAAATTTAATGTGCAGAATCAAAGAAAGGTGGTCCTTCCTCCTGTAGACTGAAATCACAATGCCTATTGCATACAAAGCATTTTTGTAGCAAATGGTTTCTAAAACTGTTAATATAAATTAACAAAAGTACAAAACACAGCTGCAGTAAGGGGCCATACTACTGTGAATGTGCATATCTTGCTTTATTTCCAGCCAAGGAGAAAGCTACATTTATCTCCTCCAGACTTAGAGTATTAGAAATGCAGTTAGATAAAAAGGAAAACGAATGCTTGCTTTGTATACATCAGTAATGAAGTCAAACATGGCATTGTCTTTGTCAATCACATCTGAGAGGTTTTAAGAAATGCAGTTGTTTGATGCTCTGTCTTACTTAACAGTCACACAGATACTGACATAATGTGCAGTGTCACAAATGCATAGAAAATGGTTGTAAAAGCATGCCAGTGATAAAGACCCTTCACAGCACTGCTCGACAAAACCCACCACAGATGTCTCTCTTTCACTCAAAGATATTCATCCACTTGAGATGAAAGGCAGTCTGCATTAGGCAACTCAGAAAATGGAAGCTTAAGCACTGTCAGGTTGCTGGAAACTTTGATTCATAGTAGGAGACTAAATCTGTCACACAGAATAATTTCAGCCCAAGAAGATTATAACATTATCAATTCAGTGAATTTTTTTAAGTTAATACATTTTAAAATTAACTTCATCATAAATTTTGCTAAAGGTCAGATTACCTTAATCCTGTAGTCTCAACATGTATCGGTTCCCCCTGGGAAATACTTGTGGTAATTATGAACAACTACATTTTCTGATAAATGCAGACATAAATAAATGCCATACTTTAGGGAACATAGCACCCAAATCCAACATCCTGGTGACCAGACAGTCAGTAATACTAAATTTTTATAGCATAAACATTTTTTTAAGGTTAATGATCAGTATTTATATTTGATAGAATATTACCTTTTTTCTTTTCTTCATATGTATTTGCTGAGACGATGATACAAGAAAGCAATAGAAATGAAAGAAGTTGTAAACTTGTCATTTTTTCTTTCTTTGAATGAGAGTTCTGCTAAGTTCTGCCAAGAGATGGAAAAAGGAAAGAATTAGCAATGCTTTGCAAGAAATTCTTTGCCCATTAATCATTAACTTTGATTTCTTCTGTCCCCTGCTCCTGTTTTTCCTTTTATGGAAGGGAAATTGGAATTTGCCTGTTTCCAACCTCGTCATTTTAATTTTATGCCACTTGTGGCAGAAATAGTATGAAGCTGGATCCTCTTACCCTGCTTAACAGGGCTCACCTCTGAACACAGACTTGAGGGCATTTGTTCTCTGAAATACTGCTAAAGACCAGGGTAGCCAGCTTGAATTCAGCTGGTCAACAGCTCCATCTGAACACATTGCAAAATAGGGGCAAGAGCTGAAGGTTAATCTAAATATTTCATTAATATAGACAAATTCCAGCAAAGCAATCATCAAAATTTTACTTGTATTAAATGCTTCTCTTATTTCAGTGGTTCAATCAGTACCAGATTTTGGATAATCACAAAGTTTTTCCTTTCAAATTAAGTGAAAAATTTTTACACATAAGGCATTTACTAATACAACACAATTAACCAACATCTCTCTCCACTTCCAGTAACAGAATCATAAGAAACCCTAGGTACTAAATATAGGAGTCATTTCAGAGGAAAGGTTTCTACTAAAATAGTATTGTTTATACTGGAAATCAGAGCAGAATTTTAGTTACAGCACCGTGTGTACATATGCAACAATGAGTAAGTACATATTGCAAAACCTGAGAGGACAAAAATTCCTTTTGGATAGGCAGCAGGGCTCACAGCCAGCTGGATCTCCCACATGAGCAGGACACCATGCTGGCCTCTACCGTGGCAGCACCAGTCTGCAGCATCACAGTTTTGCTGCACCAGTCAATGGTGTTGAGACTGCTCTGGCTCATTGTGAAGGAACAAAGTGCCTGCTAGGATGTAGCCATGGCAGTACAGGCCTTAGCGTGGGCTGCAAATCCACCTGCATTTCCACAAGGCACTGCATTGCCAGTTCATCTGGGTTAATGCTGCAAACCTCCATGGATACCTGCACACCTGAGTTAAGGTATAATTAGCCAGATAGGTGTATCATACCTCACTTGCATGCTTTGCACCATTGTGGAGTTTCCCTTAGAAATAGGCACAGGAAACTTTCTCCCACATTCTGAATCCCTCATGCACAGCAACGAGTGATAGTGTAAATTCTTTGCTAAACTTAGTTTATTATGGATTTGATGTTAGTAATAGCAATTGAGATAATTTTTCAAGAACTCTAGTTCTGTGTCAAATTAAATGATTGAAACAGAGCTTATAAACTTGAAAAAGTATATTTTGAGTATTTAGTGAACCCCAGATTTTTTATGAAGCTTCTTATGTTAATTACTAAATGCAGAATACATTAAATTATAGCCATACCATCCCAGCCTGAGGAATTTTTCATTTTTCTGTTGTTTTTATAATCAAGAACTATTTTAAACTGTCCCAGATAGGAGTGGAGAGGAGTCTGTACCACTGAAGGCAGGAGGAAAGTGCAGATTGCTTTCTTTCCTTGCTCATTCCAAGCAGTTGTGAGGCCAGGATACAGCAGACAGCTGGAAAACGCTCAAGCAATCTCTAAGGTCATACCAGTCACCACAGCTGGCAGTGATCTTGGCACACTAAATCTGAAGCATTGTCAAAACTGATTGATGTGTGTGTGAGAAAGTATGCTGAAAAAGAGGAAATACAGAAAAGGAGGTAATAAGATCAAAATTACTTTTGATAAATGAAAAATACTGATCACAGCAGTATTTTTAGTGAGCAAAAAAAGGAGACAGAAGATAGAACTTGGACAAGAATTTAGGCTTTGATACTGGAAATGCTGTATTTTAGTGAAGTTAAGAATGGTGGAAATTACTGATGTGATTTAGCACAGCTTTGCAGTGAACTTAGAATAATGTTGGCTGAAGATTATGCGAAGATGACAGATCTGACTGACAGGTTCAATGGTGACACTAGGCACAGTAATCAAGAAAGTAGACAGCATTTAGAGGAGAAAGATTGCAAGCTTCACTTTCTGCAGACAGAAGTTGTTCTGGAACAAGATGGTAGATCTGTCAGGGACTGAACTGGCTGTTGGATCTTTGTGAAAAGATTGCCTCCAAACAAAGTCTATAGGGATCAATGTTTAGATTTACTTCTCACTTTGGAACCCATGTAGGAAGCCAGGATGACATTATGAGCATTGTATGAAGGATTGCTTAAAGTGGTAAAAGGAAAACTGGGAAAAAAAGGTGGAGGAACCTGCCTTCCTTTGGCAGGTTTTATTTTATTTGGCAATTCTGCATCAGTTATTGCTGATATTTATTTGTCTTTCCAGTATTCATAGATTGTCAGCAATAATGGTGAGAGCACTAAGCAGTGTTGTGGGAATAATTGTACAGCATTTGAATGAGAGGTTTCATAGTGCATGTTGAGGATGAGTTTATGTAGCACTAAATTGCCTGCTATGGCACATTAGTCTGCAGAGAGCAGATGTGATTGTGTTCCAGAGGAAGGAGCTGCTCCCCACGGCCTCTACAGCATTGTCACACTGTGTGTTTTCAGAGTGTGGGTTTGGGTTTTGTTTTCTTCTCCATTTGATTTACATGAGTATTTCCAATTACCTTTATTATCTGCTCATAAAGAATGGGTCTTCTGCAAATGTGATGATCATTAGAGGCAGGAAACTCCGGGTAAATAATTTTCCTGTGAATCTAAATATTGAAATTATAACCTTTGCCATTTTCATGTTTATCTGGTCATTTGATAACTACTTTGCTTAATATGCTCTTAGATGGGTTAATTGCCATTTGTATTATTATAGCATATATAATATTCTATGAATATATAACCCAAATTATTTTAGGAATTAGTTACCCTAATGCAAAAAGCATAACAAGGAAGAGTCTTTGGCACATTATGAGAATAGAAAAAGTGGAGCCAGGTATTTACCAGAAGCAACGTTGCAAGAGCTACTCAGAATTACTGGCAGCATGTTGTATCACTTATTAAAATGGCCTTTTTTCAGCCACATTTGAATCTGCATGAGGTGTAGTGAGTGGGGGCTGCAATATCCCAGGTGAAAATCACTGCAGAAAAAAAGAGAATCCTCTGGGAAAATGATGGTGCTCTGGGTCTTCATATTATTCCACTGTTTAATCATAAGAATGGTACCAGAGTGAAACTCGATAGCTCTGAGACACTCCCAGTGTTGTGTCAGAGCCTCATGAGCTATCAGGCTGCTCTGCTGCAGTCCTGCACCACTGGCAGTGACAAAATGTATGACACAGGTACTAGAAAATCAGGGAACAGACATCTCAGGGACTGTAAAGAGGGCTGGGAGGCTGATGTAAGAAAATTACACTTGGAATATGCAAGCTACTCTGTGTCCTGATGTTACTTTTGAGAGTGAGTGGAAAGCTTATTCTTTAGAAATGGATATGTTTGTTACTCGTGCTCTGGATAAGGAAAGTGGATAATTTGGTATTTGCAAAAATCTTGATTCTTAAAAAATGTCTGAAATTAAGTTGTTTAAATGTAAGGTGTAAATTTGGTTATGGTTAAATATGTTGCTCTTAAAATTTAAAGGATCCATTAAAAAAGAATTCTGTAGGTATGATCTCTCTTTTCCATAACATCCAGTATTTGCTATTGCTTCATTTTCCATATTGAAATCACTCATACCTACTGTAGTGATCTGGATTCCAAATTTAGAAATAGATATTCCAAACTGCTCTCTGTGAAACAGACAGAACGCGTTTTGTATTGCATGAAGGCTACTGCTTTGCCAAATTTACATGAAATAGAATCTTTTCTTAAACACACAGTGGCCAGCCCCAAATTTGTAGCTTATGTCGATGTGTTTAAATCTAGTTTGCATATACTATAAGGGGGCTTGAAAACCTTCTCTCTTCTGCTGAGCTGCTGCTTGTACAACATATACCCAGGAGGTAGACTCTCAATCACAGTCCCCATCTGCTTCCTGGCTAATGTTCCAGTTACAGTTAGACCTCTTGCACATATTCACATCTAAAATAAAATTGATGGTTTCACTATTGGGAAGCAGTGTGTGACCAATGATGCATTGTACCATGCAAGTTTTTGCTTGAATATATCTTTCTAATCAAGTTAAAGAAGTAACACAGAGCAGAAATTTGTCAGCCTTACAGTCCTGCTTTTTTTCCTGAAACCACACTGTTCATCAAGATGCTTTTCAATCACCTGAAGACCAGTTATATTGTAGTACAAGATGTTCTTTCAGGTTTAGAAGAGATTTTATGGGCCAGAACTTCAGCTAGCATAAATTGGCTTCTGTGCAGCTCTAATGATTTTCACCAGCTGAGGATCCGCCCTGTGTTCCTATAATAACCCTGGCATCTGAAAAAAGATTCATGTGATGGTTATGCTAATATATCTGAGGTTATAGAGCAAGAAAATTTTTATGTGGTTGAATTTTTAATGCACTTTTTAAATCCAAAATTTATTCTGCCTGTTTTATATTTTCTAGGATTTTCAAATATCAAATAACTCTGAAGAGACCTTTTTAGAGGGACTTTTGTGTGTAGATTCATGATCTATGTCAAACACGCGTCAGCTGCACATGAGTCTGAAACTTCCTTTACAGCAGTAGCTATTGAGCCATCAGACTTTTCAGTATTAAATTCAAAACTAAATAATTGATCTGGAAACTTTGTTTTCTGATATGAAAGAAAAGCACTAATTTGCATGAGCATAGTGTTGTGAAATATGAATTTCTCCTGCAAGATGCATTTCATACTCTTAACCCCTGATAAGGTAGTCTTCTTCCATGACTCATCACCCAGAGTATTATCTGACTTTCCTTGGAAGTACATTTGGAACTAGGAATGACATTCTTGCAATTTCAAGTTTTCCCACAAGTTTAGCAGATGTTGTATATATTGCCTTTCAATAGTTTTTGAAATGTGCTGCACTGAGTAATTCTTACTATAAACAGCTATAAACAAAGAAGAGAACCCAAATACAATTGCCAAGCATAAATATAATTGTATAATAAGTGGGTCATCTGCTTCTACTTCAAACTTTAAAAAAAAGGCTTTTTTTTGTTTAGTTTGATGTTCGTGGACTGCTTTTCATAACAATGCAGTACTTGTTTAATTTCCGTAGAAGAAGGCAATTTCTTCTGGGTCTGTCTTTCTCATGTGCACACTGTGTTCATGTGGGGTATGTCTCTGAAAACTTGACAAATCAGAAAATCACAGAATTGATAAACCAAATAAAAGGGCAGAGCAAATCCCAATACATCTGGACTGCCATCCTCTTCCATTTTGTGTAGAATACTGTGTGCTTGCTTATTACTCCTGCCTTAAAACAGGTTAGGAGCTGCCCTGCTCCCTGCCTCCTGTTACAATTAGTTCTGTTCTTCAGCAGACAGGACTAAATAATCTGCATGATGATGCACTACTTACTGGAAGGGGTAGTGCAGCTGCAGACCTTTTATCCACCTGTATTCTGTTTTATTTTGGATATCCGCTGTTGTCAGTGTCCTCTTTCAGAGATGATGTGTAAAAGTTTGCATTGAATTTTTTGTTATTAAGGTATCTTTTACACAGAGCTGTAACACATTGGAAACCTTCCCCAGATCAGTACTGGGGTGTCAATAGATGTAACTGTGAGGAGCAGATGTGCTTTTGGAAACCTCAGTGTCCATGCTGAGGGCATTTCCCTTCATTGGTCTGTGTAAGAAACAGCCAAACACGTGCAGCAAAGCTCATTGGAACACTGAGATCCAGCCCAGCCTCCTTCCCCCTGAGGACTGAGCTTTATGGTTTTAAGTAAAACCAACACAAGAGCAACGCTTTTTGAAGCTGCCTTGCTTTTTCACCTCCCTTACATCTAACAGAAGCATATCTGAAACATGAATACAGAGGAAAACCAAAAGTGCTCTCTCCTTGCTTTCAAGCTACTGTATTTAGGAGAATTTGTAATAACAAATAGAAAGCAGGCTTGTTTCAGATATTGATTGATAGTTCTTATGGGTAAAGAAGGCAGCAAGAACAAGACAACCAGGACTTCTTGTAGGTAACATATTTGAAGAGGATACACATGAAGGCACTTACACAAAAGGCAAAGAACCATGCCAAAGTAAAGAAACTTGAAAGACACTGAACATTCAAAGGCTGATTGATGATGTCTCTTAGAACTTAGAATGCTCACAGGAGCAAAACCTGGATCTCTGTGGAGCTGCTGTCATTAAAATTGAGTCTTCTTGAAAAGGGAAGAACAAACAGACAAGAAAGCCAAAGGGGAAGAATAGGATTAATTTATACAGAGTAGATGAGGGGGCAGCAGACTATTTGATGTGGTTAATTATCAAACCTAAATGTTTTGTTTGTTCCAGGACCTGACACAACTCTTACTAGTCCTCGCAGAACTGAGATACTGGGGTGGGTAGACCCTGGGATCTGATGTATTGTGGCAGTTCCTACATTACTAAAAGATTAGAGGAGATTTAAAGAGAGAAAATTGGCTTAGTTGAGGGACGAAGAAACCTTAAATACTTTAAGCATCAGTTAAGATAAACATGCATTTAAAATCTTCTTCAAACTTTCTGAAAATCTGGTCTGAAAAACTGCCTGAAAATGTTACAGATTGGTAAAAGGATTGTTGACTTTGTTCACAAAAATAGAAATGAATGTAGCCTACTAGAAAGAATTGAAATAGTCGTTTCTGTGTTAGTTTTGGAACTGCAAATCTTCAATGTCTGGATAAACCATAAGATAATTGATTAAATACATTGGTGTTCCAAAATCCAAAGTCGTTGAAATGATTAAGAGCAATAAATTTAACAGTATTAGGTTTGAAGTGACTGTGACCATGAGTTCAGACAATTTCTTGGTAGTGTCCTGTAAATACTGATGTTCCACAACTGAAATGGGAAAAGCTACTAAACACTGTATTTAGCACAGATGTTTCCTGTTATAACAGATTAGTAAAATTTCAGTGTTCAGTCGGCCTTTAACACCCACCCTCCATCTGTGGTATTCATTTTTAGCATTGTGGAATAGGCCAAAAAAGCAGGCATATAATTAAAAAGAAACCCCATCAGGGTGTTTTCTCTAGCTCCACTTTCCTTTTTTTTTTCCTAGCTGTGTTCCTCCATTTGTGTGTGGAAACATTTCATGGGGGGCAACATGGATAAGACAAAGCTAGTTCTCCATCTGGGATCACGCCTATTGCAGCCAAGTGCACTGCAAACAAGCCCTTGAGCATATGCTGCATCCATAAGTGCTAATTGAGAAAGGCTGATTACGTCAGTTGGGTAAGAATAATATTCTTTGCCAAATGACCAGTTTGTGCTTGTGGCTTTTAAGTAGCTGTGGTTCACTGAAGTGCTTTAGAAGTGCCTTTATTTTGAAGAGGAAGCTGAGTGAAGGGCTGGAGGCAAGCAGTGCTGAGTGACCAGATGAGCACTGTGGGAGAAACAAAGTCAATAACCCAGAGAGTTGTCACAGATCCACTCCAATAAAATGATGGCAGAGCTCATCTTTGAGTAACTAGCTTGAGAGACAAAGAAGGAGAAGGAAGCAAGCATTAAAGTGACTCTGACCATAACATGCACTGCAAAACCACTCCAAATTACGGTGTATACCAACTTCTCAAGTTTCTTTCATGTATATTTATTCCAGGTTGAATGTTCCAAAACCTTAACATGGGGCATGTTATTTGTTGAATACCCTGCGGGACAGAGCACAGGTGTCAGCTTTGTGAATTTTCAAGTTAACTCCTAGGTTTGTAGTGATTGGGAAATAGGTAAGGAGTCTAAAATATATTTACTATGGAGAGGAGCAGTGCCATTGCAAGAGCCACATCTATGGGATGCCACTGCCTGTAGCTCATGGATCTGTACCTCCTTATCTGTGTGCGTTCCTTCACTCTAAACTGTGGCATGAAATCCAGGACAGCCACCACTGGCCTGCACTGCCCTCACACCACCCTTAGGAAAAGCAGAGGCAGGCAGCTGGCCTTCCCATGGAGATTTAATAGCTCCATGTCCTACTCTGTATTCCTTGATTTTCTGTGTTCTAATTATAGCTTCAAAATTATTACTAATTTCTTTTTAATTTCCAAATACCATTTGGCATCTTACACTGAAATTTCCTGCAGAGAAAGAATTCAAACTATTGGATAGAAATATTTCTTGTCATATTCCCTCACAGATGGTCCAATCTGCTCTGCAGTTCATGCCTGACAGCCAGTTAATCTGGCAGCGCAGGAGCACATATTTAAAAATGCAGGTTCTGGCATCAGCCTCAGGCAAGCACCTCAACTGTATTCTGTACCCTGAAATTAAAGAATTCAGTCTCTGTTCTCCTTAAAGATGTCAAGAGTGTGTTTTCCAGATATAAGGTATACTGTAGAAGATAACTCTGAAATCAAGATGTAACTAGGAATGTTTGTGTTGTCGCAATACTCTAACAATGTTTTCATACTTACACCACTGGCTTAGGGCAACTTCCTAAAGGTGACTGAGAAAAGCAAACTCATTCATGGTAGGTCTGAATTTGTTACTAATGGACTTTCATCTCCTCTAGAAAACAAGAGAAGGAAGTAAAAAAAATGAAAAATGTTGCACTAAACAAAATGTATTTGAAATTTTGGCAAAGCATTGAATAAATGCTTTATGCTATATATTTGATAGGTCAAATTTTGCTCTCTATCTGGTTAAACCATCTTTGTACAAAATTTATAAAATATTAACTGAATTGCATGTATATGTTTCTTGTCATGGACTCTGGGAAGTCGTATAAAAATGTAATAAGAAAGCAGAATATACTGTGGAGTGTTTTGTCTTAGTGGCACATTATAGAAATACACAATTTATTATAAATACAGTCATTTCCCTTTGATACAGAAAATACAAAAAATATGCACCTTTGCTCAGGACAATGAATCTGTCAAAAATATATTTAGAAATCCATTTGTGACTAAAAATTTAGGATTTTTTTCTTTATTTACTACAGGACCATTTTAATCCTCTTAATTTTTTTAGATAAAGTTATCGTGTTTCTGGTGACCACAGGGTTTCTGGTGTTGTATTGAAAAATGCGTCTTACAGTCTGTTTGCTCCAGATTAGTGAAATTACCATGTGAGATTCTACAAAAGTTATTGCACTTTAAATACATCAGTTTTCATTAAGGGAAAAGAGATAAAACTGACTTTTCCATTTGCTCTGACAGTCTGCAAATGGCAGCAAACAAATTTTGCAAAATGCTACTTCTGGTTTTGCCTGTCCATTCAGTATGGTATTTGTCAAGAGATAATGCAAAAATTCATATCAGTCCTTTACTCAAACTTTAAGGCTGAGTGTTTAATATCACATTTTCCATTCCTTTTTGATGCAGAAATAAGAAATCAAGAAATGAGGATGATAATATATTTTTATAGGTAATATATAATGTCAATTCTGAAATGGGTGCAGAAGTTTTCCATAATGCTTTTTAGCAAAAAAAGTCTGCTTAAAAGCTTTTACAACTGTCCCTAGGGATCCTAGTGAGGTGATGATAATTTTTGTTATGAATTAATCTTAGAAAATTTCACAGTAAAAAAAGATGTGAACTTTTGAAGAAATAATGCAACTTTAAGAACAGTTCTGAAATATTTCAACTAGCATAACCTAAGGGCTGGCTTTCAAAAAAGTTGTATATTCCTGATTTTAATTGTCTTCTAATTCATCTCCTCTGAAAAGAATCCATTTCAAATGAAGGAGAGATTCCCCAGGCAGATTTTACAAGAATCATTCATTAAGAGGAGCTTTAAGGTCATGCATAAGCATAGATCATAGCATGATAATACAGTCTGGGTTGGAAGGGCCCTTAAAGACCATCTCGTTCCACCAGACCAGGTGGCTCAGAGCTCCATCTGACCTTGAGCACTTCCAGGGATGGGGCAGCCACAGCTACTCTTGGCAACCTGTGCCAGTGCCCAACCACGCTCATGGCAAAGAATTTCTCCCTAATGTCTGATTTAAATCCTCCCTCTTTCAGTTTGAAGCCGTTCTCCCTTGTCCTACCACTCCAGGCCCTTGTCCCTGCAAAGTCCCCCTCCAGCTCTTTAGGAGCCCCTTTAGGCACTGGAAGGTGCTGTAAGGTCCCCCTGAAGCCTTTTCTTCTCCAGGCTGGGCAGCCCAACTCTCCCAGCCTGTCCTCACAGCAGCCCTCTGACCATACTTGGGACCATCCTGTGGACTTGCTCCAGCAGGTCCATGTCCTTGTTTTGCTGGGAGCCCCAGAGCTGGATGCAGCATTCCAGGTCTCTCACTAGAGCAGAGAGGGAGAATCCCCTCCCTTGACCTGCTGGTCCCACTTCTTTTGGTGCAGCCCAGGGTATGATTGTCTTTCACACACTGCCAGCTCATGTCCAGCCTCTCATCCACCAGCACCCCCAAGTCCTCCTCCCCAGAGCTTCCCTCACTCCTCTCTCTGCCCAGCCTGTATTTGGGCTTGGGATTGCCCCAGCCCAGGTGCAGGACCTTGCACTTGGCCTTGTGGAACTTTGGGAGGTTCATGCAGACCAAGCCCTCAGGCCTGTCAGGGTCCCTCTGGATGCCAATCCTTCCCTCCATTTTTTTAATTTAGACTTAGGCAGGTTGGTCTGAGTCAAAGACTTGGTGTATTTTTCAGATTATTTTTGCTTTAGCTATAGGTTTTTGATATTATTTTTCCCTTTCTCAAGGCTTTGTTGTAATATCTGTTCCTTTTGAGAAGAACAAAAGACATAATGAAATTAAGTTTTTACTTGGAATTACAAGGAAAGTGTATAATTTTTCAGATTTCATAGCAAGGGCTATCTGGCCTATATCACTGGCAAATCACTTCAGCTGTAGTCCTTCGAGAGCCATTAGTACTGCTATGGAGCATATCCATATAGCCAGTCTTCATCAGGAGTTATGACAGCCCAAGGAAGGCAGGTGTTGACATACTATCTTTTGCTTGTATTATATTTTGAGCCATGTATCCCTGTATTTTGCTGACAGATTGTCAGGAAAGTGATTAGTCTGGATTACATGGTAATGATTTCATTTTATAAAGCAAAACAAAATAAGCAAGCAAAAGGGAATTGCTTTTGGCAGAAGATGATCCCATTACTTAGAAGAAAAAATTTCTTGATGTTAAATTAAATGCTTATCAAAATGAATACAACAGGATATGACAACAAATAATAGATAATAAGTAGTTAATAACTCTGAAATAAGGATTTAGACAATATATTCTCTTAATTCAGTGCTAAATCAAAACCATGTAAGCATTATTACATTGAACACGGCTTCATAGAAATAGCTACTGGTAATGAACTACAGGGCCCAGCTACTACAAATGTGACAATAACTGGCATTATATAATGTTGGCAGTATCCTAATGTGTAAAGTATCCATGTATACCATAATTTCTGAAAGGAAGTGCTTCCCTGAAAGGTTGCTTATTTTTCCTGAGGTGTTTGAATAGGAGTGGTGTGTTCTGTTAAGGAAGTTGGTTTGGGATTTTGTCCAGGGAAAGTGGGTGCATTGAGATTAGTGGGTGCAGAACAGGAAACCCCCCAAAAACCTGACTTTTAAAGAGTTGACCCTGTTTCCCAAGGACTGAAGCCAATATGCAGCTGGAGAATTGTGCTGGAATGCCAAAGATGCAGCAGTGCTCCAATATTGTTCCTCCTGGGAAGGCAGCTTATGGCACAGCTGGTTCCTGACTGCACCTCAGGACTGCAGAACTCTGGTCACCTTCTTTCCAAGCAGGAGCAAAATGCCATTATGATTGTGTTCTGCAACAGGCTGATTTATGAGGAGAAAAACTTTCAGTCCCAGAAGAAAGTAAATAAAATTTCTTAAAAATGTGGGCTGCCAAAAGAGGAGCTACTATAATACATATAAGCCATAAATCTATTAAAAGTGCATGTGCTGCAGTGGTTAGTATAGTGCCTTCTGGGAAAAAGGTTTCATTTTTCCATTTCTTTCAAGACTTGTGCTGTTTTGACTGACAGAAGCTCAGATCTATGGGAAATGGAATATTTCAGAAGTAACTATGTTCTTTTCCCTGGACAGGCACTCTTGGTCACCTGAAGGAATACTGGTCCTCCTCCTTTGGTGATGACAAATCAGATGGCCTTTAAAAGTATTCCCAATTAATATTTTTATTGCAGACCTACTAGGGAGTTGTTATGATGTGTTTTCTAGATTACGGTAGTATAACATTCTTAAGAAAAGGCAATATAAACATCACATCTTTTAACTTCAACTGCTAACTTGAAACCAAAAAGCATCCTTTGAGTACAGCTCTTGGACTTTGTTCAGTCAACCTTTGAAGAAAGAGAATGTGCCTTTTGTATAAATCAGGACCAGACTTAAACACATGGGGCAATTTGCTCACTGCATTTGAAGTTAAAATTTGACATAACAAAGGATATTACAAGAAACTGTGGTGAAGTTAAAAAAGATCAGCACTGAGCTAAAGTTTATTGCCAGAACTGTTCTTGCAGATCAAGGCTATGCTAATGTGGTCTAGGGTTACTTTAATATTTTGCAGCCTCTCATTCCCTCGGTGCATGTTTTAAGCATGCATATCACTAATTTTTATAATAAAATAACTTGATAAAACCTTCTGCTTTGTGCTGGTCTCCTGAGGTAAAAAGTTGCAGATATGTTAAGTCTCACATTGTTTGTTCCAGCTTCAATATGTTTGATGAAAAATATATATATTTTGGTAATATCTTGTAACATATATTACTTCCTCAATAACTGGATTGCTGGACATTTTTCATCTGAATAATGAAATTGTATTCTAGTTATTTCTCTGGTCTTCCTTGTAAGGCATAGAGAAGATTGACAACATTAACTACTATTGCACAACATGATGGAAAACTTTGAAAAGACTTTTGTCTTTAGGGATGGATGAGTGGAATCTTTGCAGTCTTCTTGAAATATGTACTGTGCTGCTTTTTATTCTCTGTGCAGGAAGAGGTGTGTGTATGTTCTAAATATAACTATGGGTTAGAGTGTAAATGTTAGGTTGTGTGAAGTCCATGACTGAAAGCAGACTATCAATTATGTCAGTGGGAGGTTACTGCCAAGATCAGAGGTAGATTATAGGCCTGGCTAAGGCTGCACTCACACAGCTTTGCTGGTGCATCAATGCTGATGTGCTACCCTAGCAAAGAGCATGGCACTCCTGTGGATGCATGTTCTGGTTTGCTGTGAGTGAAAGAGGCTCCCTGGAAAAGAAATGCCATCAATGTAACTGTCTGTCTGCACTCAGCTTTTCCTGATGCAAATAGCCATGTGTCAGTTTTGTCCATGTTCATGTCTGGAGCACTCACAGCTCTGATTCATGATCAGAGCTTGGCCTTCAGCAGATGAACCAAGAGAGATGAGCCAAGCCCTTGCCCTGCACCATGGTTAAGGGATTGAATTATCATAAGATTCTCTGTGTAACATGAGCCAGGGATAGAAACAATAATTCACCTGGGACAACCACCTGTAATTCTAGGGCATCCAAATTCCCAGTCATCAAATTAAAATTAAAAAGGACACTTTTCTTTCCAGTCTTTGTTTTGGTGAGGAAGCAGAAGAAGCAGAAAAATCAACTCCTAGAAGAAACCTGATTTGGTCTAAAACCATTAGATGGAAAGTTCTTGATTTTCCTCGTAGATATAAAAGACAAAATTATTAGTTTTAAAAATCAAGGCTTTTCAATGTACAAACTACTAAAATTACTCCAGTTTCTTCACTTTGGTCTTACTAAATCATGGGGTTTATACTAAGGGATTGCAAAGCACTGAATGTAAAAATATTGAGACATGATGAATGCAGAATCTCTGTTACACAAAGAAGTAGAAAGTATTGATCAAAAAATGCTCTGAGGCAAACCAATTAGAGACCCATTAAAAGCAAAATGACCTGCTCATCCATCTTTCAAATGAAATTTAAAACCTAGGTCCACATTATTTGTGGCCATTTTAAACTCTTGAGCATTTTTACTGAAGTCTGAATGCTGTTAATTTTAGTCTCCTGGCCAAACTCCAAACTGAATAATTATTCTGCTTCTTTCCTAAATTACAGCAGCAGCTTCATTAGGAATAAACGCATTCATAGTTTGCTGACCTAAACTGCTCTTATATTGCTATGCACTATTAACTGTTGCTGCATTGCCATGATTAAATGACCTCTGGACAAAGTGTGCATATCTTTAGCTTGTTTAAAATGCTGTGGGACAAAAGATGCTGTATATATAAATGCTATCAAAGAAGTAATTTTAGGCCCAGAACATGCAGGTGTTGAAGTGTGTTCACTGAACTGGGGGAACTGTTCATTCTGTTCATCATTGGCATTCAGTGACGTAGCTGGATGAAAGACAGAGGTTATTGGGGTACAGAGGGTGTTTGCTTATGGGTTGGAAGGCTTGTGGCCACTTATTATCATGAAAAAGGCCCTTTCATTGAGAAACATTGCAAAATTACAGAACAAAATGGGAAGCAAAGGGAGAGTAGAGATTTACTAAAACAGAGGCTCAGTGCTTTCTGGATATGTGTTTCTGGATAATGAGGTTAGCTAGCAAGGTGCATGTTGGATTTTTTCCAGAAGTAAAAGCCATTAAATTGTTGAGAATAAGATATTCCAGACATTCTGTGCATGGTTTCTTAAGGCTCTATATTTTGTTCTAATTATGTTGCAGCTTCTTTTTAAAAGGTCCACACTGTCTGAAAGGTGAGGGAAACCCTGAAACAGTGTAAGAAATGAGCAGGAGATTTCACAGTCTTTATCCTTCTATTGTGCTGTTTAGCTACAGCATCACCCTTGCTTTTCAGTGCTAGCACTGTTGTACAGCACCTGAATTAGTTGCCTAAAGTGATTTTAACTACCAGTTTAGTGGGAGATGCCAACTGCACAGCTGTTCCTAAAAAAATCCCAGAACAGTCTAAACACAAACAGCTAACTGAAAATGTTGTTTATGGGAAACTGTTCCAGTTGTGGGAGAGCCACATGGCAAGAAAGCTCTCTAATCCACAAAATGGTTATGAAGGGACAGATTCAAACCCCAAAGTCTTGGCTTTCGTTAACCTTTGTCTCTGTGCTGTGAAGTAGAAACACTGTCTGATCCTTTCATGTAGCCTGGAATCAGACTATACTGTAGGGCTGGGCAATTTTCTTTCTGTAGATGAGTTCAACAAGTACAAAGCTGAACTGTACTCCCATTCTCCTGCATGTAAGCAGGTTCTTTCACTAGGTAGCAGATTCAAAGTCAGGAAAAATCATAAATTTATTTCCAGTGTGAAAGCTATTACTGAAAGATATTTTTATTGTCTTAGAAGTCAGAGCCTTGGAATAAAGGTGCTATATTTGGTGTGCTCTATGTGGTGTGCTATATTCAGGTGTTCATGGTAAACTTGAGCATGACTATTCAGTATCTCTTAGTTGTTGTATGACAGGTACCAGAACTCTAAATCCCTTCACTTATTCTTTCCTAACAGTGGAACATTTATACCAGAAATGTTCACTTCATTAGTTAACTGAAATGATTGTGGTCATGCTTCAATACTTTACCAGGACTTATTCTTAGAGCTGGTAGGATGTATTAGTGCTCTTTCTTTTTTATTTTCTTTCTTATGAACTGTACTGAAAATACAGTAAATATTGTAAAGTGTTCTTTACAAATAGGAAAGTATCTATTCCCTCCAAAATGTCAATGTTTGTCATCAAGGAAAAGAAAAAAAGCCAGTTACTGTCATGCGTGTCACCAATCAAAGCAACTGCTGATGCTGACCATTGTGGATGGTTTACTAATATCTCTTAAATGAAGAAAAAGTGCATTTAGTGAAACTGAAGCATCTTTGAACAGTCTGCTATGAGTCAAATGAGTTTGTTTTTGCAACAGATTTTATTTGCTATGAATAATTTGATGAGCTTTATTTAATTGGCAGACACAACAATAACTACTCATATTTCATTTCCCATAGGCTCCAAATCATGTTTGAGCCCTTTTGCACAGTGAAATGGTTACTAGTTTTCTTCTTTCAACATCTGTTTTAGTCAACCTTGCCAAGTATCTATTAATTGCTGTTATAACAAGATGTTAAATATTTCAAATTACAAAACAGCTTTACAAGTGTGCCTGAACATCTTTTAACTGTCTCATTTTGGATTTTGTAACTATGTATATAATTTACAGAACTTTAGGAGAAAACACAGAAATCTATTAGTGAAAGAAAAAGGGAAACACAGCGAGTACATCATTAACAGTTTAAGCAGAATTACAGATTCCCACTTAGATTTCAGTAGAATATAGTCATCTAAAGCACTTAGGAAAATCAGCATTAAAAAAAATCTAAACAGAAACAATCCACAGCTTTCTCCCACCTTGTGATAATAGTCCAGTGCACCGATTTTAATTATATTGGAAAATCTAGTAAAACCCAAATAAAATGTACATGTCTGCATGTCCTTGTTCTGATGTGGTGGATAATGGAAACCAATACTGCAATATTTGAGTCATAGGATGAGTCAGTTCTTTTTGACTTGAAGGAACCAGCACTGGAAATTAAGAATAACAGTAGATTTCTAAATTTCTCATACAAACCAATTAGTCTTCTTACTAATTCACTAATATTCTCAGTCATAAGCAACAAGAGATCTTATATTAATTCTAAGCCTTCATTCTAACCCCTCTGTACAAAAGCAGCTTAGTAAAAGACTTCAGTCTGAACAGAATTCAGACCACAATGTACTTCTCATTGTATACAAAAAACATGTGCTTACCCAACTTGGCCTTACTTGATGATATGTCCCAGTTTGGCATAAACTATTTTATAAAATGAAAATTGAAAATAGATGTTAATGAAGATTCCCTCCTTAGAAATAGTGGATAGGTTACATCGCAAGCCAAGAATTCTCAATTTTATACCCTCTTTCACAGAAGGCACAGCTCTGTCACATATTTGAATGGCTGTTTTTTCAAAATTGGCATGTTCTTCAAAATATTGCTAAATAAGATCATTGTGTACCACATTCTTCTGCCAAAATATACAAAATGCACTATATCAGTCACATATGTAGTTAGGCATTCAGGACAAGACTCAGAACTGGCTTTTTTTAACTGTAAATAGCAAGCCTCTATTATGACTAAATGCTATTCTCTCTGGGAGACAACCATAACATTTATTTACCCAAACTCAGCAGAATGGCTTCCCTCAAATTATAGTAAACTGTCAGAGACAGAAGAGAAAGACAGAGAAGATTTAGGCCCAGATCATGGGCATTTTTAAATCAAAGGCTGATCTGCCATTCCCTAAGAGAGACCAGTATTTTGCCTGTAATGAGCAGTTACTCTGAAGCTGGCTTTGTGGCTGAATGAAAGAATAAGGAATTGTGTATGAAGGAGATTAGATTTCCTGCTATGACTATGAGGATATGAGGATACATAAGCTGGTGTGTAAAAAAAAATATGTGCAAAATAGTATTCTACATGCTGGATCTTGAACTAGAACACAGGTCCATGTAATTTCATATGAATTTTGAAGGAAATAAGATTCAAAACTGAGCCCTAGTATGGGATTTAATTGATTAGATACACAGTAAAATACAAAACCACTGTTCAAGGAAAAGGTTTGTGTGACACCCAGAAACAGTTACTGAGCTTGTTATCTTACCATTAGCTGTGACTGAGAATATGATAAGTTTATTTTGCAGGATTTCATGAGGGAGTACCCTGAAAAGCAGAATTTTGTGGGAGGAAGTAATACTGGGTTTCAGATAGAAAGGTTTTACCTCATTAGTTTTCTTGCTTTTTTCAAGGATACAGTGTCACAGCTGTGGCTGGTGTGAATGATACAAGGGATGTAATGCCATGCTTGTGGAAATAGAAGGAAGATGCCTTAGTAATAATTGCACAGCAGTAGAAAGAGCATGCAATGGACAAAAATACATCTTTGGACAGGAGACTGGGGTTATTTAAAAAATTGCATGTTTCCTTAAGGATATGAGAGTGAGCTCTTATTTATCACTGTATCTAACTACACAGGATTACAATATCAATTTTAAAGTAATAGCAATATCAATTTTCAAAGAAATCATTGCTTATGAAACCAAAACTGAAAGTAAAGAAATTGCAGAGTAGTACAACTATGTCCTAGGAGAGCTATCTATTTAAGATTATAGAGGAGCTAAAGGATCAGTCAAGCACAATGCAGACAATAATCTCAAGTTTACATAAGTGCATACTGCATGTGTTAAGAACATGTTCACAGTAAAACTGAGTTAGAGGATTTTAAGAATTCCCGGTGCTTTCATCTTGAAAAAAATCACTTGAGCAACTGTGTCAGTGAGTTACAGAACTGAACCCTGCAGAGGGTTTGAGGGGGAAAGAGGCTTAGCTAAGAGTTTCTGAAGAATATATTTCCTAGCCTAGTGAAATAATACAAAAATTATACTTGTCAAAAGTCAAGGACATTGCTCTTGTTTGCTTTCCTGGGAGAATTTGCATTTTGAGTTAGATGAGGGAATCCAGGGTGTTTAACCTGGATGGTTTTGAACACTCTGCACCAGTACAAAATGCTCACCTCACTGAACTGCTGGCCTGACTTCCAACATCTCTTACAATTTTCTTTCTGTAAGGAGCCCAGTCTTTGTATGTTTGCAGAACAGAGTGTACTGAAGTCTCAACTTCTGAAACACTTCAGACCCATAGCTCTAGGAAAGAGAATATTCACCGCAGTGGTGAAGGAAATAAAGGCAGGAGAAAATACAGTGATAAGAAGAGGCTGAACAGAAGTGTTAAACTTCCCTCTGTAGTTTGTGGGGTAATTGCAGGCCACTCCACTCTGTAGACACAGCTCTACCTCTCCAGATTTCATGAAGAGGCAGGAAAATCAGGCTTAGAATTTAATTTTACTCCCCCCCCTACACTGCCCTCCTGTGGTCTTAGTTTCAGCACAGAAACGGTGCTGAAAGCACAAAAGAATTACACTTGGGGTTTGGAGAAGTGTGAAGTAGTTACATCATAATTTGGACCTGATTCAGGATGCTTTAACCAATCCTATTGTTCTGGACTAAAATCGCATGGTGCAGATGTGAATCTCTTGTTATTTCATTAGAACTATAGTTTTTAGTCTGATTGTCAGCCCCTGTGCTCTTAAGAGCACAATGATCTAAATGCCAGGTTCTTTTTTGTTCTCTGAGTTTATATCTCCTGGTTGCTGTTGTGTGGCTTGTGTGAAATGAGTGAGTGATTTCAGACCTTTGCACAGGTGGTTATAAAATGAAAATCAGTGTCTCCAAGCAAATGGCATAATTAGACCTATCAGATCTTTGGAACAGAGAGGGGAAGACTTTGGGACTGCACCACTTTCTCTCAGAAGTGACTCCTGCACTCGAGTCACCAGCTAAGGAAGTTAAAACTCCCCCTAACTGTAGAATGTGCTGGATGTGTTTCACTGATCTCTGGAAGAGTTTTGTCTCTAAAGCACGAGTCTTTTCACAGCTCTGAATTGTCTGGAAGCATAAAGGAAATGTGGCAGACAGCAACTGTTCATGGTGGCAGTGCCATCCCAGGGCAATCCTTTGCTCCCCCTCACCCAGCAGTGTCTGAGCAAGGTCTGACTGGCTGTGGCTCTGTGCAGGATTACAGACTGTTGTCCTCTCTTAAAAAGACAGGATTGCCTGGCTCTCACAGTCTCCTTTCTGCCTTGTGCTCTTAGCTGGGTTGCATTCAAGGGCTGCTGAAGTAAAATCCATGTTTTCCAGGGATCAAGGGCTCACACTGCCTGCAGTATAGGCAAATGTAACTCTAGCAGTCAGTAGCAATGTGCTGTCTCATGCTGAATTGTGGCCTAAATACTTCTACACCAGTGATTTGCTGGGCAGAGTTTTACTTTAGCTGCTGCCTTAACTAATACTAAAATACAGCATGGAGAGGGCACTCAGCCAGAGCTCTGCGTTCTCTTCCTGGCTCGGCCATGCTCATGCTTCTTCTGACTTGCTGGCTGTCACATAGGAATAGTAATACTGAAATTCCCTTGTAAAGTGCTTATATAGCTACAACCACTGGGTAAGAATTAATTACTATTATTACTGTAGACTTTGGGAGCCAAATTTTGACCTTTCCTTGCACTCATATGTCATCAAATTGCCATAAGCCTGTCTGAAGAAATAATTTAACCAGCAGGCTGTAGTAGAGCAAGGGCTGCAAAAAAAATACTAACATCACAGATCCAATTGAAGTCATTGTCCTGCTACCAAAGCGAACAAGAGAGAAGAGATCTAAATCAGCAGGTCTTAGCAACCATTTCCCACAGTCTCTTCTAGGAGAGGTGAACTGATGGAAGTTCATTTGTGTGTGATTTGAAGAAAAATCTCAAGAAAAGCAAAGATAAAAGAAACAAGAGTTGTGAAACTGAATATGATGAGGCCTGTTGGCCACATGACCCTGGCTGTCACTTTGAATCCTTTTCTGCTTGCTAGGGACTGCCCCTTTCTTTCAGTTCAGGCACTCTTCTGTTTAGGCAAACACAAATAACAGATACGTACTTTTGTCTGAGATAGACAACTAGGAAAGCAGAAAGAACAAAGGTAACTTTTCCATGAGAAACCACACTCTGATCTTGAACAGGCTGTAGGAATTCAGAGAACAAAGCAACTAATGCCTCTGCAACTAACACCTCTGTAGAGTTCCTACAGCTTTACAAGAAGAAAAAGACATGGGGACTTTTCAGCAGCCCACCCCATGCTCTGACTTCCACATTTAAGAAAAGGCAAATGGTGCTGGTGGAATATATCAGAGAAATACCCTTAGAAATTGGTAACAGAATGTGGAAAAAATCAGTTTCAGTTGTGAGTCATGATTTCTCAACAGTGCATCCATTTCTACCCAACAGATCCTGATGGGCCTAATTAATCACAGAGGAAACAGTTTAACAGTCACAAAAAATGAAGGAACAATTATTTGAATATGATCTGATAATGACTGGTTTGTGGAAAGAAGGTTGGATATTGGCAACTCTTTCCAAAGAGAATTCCAACCAGAAAAAATATGATTTGCAAATAGCCATGATCTGTACATTCCAATTGTATCAGAAAAGAAAGCATCTGAAATACATGGCTGTGGAAACAGAGATTTTACAGCTCTTCTAATTGTTCTCCCTAATTTTCCTCAAATTTTACATTATGACCAGTGCTCCCCATTGTTGGCCCCAGGCCATTTTTCCACCAGCACTCTCAGGTGTTCCTTATTGCTTCCTTCATGCTACATTATATGCAGGTTGCCACAGGTTCTTCTAGCATCCTTGATTATCTAGCATCACAGTGACTATCAATAAATAGGAAAGTGGATTAGCAATGGTTAATGATTAATTGGACACAGAAACACATGAAGAGTGCAGGTAGCAGGATAACTTCCCTGCTTGGGGAATCTGTGTGGACAGCTGCCTGAGATTTTGCAGCTAAATGATACATTCTAAATCATTATAGAAGGTACATTTCATTTATTAGCTGGGGAAATAATCTGGTGGTAAAATGCTGAAAAGTCTGCCATGCATTTTGGTGTTGCCCAGAATTTGTAGGTAGTTGTGGGCTAGTTTTGTTGTACATTATAGTTTCTTAGGTGGTGTGTGTAAATGTGTATGTACCTTCAGTGTTTAGAGCTAGACTTTTTTCTTGTTTCCCTCCTCCTTCCCACTATCCACTGTCAGTGAAAATGATCAATTCTAATGTAAAAACTCAACTACCATGTATTAATTTTAGATGGTAGTCCTGTGCCAGTGTGGAAGTTGGGATGCACAGGGAGCCAACTTCACCTGCAGATGCAGAGAGCTTCAACTCCATCCCCTGGAGACACCTAGCTAGGAGAGAGGATATCTTTTCAGATCGTGGTGAGAGAATAGAAAGAAGAGTTGTCTCATGGGAGCTAATATGTTAACCAGTTGGTTACAAATAAGGTGTTGTTCTTGGTTTCAATATATGGTTGGCTGGGAGCCAGCTACATTTATGGCTTTGTTCCTTACCCTCGTTATCGATTGGATCCTGTGCCCTCTACCCCATCTATATTCCTCAGTGCTTTCCAGGTTTTGAGGTCTTTAGAAGTTATCCCTTGTACCATGTGGTTTCTATGTTTGTTATTTTTACATTAAAAGTTCTTTGTTTTGGGGCAACTCCATAGTTCCCATCTCTCTATTTTGATGCCATGGATTCCCCGGCTGACCCGTTTCTGTTGTGGTCATATGCCACATGGTGCTAAAGCCTGGCCTCACTGCATCTGGACACTTTTTGCTTAAAGACCCCTGACAGCAAAACTTTTGACTAAATCCACAAGGAAGCTCTGCTTAACCCTCAGCAATCTGTTCTCCATTCTTCAATTGGACTACTCCTTTGAGCTGTGCCTGGAAGTTTCATTGTAACAATTTAGACCTAAACTAGACATCAGAGTGGAAAGTAGACTTTGGAAAGGAAGAAGGAGCAAAGAAAGATTACTACTTTTATTCATAACAGAGGCATTTTTGTGTGTGCTCAGAAAGGAAAGGGAGCAATTCTAAATCCAGCTTTTCAAGGTGAAACTTTTCATGTTCTTTCAAATTTGGATCATACTTCAGTGTATTTCTAAGGCAGTCCACCCCTCACTTTTAACAGAGCAGTAAATCACTGCATCACATTCTGACTGTGCAGGTGGAAGCTTTTCTGATGCTTTGTCCCAGTCCTACACTAAATCAACAAGGCATGTCACAAACTCACTTTTAGCTGCAGCCCAGTCATGGTCCCTTTTCCTATCCCCCAAAGCAGACCCTGTTGTGAGGTGGAGCTTTGTGCTCCCCTGCATGGACTTGCACTGACCTGTTTTCCACCAGTGAGATGATGAACTTGCACAAGAAAAAATGTCCCAATACATTTTACCATTTTACCATTTGGACATTGGTCAAATTTGCCTTGATTTCCCTGGTATGAGTCAGAAATGGCTCTGTTACATCACTGTAAATTAGAAAAGCATTACTGGTCTCAGTGGAATGACTGAATTTGGCCCATTGCTTTAATACTGTGCTACTGAATCTTCTAGTTGCAAGGAATAATATTTAAAAAGTAAAGTTTACGTATGTTGGGATGTGCTTTGGATAGCAGAGGAGTAAGAAAGAATATCAGGCTTCATCAAGTTTTGTGCCACAGTTCTGACAGCATATATGTGGCAGCACTGCAGAAAAAAGCAGCTTCCTCATTATTCTCAGTGTGTTTTGCAGCACACCAAGGCATCTGGGCAAGGAGACTCTCAGAATTATGTCAGGACTGGAAAAAAATTGTCTGAAATGAGGTGCAAAGATGAAAAAAAAATATTTCCGTGTTTTAGCTTGAAGAAATGTTATTGGATTTTTTTTTCCAAAAAAGCAGGAAGATAATTTGAAAAGATTTGCATCTAATGTGAAGATACATGTATCTTTAATTAACATAAAAAATACATCAAAATTTATGGTGAATTATGTGTCTCCTTGGTCCTGTTCGCATTATACGTACATCTGAAGTGAAACCAATGCCATTTATGAATAATTTAATTAAAATAATGACAAGTATTTTTGTAGCATGGAAAACTGTAAACATTAATTAACTAAGGCTGAAAATTATGAAATGCAATCTTAATTACTAGGAACTAGGATAATCAGCTGAGCTGAGGCAAACAGGACAACAAACTTTTTAGAAAGGCGTTTACAGCTGCTAGGATGGAGCTGACATCTTGGAAGAGTTAGTGTAGTCAGTACTTTGAAGTGCACAAAATTTTGGAATAAACCATTAAAGTAACATAGGATGTCTTCATTCTGCATTTCTTTTGAATATTCTACAGCCCTCAGAGCTTCTTCCCATATTTTATGTTCCTGTGGTCTGCCAGCCCCAGGGCTTAGCAGTAAATCTCCAAGCCAGCCCTTCTTCATAGTGGCATTTCTGTCCTGTTATCCCTCTCCTACCTACAACTATCAAGGTCTGTTTAACAATGAATAAAGATTCCTGCATCTTGCATTCTCCTGGGAGGAACTTCTGTGGCTTGCTGTGAAGAAACCTTCTTCTGGTTTCCTGACTGTCCCCTACTTTAAGATGAAGACATTTTTTTTCAGCTTCTCTGCTCAGGTTTTTACCCCTGACCCTGATGTGTTTAAAGAAAAAAGAATATTTTTTTGTACTATCAAGATAAGCAAAGGTGTTAGAGCCTCCTCTTGTAAGATGGACTCAGCTTTCCCTTGGCTATTATTTCTAGTTTGATTTCAGCTTTCTTTAATATTAGTACCAAAATTGTGCAAAGCTTTCTACCTGGCTCTAGAGCAGAATGCTTTTCAAAATGGGTCACCCTCTGCAAGGGTGAACTTTTACTCCAAGTTCAAAGTCAAAAGCATCAGAAAGCTCGGAGTTATCACCCTGAGGATAAAATCCAGAGCTTTTAACCATAAATGCTATCCATCACAGCACCCCTGGTACTACAGCAGGCCAAAATGACACTGTCTGCTTTGCAAGTGACACTGCCTTTTTCTCTGTGTTTTTTTTCTCTGCTTTCAGCCTCCAGTGCCTCATTTCTGACTCATTGTATGAACTGAGCCAAAGAATGGGAACAGAGAGCTCAGCCTTTGTGTTTTCCTTCCATGCTGCCACTGCACACTGGGAGATAAGAGTTTCCCAGTTCTCTGAGTCTGTAAATAGTAGCAGACCTACAAAACATGCAAAAATGGGAAGGGGGGGGGGCTAAAATTCTGATCCCAAATTACAAACGTGGTAGACAAATTTTGACTAATTTACACTCTCTGAAGAAATGGGGTGTTATAATTTTTTAAGAGTTTGGATTTCTGAATATGGCACAATCATCAAATTAGGTAAGATATTCGCCAGCATCACCATTTTTAAAATTGAAAACGGTTTGAAATGAGAATGAAATGAAGAGATTGTTTGATAAAAGCAATAAAACTCACAGACCAGCCAAAAAAAATCTTAGTGAGGTGCCACCTTGTGCCTGCAGAGTGATATGGCCGAACCTGTGCACTTTAAGGAGTGAGCTGGAGTGGCATCAGCTGGCACATCTGGGCACTCCGGGGCACGTGCAGTGATCAGCTGTTCCCACATTCATTTGCAACCACTGTGCTGCTTCTCTCATCAGTGCACAGAGCAGTAGGATGCTGCCAGGAATGGGAATACTTCCCATCTTTGTAGCCTGCTGATAAACATTTTCTTCTGGGTTTATTAAAAATTAATTTTTATGTTTTTGTTTTTAAAACGTTAGCACAAATTTTGCTGCTCATGGCATTTTCTGTGTGTGTCAAAGTTTCCCTTCTCTTTTTATTTTGTGATTTGTATTTTCTTGAAAATTAAATTTTTTATAATGCAATTCCAGCCTCAGGGAATACAAGGAGAGTAGAATTTGGTGACATGAAATGCTGAATTAGTACAAATTTCAGCAATATCTGAAATGTCTGTACTCCTTAGTTTGAACATAGAGGATCTTTATTAGGTATTATTTCATTCTATATACATTCATCAGCTCAGAGTCACTTAAGCAATGGCAACTTACTATTACTAAGTCACATTTGCCAGGAGCATTGATGTTTGTATGCTGCTAAGAACAGAAGATGAATACACCAGGACTGTTAAACAACTAAAAATATGACTATCAATAACTAAATTTTCTGTTCATATATAACATAACTATGTTTGTCTTGAAGATAGTTTCCATAAGAAAACGTGCTTTTTTTTTTTCCTAGAAAGCAAAATATTGTTGAACAACCTTGCATACTAATGATTACATAAAATTTTCTGGTGGTTGACATGATGCATCTCTTATTTTCAAAAGTATTGTTCCCATAGTGAGTTTCAGTATTAGTCAGCAAGGTCTCACAGTAAGTTTTAAGGACAGAAAGTAGAGTTGTGCCTTTATATGGACAGAGAGCTGATTTCCTGATAGTACTGATGAGCTTGTGTTTGTACAGAATTGATCAGTAATTAAATTGAGACTTTGGCTCAGTTTGAAGTGTTTCATGTAACTGTGAATCCATGGTGTTTTAGAGGTAAGAATGTAGGAATCAGAAAAACACCCACTTCACAGAAATGAAAATCCAAATTGTGTGGATTTCTGTTTGCAAGTGTGAGTCCAAGAGAGATGTTGGTTTTCCACGTCCCCATCCTTCCCCAGCTCCTTCTCTTTCTCTCCATCTAATATTCATCCACTGTCAGATTATAAATGGAAACAAAGGCTTCCTGCCTAGTCTAAGCAAATGCCCCAATCCCTGTTCTTCAGGAAGCCTGGGTCAGGATTTTAGTTCTTGGCTCTGGCCCATGGTTTGATGTGTTGGGGTGCAAATTGACTCATTCACTTTTAACCAGTGCTATGAATGCAGAGCAAGGGGATCAATTTGTAAAGACTAGCTACAGAATGTGTTATGGTGGTGGCCAGAGAACAATCTAAGGCTGGAAAACATAGAGAAATCACTTCTAGTTTACCATAAGTCTTTTAAATATTGCTGTAAAGCAGAAATCCAATGACTACTGTGTTAAGGACTCAAAGCAAGCTGGCAAATTGCCTGATAGGGCAAGTAAGGACATCTCACAATCCAGGCTTCACAATCCATCTTAAACAAGAGGGAGCAGCAATTTCTTGCATTCTGCCATTTGGCAAGTATGCGGTTCTCAGATGTAACAGTACTGAGTATTTTATTGAAACTTTCAGACATCAGCCTGCACTCTCCTTATGTTCAGGGTTTTACAAGCTGTTTCCATGACAAAATCAGATTGCTTCTGGAGCCAGATAGTTAACTGGTTAAATTGATTTTATTTACCAAAAAATGTAGGCAAAACAGTGTTCTCTTCAATACAGTAGACAGATTCCTTTTTTATGTTTTGAAACCTTCTTTTCCAAAAACTACTCTGTTTATAAAGCTTTCTTCACTAACTTTTTATTGTGTTTGTTGTTTCTAGTTTTATTTCTTAATTATGTTTCATTCATTAGGACAAGAAGATTTTTTTGCTATGTAGAACTTCTAAATCCAACCTTTAAAAATGCCTTCTTATTTCTGCTTCTGTAAGAGTGAAACTCCTAACTGGCCTATATTTTGCATGAGATACTAATCATGGGTCAATAGAAGAATAATGTCCACTGTCTGTATCATTAATGTACATGTTGGAACGTTGCTATAATCAGGAGAATGTGTTCCTGGTTGTTTTGTTGTTTGGTAGTTTTTTTCTTTTTTCCTTCAGGATGAGTAAGACAGGAAAAAAATACTTATCCATCCACTGACCAAGTGGTAAACTAGAATATGCTTCACAAAGGGATAAGTTTCATCCAGGAATTTTATGGAGAGAAAAGCTGTTTGTAATGAAAGGATCTTTCATTGCAAACAGCTGCAGTTACTCTTCAGAAGCAGAAATTGCTCCATGTATTATTTAGATTGTCATATCTTCATAGATCCACTAAAAGAAATTGTATTTTAGATATGCAGATAAAGTCCACACATTTTAAATTATGTTAACTGATGCTGAGAGTCAACATTTGAGTTGTTCCCTGAAGTTTTGGTGGCATCAGCTCACGTACATGCCAGTAGAGCCAGTGGAAGAGATCAGTGCAGCTGTCCCGGGGGTCACCCTGCACACACACAGCCTCTCAGTGTGAGGGGCTGCTGCACTGGGGAGCCATTGGCTTCCAGAAGGCTCAGTAGGCTGTGACACTGCTGCTATTGGTATCCAAAGCAGCTGAGACAAAACCTGGATTGCAGCTGCTGCAGTCACACTTCTTGTGGGCACTGTGGAGGAACCAAGATGGAGCAGCTGCCGCTTACCTGCCCTTCCTAAGCAGCAGTGCTGCATCACAGCCTGATTTTTACAACTGCTAGGACACAGGAACAGCAGGTACAGCAAATTATCATAACTTTAAAGAGCATCATTATGTGTGAAAAGCCATCTTGTTTCCCATTCCAAAAACAAAAGAAATGGGAACTTTTTAATTGGTGAATATTTCTGGTGGGGCAAATCCAAACATAAATCACTCCATTACTGATCACAACGATGTAATTGCTATTGTGAAGAAGTTAATTTTGGACTCTTTAAAATTGAAATAATTTACCCTCTTTGACTTTCCAGGGCTTTATAACCAGCAGACACTGAAGTGAATTTCAGGGAGGTAATTTTTCACTCAGGCTGTTTTCTGTGAAGCCCAGATCAAAGCCTGCTCTGGAAAGTGGAGTAGGCCAAAGCCACAGTACCAGCTAAGGTCTTTTCTCAACCCCTTGTCACAAAGTCTGCTTTGAACACTTTTTTACCTCATCTATTCAGTGTGTGAGGCACTGGGACAGGTTTTTCAGAGACGCTGAGGATTCTCTACCCCTGGAAGTGTTCAAAAGCAAGCTGGATGGAGCTCTGAGCAACCTGGTCTAGTGGAAGGTGCCCCTGCCTATGGCAGGGGGTTGGAACTAGGAGATCTTTGAGGCCGCTTCCAACCCAAACCATTCTGTGGTTTTATGAAATACAGAGCATTATTTTCCTTTCTTGAGAGCAGTGTTCTCTCTTGGAGACTGCCTCTGAAGAATGTCTCCATGAGTTTTGGTGCTATAACTCTGCCCTGCAAAATTTGGAAAAAATAAGTACGCTGGTGTTTTTAGTTTTTAAATCAGTACCTGATGCTCCAGATATTCTAGGCTGTTAGAAATCCATTAATTGATGTAAAATGGTTACAGACTTGTCTTAAAACTTAGAGAAAAAATAATGTATTTGTTGGCAGAATTTTATATTATTTACTCTGTAAAAGAAAGAAGGGAAGACAGAAAGTACAGTCATTCCTTTAAACTAACCTGTTATTAGAAAAGTTTTTTGCATCACCATTCAGCTGATTTGAACTGTGTGGGAAGAAAGTTTTTATTTAGAAAGGTGCAGCTGAAGGCTCAGTTTATGTGCTGGTAGGTGTGTAGTTTTATTGAAGTGAAGGCAGCAACCTCTTAGACCACTGTAGCTCATGTAATTTCACAAAGCCTGCAGAAACCCCTCCATCTTCCATGCACTGTGTGTGTTACAGAACAAACAGGGAAAGCAAACAAAAAGTGCCTCTGATGTTCAAATCCTGGCAATACTTGTTTGCGAGAGATGGGCGGCTCCATGTCTCCCAGGGACAAGGAAGGAGCACCCAGTTCTTCACAGATCTGCCACTGATAATCTACAGAAGGCCACACTATATGAGATTTGCTTTCTCTGTCTTTATAATTCAAATGGAAAAAAAAAAATGTAATGAATATGGATGTTTCTATGGATTTCAATGGTCTCAAAATTAGGAGCTTGTTGTGTAATCAAATTCAATGAGGATGAGAAGACACATGGTAAACAGAATGGTTTTGTCTATAGCACAAAGACTGAATTAGATTTGAAAAAGAAAATCTGGTTGGAAGTTAATGTAAGACTATTTTATGATGTTTGTTTATGACTTGGGAAAGGAGGAGAGTTTGGCAAGGAAATCTTTTGTCCTGAATGCTGGCAAGCATATTCATATGCCAAAATGCTATTTTGTCTACTTTCATTTTTCTGAATTCTGTTGACAGGAAAAAATATCGCATGTGGACATTTATTCTGTTGTGACAATGTAGATTCATCATGTGAATATGAAATCAGAGGATTACAAATTAGGTATTGCAGCTATTTCACATGTACATGTTGGAAACTTAAAAGTATTCTCAGTATGCATTCTGAAGAGAAAAATACACAATTCAGTAGAAATGCTGCCTGGATTTTCTATTCACTTACATGAGTTTTGCCTTAGTGCAACCTTAATACTTTCATTGGGCTTACTCCTGGTTTATCACATTGCAAATGGAGACAGCATCAGGTCTATATGCTTTTGTAGACTTTGCAGATTTTTGCAGAAAGAAATAACAGGTCCTTCACAAGGAGGGCAAAACTTCATTAGAACATTTATACTTCACATCTTAACAGTATTTGAGGGACATCACATGTAGGCTAGATAGTTCACAGTGTCTGAGGTCTAAAGAAGCTGACAAGTATCCTTTGAAGATGGTTTTAGTGCATAATACATCTCAACAAACCAGGCTCAGGGCCACAGGAATTTTATGGACTCCTGGCTTCTTCTTCACCATTTGGGTTGCAAGAGCATTTGCAGTGTATTTCATACTGATGGGCAGTGAATAATTCTGTCCTCTGCTGTAGAATTCTGTTTCTAGTAGTGATTTTGTAGTGAGGAATGTCCAGCCTTTAGCATCCAACACAGAGCAGTGAAAATTATATGCACAAGTATTTCAACAGCTTGTGTAGCAGCTGGCAAATTATGTGTAGGAAGGTTTGTTCTCTTGTCTGTGTATGTGCTAAATACTTACTGCTCCTCACCTTTTAAATATTAAATACTAAATAATGAAATTTAAAGAAATAGAAACTCTTAGGAAAAATGTGATTTTGTGTAATATATGCCTCATATTTCATTATGCAATGGGGATACACCTCAAATGTCAAGACAGCACTTAAAAATCATTCTTCACTCTCACTCAAGATGTCAACTTGGACTCCATGTGAATCCAAGGGCATTCAAACATATTTTGAAACACATTTACTGACCTGCTGTCTATAAATAGCAAAGGAACTGAGTAACACATCAGCAGTAATAAAATTCCTATCAAATATTTGTATTAATCAACTTTAAACTTCAGCAAGTATAAGAATCCTGCAGCAGAACTTCTAACAATTATTTCCTACCACATAGACAGGAATTACAAAAATAAGTTATAGTTCATGGTCTAAATATTTTAATAACAGTAAATAAGTAATGTAGCAAATAAGAAAGTACAACTCAAGAAGCTGTACATTTGAATTGAGTTTATGATGAAATAATTTTGTATCAAAGTAAATTCTCATACATTTCCAGAGGGGAAAAGAAACAGCTTGCCTGCATTCCAATTCTGTAATGGATAATAAATTCTGAAATTAACATTTCAGAATTTCTCATGTTAAAAATTTAAAGCAATTCATCATTTTATAGAGAATACAGAGTTTCCAATAAGGCTATTTTACAAAACGTAGAATGCAGAAATTATTCAACGAGTGTTTGCTAAGCTCCAAAATGTGCCTGTGTGAGCTATGCCATATAGGTGTGCCTGTTTCAAACCCTGTTTCCTGCTGTTCCTGAAAACTCATTGGATTTCCTGGATTGACTTTGGACACAACTTGCACCTTGCCTTTGTCTGGCAGTGTCTGGGCTATTGCTGGACAGCCACTGTCCCAGCTCTGCTCTGCTGGCCCCAAGAAGCTGCCATGAGGCCCAGTCCTGTCTGCACTGTGGTTGCTCAGAGCTTCCTTCACTGAGCATCCCTTCTCTTACTGCTGATAGGAGCTTCTCAGAAAAGACCTAGGGATTTCCAGAAAGCTGCAAAAAAGTGATTGAAAACAGGGAGAGACGTACTAGGAAGTATCAGGAACATCCCCAGAAAGCAGCATGTGAATTCCTAGAGCACTCTAAAAATTGTGTAGGAAAAATTCCCAGAAAACAGACAGGACCTTCCTAGAAAGTATCAGGATTTCTAAAATGTAAGGGAAGCCCTAGAAAGTAGCAGGAAAATTCCTAGGAAGTAGTGAATGAATTGTTAGAAAGCAGAAGGTGAATTCCTAGAAAGCATCAGGAATAAGGATAAAATAGACTGGTGTAATCACCAGAAAGCACTAGGAGAAATCAAGAGAGTTCTTCCACTGTTAAGGGTTTTGCAGAAAGCTGCAGGAAAAGTGCCAAAAAATTCCAGCATTGTTTAAAGATCCAGTTATCCTTATAAATCTTCAGAAAATATATTTTTATACCTTCAAGCAGCATATCTTGTCTGTTTTGAAAACTTGATGCTTCCTTCTGGCCTTAAACAGTCTTCCTTTTTAATGTCTTATTGCAAATGTTTTCTCTTTCATCATGAGGAATTGCAATTTCACAGTCAGCAGCTTGTGGTTTTAGATGAAGGAGAAGAAATTGGACTTCAAGAAAAATATAACCTTGCTGTCATCCAAATCTCCTTAATAAATAAATAACAGGGAAGAAGGAAAAAAATATAGACTCTCAGCAGACTCAGTGAGAGTTTTCCATGAGAAGTTACTGGTTCTTAGTGAACCACATGAATCTATTAAAATATACACTCCCCTTTTCAGTGTATAATGCCTTGGCTTGCATGCGAAGTACATGACTAGTCTGATTTGAAATTATTTAGGAGAGTGCCAAAAGAGTAGTCCTGTATAGATACATTTCAAGGGAAAGATGAATCTCCAAAGTAGCGCCTGCCAAGACCTGAATATTTGTATCTATTTCTATGAAAGTTCATCCCTGTCTTTGCTCTCCACACTCCTGTTGGCTGAAATGTTTTACCCTTTGTCCCTGTGGGATAGCATGACCCAGCAGTTTGGGCTCCCTTCCCCATCTCTGCCAGGTCCTGCTCTTGCTTGTGCTCTTCCAAGCATGAGTTTCCCTGGTTTAGTTTACCTCTGTGTCTGCTTTCCCTTTCACCCAGAGCTCCCCAACCACTATGGAACACTGGGAGATTTGGGAGCCAAAGGCACTGAGTACCTGGGGAGTAACTAAATAGGAGGATACCTTCTTCAGGGAGAAATCCATTTCAATAGATTCTGTACCTGAGCAGGCCCTGCAGGTTATGCAAAAGGGAACATTTCATAACTACATATTTCTTGGTGAACCTGATACCCATATCTTCATACCAATGACAGATGAATGCACCATAGGGCTTGACCTGGCTATAAGCTTTTAAAATATTGGCCATATTGAATAGTTACAAGCATGCATATGAATCTCTTGGGGCATATTCCTTCTAGATAAGAAGTTTTCCATTGTAAATGGTTTAAATGCTTTAAGGCACCAGACTTTTAATTCAGCCTTTATTGCAAATGCATCTGGTTAACGTTAAATTAAAACACCCCAGGAAATCTGTACTTTTCACTTGTTATTTATGTAAATTTTTGGAGAGCATCCATTGCTCTAAAATCAAGTTAATTGGAAACAGAGTAACAGGCATGAACACAGTCCCAGCAGAACATTCTCTGTCTGATGCTGAACTGTTAATTTTTATTATTTTTTCTAAGACATCGCCCAGATTTCCATCCAGTGAAATCTTCAGATGCCAAATGAAGGCACAGTCTTTTATACTGAATCTCATCTTTTTTCTGAAAACTATTCCTATTCAGCAAATACTATTTGTAAGCATTGTAAGTCAGGTTGACATAAAGCTAAATCTGTGCTCTGGTGACTTGGGGGCTTTGGCCTGCAGTTGCAAGGTTTTGGGGACATTCAGAGTTCATCTTAGGCCACAGATCTATGTTGATTCATTCATCTATGGCCCATGGAGAGTGTTTCTCTAAAAAAATTACAACCCACCAGGCATGTCTGTGGCCTCTCTGTGATGTTTCAGTCATGCTAAATTCTGACACAAGGCTTTGTAGACTGCTCCCAAGTTTAATAATAGGATGGCTTGCTACATGAGACCGTTTTCCCCACTGCAGATTTGTGTAGTTTTGTCAAAACATTTTCCTGCTTGGCTGCAATTTGGCTGAACTTCTTTCAGCAGAATGCAGCCCAACATGTTTGCCCAGAAAACAACACAGCAGCATCAACAGCAGACAACTGTGGCTAAGGGTACAGAGAATTTGGGAACTATGTCTTCGCTATTTTTTTCTCCTTTAGCTGAAATGGCTTTTTCTACACTGAAATGCTTTTGCCAGCCTGGTTATATTGGTTTTAAGTTCAACAAATGCGGGTTACCTGCCAGGGTAGTGAGGCCAGCTTAGGCTCTAATGTTGTGCACACCTTAAGCACAAAGGTAATCAGCTCTGTATGCTCAAACTATGACAGGTGCTGTTGTATTTTGCTCAAGGCAAATTCAGGCAGAACAAACCAGTGCCAGGGGTTTTTGGAGACTAAGCTCTCCTGTGTGTAATGTGCCACTCAACTAGTAGAATTGGTTAAAAATCTCAAGGTTCTCTGATATAACCAAAAAGTTGGTTTTAAAGCATCATAAAGTTTCCCTTTAGTAGGCCATGGGGATGACAGCAAGGAAGGAAGTTTGGCTGCAGGACTCCTGTGGCAGTTTGCAGATGTTAATTTGCAGAAAAAGAAGCTTTCATGGCAATGAGATCTATTTGCAGAGAAGGGCTTTTAGTCTGTGATACTGGTTTTGAAATCCTTGCAGAGCTGAGACCTTACGCATGCTGGAGTCCCTCAAGAATTATAAATAGTAGCAACAAGTAACAGGATTTGTACTTTGTGATGGGAACAGAAATGTATGTCCTGGGTTCTGCGTCCTCAGGACAGCTCAGCCCCCAGCTGGGACAAAAGGCTGGTGTGGGCAGGGTGCCAGTAGCATTTCCTTGGCCATTTATCTGCAGGAACAGGTGAGGCTCATAAGCCCCAGCTGAAACCTTATTAATAAGTCTGTGTAACTCCTGAGAGCCAAGTCAGTATCTTCAGCTGGGCATGCAAGGAGTGTGGTACTGTCTCTGGAGAACTGCAGCTTTTTTTAGATGGCAAATCTTGCTCAGCTGCCTGAGGACACAGGTATGTGCATTCAGCCAAAGGCTTCAGCACTTCCCATTTGCAGAATTTTAGCTTTCTTCCCTCCCTTTTGGCCATAGCTGCATCTTGTTTCCTTTGCATTTTAGTAAGTATGGCTGGTCAGGCTGAAAAAGCAGAGAGGAGGTCTCTTGATTTCATCAAACAACTGCTGGATCTGATGGGGGTATCTGCTTTGTGTGCCCTGCATTTCAGCTCTTTCAAAATACATTACAGATTTTGAACTCTTTCTTCAAAAGCAATCATAGTTTTAGGGATCTCTCTCTTTCCCTCTAGATCCTGTGGATTTTACCAGGCACCTGACCCCTTTATATGGCTTGCCTTCTGCAATATGGGCACTCAAACATTGAAGAGGCATGTCTATTTTCTTCTCAGCCTTGCTCTTGGATAATGGTTAGGCCTTTTAAAAAATGTCCACATTACTTCATTTTTAGTCACAGCTTGGGATAAACTTTTCATTTCATGTAGAATAGACAGAACTTGATTTGTGGCCTTGACTTTTGTAGAATTCCAGAGCAAACTGTAGGCTAGTCTTGAGAAATCAATTCAAACTAGGAAATGAGATATGAATTTGTATCACTTACATTTCAAAACTGAATTGATGAGGTCTCTTGGATTTGAACTCAAAAAGACCTGAAAATTATAATCAATTCATAATCCTGAAAGTACTGGTTTGGTATTGTCCTCAATGAGAGACTGAATATGGTATGTGAAAGTGTCTTGGAGGAGGTCAAATATGGTTTACATATATAAGAGGGGTTAAGTAAACTGTGTCAAGATTTTCTGCAACATGTTTCAGTGGGACTAAAACATGTCATCCTGTCTTTATGGGCTAATGTTTATAAAAGGTACAAATTACTTTCAAGTGAGGGCTATCTGCTGAAGGTTAGCTGTTAAAAATGTTTCCCTCTGTGTTTATAGTTTTCTAAATCTGGATTGTCAGTGGAAATGCTGGCAACTACTCCAAGTATTGCACATCTCCTAAGAGTTTGACTGAAGCACACTGTTCTGATGAATTCTTTACTACTGACAGTGTTGGCTAGTACCGAGATAAACAGATTAAATATTGACTCCATAATTTTAGTTGCCATAATTATAAGTGCACAACTACTGAAGTATGCAAGTAATTCATGTAAGTCTAGAACAAAACAAGTTAGTAGGAAAGAAATGATCAATTATCTTTGAAATGTGCAAATACCCAAGAAAATGTAGTTATATCCTAGGAAGTAGTAGAGAAAGTAGGTAGATGTTTTATGTGTGCCCATGGAAAACCTGATTCAAAACTTGCTAAAATCAGTGGGCTTGCTTTCAGTGGTCATAAAGTCCTAAGTTATTGCACTGTATCAATTTCTATAGCAAATATGGGCCTAGTCAATAAGTTGAGACCATCACCCTACAGTCAGCTCCAAATGGTTGAGCAGATTTTAGGGAACCTAAACATTCTAAAACATGTCTTGAATTTGGGGGATATATTCAGTCAATTTGATATGACTCAAATTTTGAGCGCTGTTTTTATTTTCTTATGTGAACTTCAAGCCATGAATTAATGTATTTTTGATGATTTGCAGAATTCAGAGAATTTTGGAGTATGTTTTTCATACTCTTCTATGTACTTCAAACCATGAATGTTTGCCTTTAATTGCTGTTATAAAAGCTAAGGCAAATTTGTGACAACGACTGTGATTTCATTTGAGTTTTAAGTCTTCCTCTGAACATAAGGCAAACCAAAACAAACTTCTGGATCATGAATATGCAGGTTACATTGCACCATTATTTTTCAGTTGTCCTGGGAACTCATTAATTTCTCATTATATCTTTTGTCTAAACATAATTTCCTATCGAGTAATTAAGCAATGAGCTTGCACTCCTGTTTCTCATAAGCATATGCTTAAGTGTATATAGAATTCTCTATTGGTAAAGGGGACTGTGGAAATATTGCTCTGATTAAAAATTGTGAGCTGATAAAAAAGGAATTAAAGTGATAAGAAACTTGTGGTCTCACAAGATCAAATACCATTTTGTAGCAGCATTGAGCAATGTGCTAAGGCACATTCTATACAGCTTTTGGTATTAGTCTGCACAATTAGGCCACCTTTTCTCATAGTATAATCAGGTCTTTTGATAATATTTCATTTTCATAGTGTTCCTAAGATGACAAGGATATAGAACACATGCCTCAAGTGATCTCTTTTTATTGCCTGGTTTACATAATTTTTATTCTCTTTGGTCTCTGGAAGATATTTTCTGGCCATGCGCTACTGTTTAATTCAGTGACTTTTTGTATGGATTTGCTTTGCAATTCCTGGGTTCCTAAATTTGCTTATTATTGGTGTTAAACCTATATGTAAACTGCTGAGAAACCAGAAGATGTCAATGCATTGGCATATTTTAAACACTTTGTCCTCCATAATGTAGTGTGCATGTTTTCTCTACTGTTTTAAGGCAACAGCTTCAATACTGAGAAGATGCAGAGTTTGCAAGGCTGATGTTGAAGCAGTTAATAGGGGAAAAGTGTAAAATATTACATGGTGTGCTTTAATTCTATTATCAGAGGCTCAAAAGAAGAAAAATTGATCTCATTACGGTTCTAGTGTTCTTTTTTTGAACAATTGAACAGGACCATGTCTTGGTTTATTGTGGAGATTTCTAGTGAAAAAAAGAAATATAATTCTGGATGAACATCCCGTTTTAAGTCATCTTTAGCAGAGCCCGTAATTTTGGCCTATCATTTAAATAGTCATGCTTCCATATACTTCATTCATGCCAGCAGCCTGCTTTATACCTGCTGCTTTGTATTCAGTCTGTTCTGAATATGGGTATTCAGAAGAACATCACTCAGGGTTCATGGGAAAGTGCTTTTTTCCAGAACAAATCTTGAGGAGAACAATTGTGTGTAGGTTTCTATAACTTGGCTACCAAATTTGAAATGTCATTGCAATTTGTCTGTGCCCATTAGAAATCCTTATCACAGCTCTGCCTGGTGGCTGTCTCCACCATTTTGTAGAGAGAGTACTTTTGTAGTATTATGGATATGTAAATAATTTTAAGGGGCCGTTCTGTTTTTCATGGGCAAACCTTGCCTCTTTAATCTTTGGCCCTTCAACACTGCAATAGGAAAAAGTAGTTCTCCCTTAGGAAAATCTCAGATATTGACTGAATAGTAAACCATTATATCAGGTCATTGCTGACCTGAGATATTCTGATGTGCTCTTTCAGTAATGAGAATTTGCTTTGCTGTCAAGATTTTATTAAGATTCCTAGGAGGACAAAACAACCAACCAGTTTAACAAGGAGCTCCCCAGCTCACTGTGGAGCATTTAGCTCACATTCCAGTATGGGTCACTTTGGCATGTTCTGGCTCCTTCCAGCATAAAGCAGCCTCTTGTCCCACAGCCTCTTGCATAGAAAAGAACGGCTACCTTTGTATCTTTAAAAATACTTTAAAACTCGTGGCTTTCTTTATATAAGCACAACAAACAACATAAAAATAGAACTATAGCTGGAATGTGAGTTATTCAACATGAATTAATGTGTTTGTTAAAAGTCTAGGGATTTCTGGTGGTCTTGTGAGATACACATGACCTTTTCATGATGCTCCCTAGAGATGCTAGTCATCCTGTCCAAAAGCAGCATGAAGTTTTTCAAGCATACACAATGTAATTAGGGCACTTTGAGCCTGCTAATGGAGTATGAACATTGTAGTCCTGCTCAGATGGCCTTTCCAAGTATACCAGTTTTCAAATACTGTGACTATTGGCACAATTAGTACAAGGGTCTTATATCTCTAGATATAACTAAGTTTTGTGCTTCCAATGTAAAATGTAAAGAATCCTTTTCTTCTTTTAGTAAGCTTATGCTATGTGTTTCTCCAGGTAAGAAGGAACTGAAACTGTGTGCCTGGAGCACGGTGATCTCAGTTTACTGGAAATCCATCCAGTCACCAAAACCAGCCTTCACACTCAGCATTAGTTATAAACTATATTGTATTAGCATTCTCAGAGAGATCAGAGACTGCACAAATTTTGCACGTTAATGTATCTCCCCTACAACAGAGGGCTGAGTTCAGGATCAAGGATTATGATGGGGTAGTACAGGAAAGCTTTGGTCGTTATCATCCCAGTACTATGGGGCTTCATCACTGTGCTTAGCATCATATAAACATGTAGCAAAAAAATTCATCACTCAGTCCTTACATCCTAATCATTGTCCTCACCACTTGGGCACAGAGGACTGGAGTAGCCCACAGGTGGCATTTCCTATGGCATTGCACTTGCTCACTCCATTTCACACTTACTCTGCTGCTGACTACAGAAGCCACAACTCTTTGAAAACACAATAGGCCTTATTCTTACAAATTACTTTTTTAAGAGCTATTAAGGTTTTCAAAATGTCCTTATTAAGACATTCAAATAAGCAAGCAACCAGATGAATACATAGTCCATGTATTCAAGACTGAGACAGATAAACAAAATGTTCAGAATTAATGTGATCTTGCCATACTCATTACACTTACAGTGTATATTTCATGTCAAAATAATGTTTCTCTGGTGTTTATAGCACTGTGTCACAGTCTTGAAAAAAATAATACAGTAAGTAATAGTGATAAACAAAATCCTGTCCAAATGGAACTTAAAACCAGGCTTTGCTTAAAAAAACCTACTAGTGAGTATGGGGCTATTATTAATACTTATGAGTGCTGTGGCTTTTGACACATAACTGACAAAATAATTGAGATGGTGCTGCAGTGTTGATACTCTGAAAAAAGTGTTCTTTAAAGGGCTGCCTTTCATCAGGAACTTCTCTTAGACAAGTAAATGCTTATGGCAACAGCCCTGACAACTTTATATTCACCTCTTCTGTATGTGTCTAATACCTGTTGGCCAGAGATGCTCAGCAGAGCATCATGCCTTAGGTATCTCCTTATGCTTAAATGCTACAATAGGTTTCTTTTTTTTCGGTCTAAGCTTTTATCTGACTGTCAGAACAGCTGGACACCTTTAGTCAGCACTGAACCCCTCCTGGGTGGTCTCTTCATAACAATGAGGCTGAGGTGGCACTAGAGCCTTTGTGCTAGGCACTGCTTTTGATAAAGCTGCCCTACAGAATAAAGGATTGTTCTGACAGTGAAAAACTTCCCAAAGTCACTGTAGGAGGAAGGTTTGTGGGATGAAACTGACCAGAGCTGACTCAGCTGCAATTTTTTTAGAAGCCTGGTGTTTAACACTTGGCTCTCCCACAGCCCAAACACATCATATGCCTGCGGGGAGCATCACTGTGTATACCAGGGCAGAGGAGGGAGAGATGATCATGAAGGAAGATGTGTTTATTATCAGGTCAAATAAGGGCACACAGGAAAGGGCCTCCTTTGTGTTTATTTGAAAATAAATATTGAAGAGTTGGAACAGAGAACACATTCAGAAGCATCAGTGAAATGATGACAATAGCAAAGTTCATAGCCAGAGACTGTGATGTTACAAATCTATTAAGAAAAATAAGTTTGAAAGTAAAACAAGCTAACTATTTTTGAGTATGATTATCTCAGTCATGGCAACATTGAAACACCATCAGAGAGGTTCACATCATAGTTATTTTCATTTTTCTAAGCTGTACATAGCTGCTTTTTGGGCATGAAGTTAAGTTTTTACATGTGAAGAGAGCTTCTGACACTCCGTGGTCTCCCTGGATAGCTGTACTCTGAAGTTCACTTAATATCTTTTAGGAATATGTTTTCCTCTGGCTTTCTAATTGCTAATGAAATTACCTGAAGCCAAATGTATAAAGAAGAACTTTGTTAAGCCTAAACACTTTCTGTCCCAAATCTGAAAGGCAAGCTGATTGTTAGTGGTTTATGCATCATATCCTGTAATACAGTATTTCTCAGGGTCAGTCTTGTACAACAAATAAAATCCACCAATACATGAACTATGTCTCTTGTTCTAGGATTTCCCTAGCAGGAAATCAAAATCCTGTGTACCACAGATCTGCCCTAGTGTGATATTGTTCTGCCAGGTTGTTGTAAGCAATACATTTGATCAAAGGCAGAGAAAAATAGTGTAATTGCCTTGTGAGTTGTTGGAAGTCCAGTTTACTAGCAGTATATATTTTGAAGTTGCATGGAACCACATGCATTTTGAAATCTGCCTCAAAATTGATTTTTCTTCATGTAAATGGAATATTTTGTGTGGGATCTGATGCTCAGTGGATGTGAAAGACTTAGGCAAGACAGGAGCCTGGGAGAGAACAAGAGGCTTGCTGCCAGTTGTATCAGAAGAGCAGGTGAAAAACTTGGAAGAAGAAAAGGCCGACTTTCAGGTGTGCTAAATATTTTAGGTAGATTTTAGTTGTTTTAAAATGTATGGTTGACTTCCTGTGTTGAATTTCAAAGAACCACCTGTGATAATAAATGGAGCTTAAAATTACTTCCATTTTAAGGAAGGGTTTTGCCTTTTTGTGTCAGAACAGATTGAAATATGTGTGTTCATATCCATATTTTGTTCGGCCATCATTTATTTTCTTGGACTAGAAGCCTCTGAGGTGATAATGGTATTTGCATATATGTTACATTTGCAAATGGCCTGTGACTTTGAAACATTCATAGCTGTGAAGACAATATGGTTCTGAATCAAAGTTTTTCTGTTATGCTTTCCTCCTCCAAGACTTGATGATGCACTTGCTTTATCCCCTGAGATTCCATGGAAATCTGGCAGCTGGATTCAAGTCTCTTTTTATTTGTGTTTCTGATAGGTGTTCTACAGTGCAAGCATCTTCAGAAACATGCTGATTCCATACCCTGTAAAACATGAACCCCCAGGGGAATATATGTGCATGAGATGGAATTCTCTCTGCACTGAAGCCAAACAGGTTTCCTGCCTTAGATGGCAGAATGGTTGTGTAGCAGAAGTCTCCGGCAGAGTGTAGCCATCAGCTGCTAATGTCTTGAATATCTGAGATGGAAATGAAGATGAAACAGTTTTTGTCATTATATCGTGTGATTTTAATGGAAAGGTCCAGATTTCCTCTTTTGAGCAGTTGCAACAGGGTTCACAGGGCTGGTAGTTAAGTTACTACTGAACTTTCCCTTTTCTCCGCTGAGATTTCCATTCTTCCCCCCTGTGCCTAACCCTTGATTTCCCCCCCCCACCTTGTTTCAATAATTTAAAGATGTTCAAATCATCAAATTTTGTTCCTCTGCTATGGAAAACATCACCACAATTTAGTCCTTTTATTCTAATACAAATTATTTTTTTAAGTCTGTCTAAAAAGCATTAACAAAACACCTGCCTCTTTAATTTAGCAGTGCCTGTTGCCAAGTATGTGCTGCTGCTTGGGCTTCATGTTTATCTGATGCCTCGGTCTCACTACAGAAAGTGTTGCATCTGTTCACTTCTGGCTGATTGTTCATTTCCTTCTATTGAGATGCTGACTTTTCAAGTCTTAACATATTGTTTACTTTGCTGCTTTTTCATTCACAGCCGTGTTTATAATGGGAAGGCAGGCAAGGTTTCCTGAGAAGAGTTGTGCAGTGAAATAAAGTATTGTTATTTCTGAGGGTGTGGAAAGTGTTCTTCACCTATTAGACTATTATGTGCCTGATGCTGAGGAAATAATGGTATTAATGTGCCCAAACTGGTCCTCTTAATTGTACTGGGAATGTCAGAATTTTTACCCAAGACATACATGTGTGTCTGATAGTTGATATAAGCTGCTGGTTATTCATATTCCCTATCTAAGAGATGCCTTTGGAAGGAAGCTGTGGTCAGCAAAGAGGAAAAAATTATATAAAGGTGTCTTGCCCAGCTTAGTACTATATGGATTTCTCTAATATTTGATTCAAATATACAAAGAAACTCCATGGTAAAAATATTTACCTACTATTTTCTCCTCTAAGACTATGCTATTGGACTGTGCAAACAAGCAAAAGCATTAACAGTTACAGAACGGTAATTAAAAATATTTGTTTACCAAGTTGTAAGTTCAAAATAGAAGACAAAAATCCAAAGTATTAACTGATGGGTGCTGCATTTTTTTTCCCTGGATAATCCTGCACTATTTTTAATAGTGGTTTGAAAAAGAAGGCTTTTTAAATTGTGTGTGTTTTAAAGAAACATTTGCTTATGCAATAAAAATTGTACTAAGCAGAAAAAGAGCAGCTGTTACTGAAAGTTACAGTTAATTGTTGTATTTCCCAGCACAAGGTTGTTTGGTGGGAACAGAGGGGAAAAAATGCAAGCAACTGCCAAAAAATAAGCATGTGAGGTGAAACTTGAATTTGCTCTCATGAGAACTTTCTAAGATTCATAAGTAACTGAGGAAAGCACACTGTATTTAAATCTCTGGAGATGTATTGTGCTGTATGGAGGCAGAGCACAGCACACAGTGCTGGCAGAAGGAGGAAAGGAGAACAGAAAGGCACAGAGACTGATAGGAGGGTAAGGCTCATCAGGATGGATAGAGGATAAAATGCCTGCTGCCACCTCATATACTTTTGTTGAGGGTTGTTTGTCTGGGGTTTTTGTTTTGTGATTCTCAGAGTAAATTTGAAACACTTATCCTTTCCCTTGTGCGGGTTTTCCTGTGCTTTTCAAATGAAACAAGCAAAGCATGCCCCTGTTACAAATCTGTACAGAAGATGGATAAATTAGCTGGGGCATTTTGTAAGCCCTCCAGGCCAAATCTGATGTGATCTATGTATGCCTAAAAGCAATATCTAAAGAGGGACTTCAGCAAAATATCCCACCTGGGCTCTGGCTGTTGTTAGAGCAGAGGGAAAGCTGTGGCAGAAGTGTCCCTGGGCAGGCTGCAGGCAGGAAGGGGAGAAGGGCCAGGGCAGGAGGCCCTGGTTATGTGGGTGCTTCTTGGCCTGGCACTGCCCACTGCTCTGCTCTGGCACTGCTGCTTAGCCACAGAATCTGCCACAGGGACTGTGCTCTGGGAACCCAGCTTGTTAATCCATCTGTTCTTCCAGCACAAGGCTATAAAACATTGTAGGTCATAACAGGCAGCTATTTATTTCTTAAGTCCTTGGGTGCCAGAGGGGATATTTCTTTTATATATATAAAAATAGCACTGGAATGCATTTATTAGGAATTGACTGTATTTATTTTGAACCACAATATTTGAACATCCAGGTCCACAGACAAAACTCCAAGAAAGTTTTTTATGCTTTACAATGTCTGCCATACTCTGAGCTCGGTTCTCTGATCACTTATCCTTGCCTGTATTGCCACCCATTGTGAATAATTTCACTGACTTCAGTAAAATAACATGCAGTAGCCAACTTCTAATTCAGTACTATTTACAGCTTTCCAAATAACTCCAGTGCTAAGTTTAGCTCTAAAGAACAAACACATTGCTCCCAAAAAGAATAAACCCAAAATGAAAATTGAGCAATGCCCTGAAATAAATTTTTTCAACATTAAAATCAACACTGATTACTATTAACTCATTAATCAAAACATCTTTCAGTTAGAAAAATTTGTTGCCAACTGTTATTATTATTATTAGTTTAATGTAAATATGACCACTGAATATCAGTTGATATTAGGAAATTGCGTAGTTCATCCAAAGTCAAAATACTTTTTTGTTTTTTATAAAACAGCTAATGTCTGTATAAGTTTATGGAATGAGGTGGTTGTTATTGTTCCCATTACATTGTGGAGATACTGGTCATGGTTTTGTAGTGAAGATTCAGCTTAGGTTTGTCCCAAAAGCAGGAATTCATTCCTTGAAATTTAAATTGTCAGAGACAGTTCTATAACACCTTGTTACTGAATGAAATTCTGGCATTTGTGAATCCAGGATGAATTGTGGTACTAATACCATGTGTCCCCAAAGAATTTACAAAATCTTGAATGATTAATTAAAATATAAGTTCTTTAAGCGAACACAGAATTGACAACAATTTAGAGAATATTTAAGACGTTATGCTATCACACTAGTGTGTCACTGCTTAAGATTTGTATGGTAATAACTTCAGACAAGTAAATGTCACTCATACAGAAATTCTGTGCATAGGAATGGCTGAATAGGAGAAACAAGATTTTGTTTTATAGACAGAACATATTGTGATCAAAAAGATTTTGAGAAAATGAACAACTTTACGTACCTTGGCCAATGCACAGGCATACAGTGAGTGTGGGCTATTCCCTGAGTAGGCTGTGTAAATAAACTGTCCCTTTCTCATTTCTTTCCTTTTCCTTTTTCCTATTCTCCTTTTCCCCATGTTTTCCATGGTGGATTGAAGAAGCAATATAGTGATGCATATGGAGCCTACTGACTATGCAAAATTCTAACACAAGTGATAACCTGTCCCTACCATTTTGGACAAAATTGGTTACTTCTGGTTAATTAGCTGTTTATTTTTATTTTCTGCACAGATATTTCATATTAGATGTTGATGTCAGTGGAAGAGTAAGTGCCTTTCAGAGCTGAGGGCAGCCCTCAGACTGTTTCTACCTCTGTAATCCCTCTCTGGACACAGATGGTTGGCAGCCACCTGGGAGCGCTCCTGCCCAGGGATCGCCGAGGGGCGAGAGGCAGTGCTCGCTGCAAGGCGTGGGGTAAAACACAGGATCAGTCTGCAACTGCATTTACAGCCTGTCCTGCTTCATGTAGTGCAGTTTATCAATATGCAGGACAGAGGATCTAGCTTGTCTCTGCTGCCAACAAAAGGTCTAAAATTAGGACTAATTTTCACATTTTACTTCTGATTCTTCTCTGCTCAGACTGAGAACTGTTTCTATAAGCTCTCCCCTCTTGTTCCTGACACTCTCCAGCCAGTGATACAAGGGTGCAGTCAAATGTTTGTGGATATAGCAGAATTGAACCCACAGCAGAGACACACTGAATGAAATGAGCATTTTGCAAAGGGCTGATATACCTCTGGGCAGCCTGAGTTCATTACAGTTATTTAAGTTTTCTTAAAGACATAATTACAATTGGAATGATATTCCCCCAAGAATACTGCAAAAGCTGACTTGGAGCTGCAGCAAGCAGAGCTTTGCTTGACCTGCTATTTCTGTCCCTTTTCTGCCATGAATTTGGCATGGCATCACAGGGAGTGCGATCAAGACAAGCAGTGACAAAGTCCTGACTGTCCCCAATGCTGAAGCAGGTTCTGACGACAGTATTTTGTAAACATCTTCTGCAGATACTGCACAGAAGTGCACAGGCTATTAATGGCAACACAAAGGGCTCCTCACTTCAGGACTGAAATCAGGAATGTAGTGTGGAATTTGAGAAAGTGGAGTTATAGGAATCCAAAGGGAAGAGCAACCTGAAATGAGTGAATTGTACTGGTGCTCTGAAGTTTAGCCATAAAAGTAGCTCAGGAGCATTGCTGAATCAGATGCCTGTTTATTCATGATCACCACCACCAACCATGGAAAGATGTATGCATAATAGAAATAAACTTTGATTTAACTGAATACATTCAATTCACAAATATTAAGCAGAAATAATTTCATTTTCAAGACTGGATATGTAGGAAAGGGTATATGTCCAACCATTTCTCTTTAGTGAGAGAGAAACCCCGACATCAGAACTCTGATGTGGATCTGGCCTTCCTTAGAGAATTCAGATCTAGGACTAGTTCTGAACCAGTATTTAATTTGAATTACTGCTACCACATTAAAAATTGCTCCCACTATGCAGATGAAATCCACCTATATAAATCATCATCAGCAGGACTCTTTAAAGCTTATACAGACATAGGCTTTGTGCTGACCTCTGCACAGCAGCAGCCTCTTGCTGGGCCATCTCCACAGGAATGAATTGTATCCAGAAAGCACAGCGGAAGAGATTCAGATTAGTATTCTACATAAGGCTTTTAATATTGGGTAGCATAAAGGTCAAGTAAATAGTCTAAAAATAACTAAGCATTAATACTATGAAGACCCTGTGTAGAAATTATCCTTTGTCTCTTTGGTGCTGATCTTACAACAAACAGTTTTTACCTTTTGTGATCATATTGTGAATTACTAAACTTAATCACTGAGGTGTTGATTTCTTGCTGATCAATATTTGTTGCATAAAATTTAGTAAAGTTATTTTAAACTGTTTCAATTGGAATTTAGCCAAATTGGGTATTGTTTTAAATGTTTAGGCAAGCTCCCTTAAAAAGGAAGGGATGCTCTTGAACATTAGTTCAGCACTGAACTCGTTAACTGGCTATGTATGCAGTTTTGTATCAGTATCTCAACTATTTTCAGTTAATTAGGCAACATGATTAAAATCACATGAGTTGAATTAACAGGTCAGTGCCTTATCTCACTACAATTGCAACTAGGAGATAACTTGATCTAAAAGCCATAGGAAAAGGACAATTTAACCTTCCCATTCTCAAGAGACCAGTTTTGAATGTGATCAGCCCAATGTTTCATGGAAACGCTTCAATTTTGAACTTAAATACAGAATTTCTGCTTGGAAAAGCGAATTCCTAATCGAGGCATATGGATTTCATACAGTGGTCCCAACAACCATTTGCATAAAAACTGCACAACAAAATGACAGAGGAAATTCTTCACTTCTTATGCCATATTGGTCAATTCATATTTAGTATGCACTTCATTTTCTTCTCCTGACTGAGGATCTGAGTGATGAATTTCAATAAAAATTATATAGATCATTGCTCCAAGTACACCTCCCAGCAGAGGTGCAACTATAGGAACCCACCACCAATTATTACCAGCCCTGTAAGAGAAAAAGAACAAGAATTAGTGTTATTTGTTACTCTAGTGAACACCTTTCTGTGTATTAGTCACTGAACAGATCCACTGGTGTGCCACTTGCTATAGTATAGACTTTTATATTTTGTCTCCCATTTCTGTCAATAGGTGACACCCCCATCTGCCCTACCCAGGCTGGTTCTGATTGAAATGTTGAATAACAAATAAGGCTAAATAAGGCCTTTTTACTGCATGTCTGTCTGGGGACAGAGGATGATTTCTCCCTTGTGAAAAGCACTTTTCACTGACTTGCAGTGAAATGAACAGGGACATATTTATTGCCCAGCAGTCTTGACTCGTGCTGTCCTCAGATTCTTGTAAATAGATTTTCAGGATGTTGCAAAAGTGGCTTATTTAATCTGCATGGAAATGTACAAGTTCATACCTGCAATAGTATATACTATCTTCCTCTTGACAAATGTAATAAATTAAACTGCATTTTGAGTATATTTACCTTAAGCAATGTAATAAAATACAGACTGTAACATTGATTATCCTTGACTAGAGAGTTCAAGATTCAAATTTCGTGATGTAGTATCTTATATCTAAGTTTAAAATATGGTGTCTTTCAATAAGATTTCAAATAAATGCTTAGAAGTTTTATACACCTAAAACTTAATCTTCGGATTTTTTTATTCACTAAGAAACTCCAGCATGCTGGTTCCACTGAAATATTTACATTTGCACAATTACTAGGATTTAATTTTAAATATGTAGATTTACAGCCATATTTAAAGTAAGAAGTCCACCATTGAACTGTATAAAACAATAAATAACAACCTTTTTATGCAGGAATATTGGGCTGGTGGAATTCCTCTCCTTTTCCTAGAGGTCCACATTCAGACAGTAAATAACCGAGTATCCATTTCAGAGCACGGAGTCTCTTAACTGTACTGATGCATTCAGGTGTTTTGGTTTGATAACATGCTGTATTAATTGAATATGAAAATCCAGCTACCTCAATTTCATGCATATTGAAAATAGAGAATTTTTTTTCTCCCAGAAATACAAAGGGACAAATTAATCTATGAGAGGAACTTTACAGGAAGCTGCAGATGAACTTTTAAACTGTCAGGATTATTATTTAGCACTCAGTTGTATAGATTCATGCAGAAATGAACTTGTGTTTGTCACAATGCAAGAGTAGAACTGAGAGAATATCAGTGCCCTGTTGATTATACTATTACTGCTTGTTCAGAAATGCCTTGGAGATGTATGTTTTACCTTTGGAATTATTTCTGTTTTGCCCTGAGGATATAAAATAACTTCTGATGTTGTTTTACTGAGTTCATAAATGTTTTTGAATCATGGATGGTTGTTGAGCTCTTGAATTTCTGGAACAAGTACGGACTAAGGTTTTATTGAATTAATCAGCAGAACAAAAGCTGTATCAAGTACTAGCATGTGTTCTTCTGTGTGATGTGTTTTTACACGAGTGTGTAAGGAAGGCATTTCTTGGCAGATTTCTCTCAGCTTGCTCCATGAACTGGCCTGTGCCTTGTCAGTGCCTGCATGACCTTCCCCAAATCCTGGCCTGTTTGCAGCAGCTGCTGTCAGCAGCGCGCTGGATACCCTGTGCTGAGGTGCTGGGTGTAAAGCCTTCGTAGAGTGCTGCCAAAACTGCAATGGGATCAGGACCCAGCCGAGTAGGAGTTTCCATGACAGTGCTCTGCCACTGGCACAGGAGCAAGAACTCTTTGTGAGAAGCAGAGATCACCAGAGACCCCCGAGTGCCCTCAGCCCTGGCTGCAGCCGGCACAGCTCCGCTGCCAGCCCGGGAGGAGAGCGCCCAGCCCCGCCTGTGCCATCGCCAGGGGCTCTGGGCTCGGCTCTGGGCGGGCACTGCCTGTGCGGGGAGCCGGCAGGACTGGGCTTGGCTGCCGAAATTCCCAGAAAACGATAGTGTCTAAGGTACAGGGACTGGGAAACTGGGCCCATTTAAACTTGAAGATGCACCCTTAACTAGCCAGCTGCTGCGGGAACGGGAGACCCCGCTGTTTGTGAGGTAATCCGGGCTGCAGGGCTGCGCTCCGGGAACAGTGCTAAATACTTCCGAGGCCGCCTTGCCATCGCAATGCCCGCGCAGGCAGGAGCTGTGCCTCCTGCCCTTTCCCGAAGTGCAGGTTAGAGCCGTGCTGCCGCCTTTCCCCGGAGCCGGCGGCCACGAGGTGTCAGCGTTACCGCGCCGAGCGGCAGCGAGCCCGCGGCGAGCGGGGCTGAGCTATCCCGGGGCTGCCCTCAGGTGCTGCCACCCAATACTGCTCTGCAGAGCCCTACCTCTCTCTCTCTTAGTGCTATTTCGTGCTGGCTTTTGATTGTCAAAATCTAGTCTGATATTTGGACTCAACGTTCTGGCTGTTTTTCACTACGGACAATACTTTGCTCCCCAAACTAGAAAGAATCCTGATTTTCTGATAGGAGCCTTTAACCAAAACAAACCATTTGCATGGGCTAGGGAAACCACACCATAGCTTGTGTCTTCTGGCTTGGTTTTGGGGAAAATGCTCCTTCAGGTGTCTTTGTGCAAAATGTAGAAACAGCAACATTTAGAAAACACCTGTTCAAATGAATTCCTATCTTCTGGACAATTCCATGGTCCGGCAGAAGGGCTCCCCTCCAGTCTAGCTCTTGCCTGAGAACATGATAAAACTAGCATTTACTGTACCTGCAAGCACAAAGAAGGGCAGTGGGGATTTCTCCACTATGAGGTAATTATCTCAAGGTTTAGAGCATTTGCTTGGGAACAGTGTAGAAAGTCTTGCTATTTGATCTATTTCTTGCTATCTGATCTATGGAAAGTGAGGCTTTCCTGGTGGTCCCTGGCTGTTCTGTAGGCAACACTGGAATATTCAGTGATATGGACTCAATTGCCTTGGGAGATGCTTCCATCCTCCCCCCAAAAAAAGAATGCTCAGTGTCTCCTGAGTGCTTCCTACTGCTCAGTTCGTACAGCAATCCCTTCATGTCTCTCTGGAGGTTTCATGCTCAGGTCCCAGTTCCTGGGCATGCCTTTACTAGAGAGCTTAAGAACTTGTCTCAAGGTTGTGAATTCCGTTTAAGTGAAGATACCCAAGGTTTATTTGCCAACTGTTGCTGCACCCCTTTAAGTTGCCCAGGCACATCAGAGCATCAGGCAATTTAGGATCCTAGCTACAATCATTCAGGCTTTTCCCATGGCTCTTCCAGCTACCTAACAAGGCTCAGATTCTTCCTAAGTCTCACCTGGATCTGTGCACTAAATAAATAAGAACATATTCCTGTTGTATCATTCCCTTGGACTTGGTTATAGCTGCAGCCTTTTAACTGAAGGCAGGGAGGAAGACTTCTTCCTCAAATTTTCACGTCCCTTATATTGTTGTAAGTTTATTCTGGCAAGGATCAGAGATCTTGTATCTTATTTCTTATGTTCACGTTTTAAAATTTCTTAATAAGGTCTTTACAGTGGGACTGCATTCCCTCTCTCACATAAAATCTTATACTATGGTAGGAAAGAGTCCATATTGGTATAGATGTAGAGTTTTCTGGTAGCTTTTTAATGTAAATGAGTACAACCATACTTTTGGAGAGAAGGGGCGTTCACAGCTATTCTGTGACTAGACCACAGTACAATCAGGCTTTCAAACTTCCAGTAATGTAATAGTCAACTTCATAATACATTACTGATGATAGAATGACACCATGGCTAATAGCACAGTCAACAACTCCTTGTAATTGCACAGATATGAGAGGAGAATCCTGAGTGTGGGATGTCACTCTGTGCGTCCTCGTTTTTTAAAAAAGTGCAGTCTCATGGTGCAGTGGCAAGAGCTACTGGGGAGGAAAAATTTGGAGGTCACTGGACCAATGAGCTGGTCTCCCACCAGCAGCTCACCAAAGCTGGGCTACATGCAGCCTTGGCTCTGGACTTTGCTGTGGCTATGTGCCTGTTTCAGCTATGCCATGCCTGGCTTTTTTGTATGAGAAAAGCTTTGCTACTACTTTCCTCAAATAAGGTACATGATTTGTGTAAATAGAAATGATACTGAATAAATAGAGATTATTTGTGCTTTTATTTCTTGCTACAATAAAATCTCTACTAACCAGAGCTCTCCAGTGCTACAGTACTACTGGGGATTTCTACTTGTAAATAACTGGGAAAACAAACAATACAAAAATAAACCAAAAGATCTCCTTCCCAATGACAGATTACTCTTACTTAGATACCCCAGAGTGCCTCTTCCCCTGGATACGTGTGAGATGTGGATTTGATGTGCAGCTAATTAGCTGTGCAGTGGGCCAGCCAAGAGCGTGTGCGTGTGCACATGGGGATTTGAGAGGGCTCTGAAATGTGGGAAGAGGAAGGGAGCTTTTTCACTCACTCCTTCGCTCCCAGCCAGGAAGTCAGGCTTTTAGACTGTTGTATGTTTCTGCAGTAACTGAGAAGTAATCATAGGCTAAATCAATCTGATAGGTCTCTGTTTTTTACCCAGTAAATATTTCCTCCTAATTCTCTCCTGGTTTTTTTATTTGTTTGGGTTTTTTTTTGGTTTTTTTGGTTTTTTTTTTTTGCTTTTTTGGGTTTTTTTCTGAAAGCTGCAGGACACAAGAATTAAGCACTCATATTTTCAGTGACCTCTAAGAAGCTCTAATATTTTGGTAAATGTCTTCTTGAAACAATGATTGATATTAGAGATTATGCATGTTTGATTTGCCCTAGGAGCAGGAAATCCTTTTTAAAGCCCAGTTCCTAGAGGATATCTGGCTTAAAGTGCATGAATAGCTGCTTCTGGTATGCAAAGAATTACCTGTATGTATATAAAGTATGACTTGGTACCATGTTGAATCAGGATCTTACTTTCCTAGAAACAATTTTAGCCAGGAGCATTTGGCTTCATCTCCAGGCATACTTACGTGAATACTTCCATGCCCCATCCTGCAATGGCTGTGAAGAGCCTTGGGCCAAGATCCCTGGCTGGGTTCATGGCACAGCCACTGTTCATTCCCAAGGAGCAAGTAAGAACAACTATAAGAAGTCCTACTGCAATTGGCTCCAGGCCCTTGGGTACGCTGTTATTTTTGGTGTCAAAAATAGCAAATATAGCCAGAAGAAGAACAGCTGTTGACATCACCTGGCCAAGGCAAAGAAAAGAATATTGAATAAATATGTGTAGATTCTTTCCAATAATGAAAAGAGTGGCTATGGCAGCTCTGTGGATTGGAGTGGCTTAGAGCTGGTATTTAGTTTTATCCCACTATACAGAATAGCAAAATTTGGAACTCAGTGCCTTTCTACTTCACATTAGTGAGAAGTTTTGATATCGGTGCTGAAAGACAAAGACAAGAAATGTGCTGAGGACATTTGGAAAAAAAAAATCTGCAACAACCAAGTGGGAAAAGAACAGTGGATTTAAAAGGCATCTCCATTTTTTTCCTGTCAATTTTACACTTTCATTCACTCAGTTTTTGGTAGTTCTGCCACTATAGCAATGCAGTCGGTTCCATTAATATATCCAGGTATTGCATGACATTAGAAGAAAAGGTGACACCTGCGAAGTCAAAACTGAGCAGCTAAAATTAGGAAGTACCCAAATTAAGGTTGCATTTATGACTATACCATGAACCCTCTATTGCATATGCTAATTGAGCTGATGAAGAAAATTTTCCTGGAATTACTTCAATGCCAGTATAGCTCTGCTTAAATCAAATGCTTTGTCAATGTTGATTTTGCTCATAATTAACTTGATGGGGGAACAGGTAAAAGCTTCAGCAATGTCAAAATGTTCAATTTCTATACTGATTTGAAGAAGCTTAAGTTTGAGGGGTTTAAAAGTTTTATTTGTTTTTCATCTGCTTTTAAGTTTGTTTTGAAACATGCATGGGTAAAAGATATCTTAGGGAAAAAATCTGTTGACTGATCCAAAGATCAGAACTGTCTTTCTTACAAAACTCAAAATAACGTTTAGATTTTTTTAAAGCCAGATTGCACAATCTTTTACCTAATGAAAAATTTCTGTGTTCAGGCCATCCCTTGTTTTTCATACCTTACTTATGCAGTATTTATTTTATGTATTCCCAAAGAAGATGAGTAAGTTGATCAGAAGTATATAAAAGATATGAAACTTCTTTTTTTTTTCTGTTGCATAAGTGGAATTAAAGGACACACCTTAGAAATTAAGTTGAGGATTTTTCAGGTTCAGTCATTTGAAAAATAAATACTACAAATCTATCTGCAAAAAGAAGGTAAGAGAGGAGGCTTGTGCAAGCAGAAAACTCAGTTGGTCAGGGTATGTTAAACTGTCTGATTAAGCATTATTTAAGGAATAACAGGTCCACAAAATGGGCTGGATTTTGATGTAAATGGACATGACTCTACTGAGATTTATGAGGAAACATTGATTTATGCTGAGCAAAACCTCTTACATATATTGCTTTAAAGACATTTTGAGTGCAACAATTAAGATGATGTATGAGAAAAGAACAACTTGAAATTATTTTGCTTGTAAAATGTTACTAAAACGTAACCTCCTGCAAACAGCATTGCATTCTTATTGTATTGTACAAAGGGACATCTGGCCGAAATGGTGGGATTTGGCACACTTTTTAGATCTATGTGGTTTTTTACTGCCTGGCTTTACAGGCTTTTTAATGTTTAATTGTAGAATTAAGACAGCAAGTGCACTTACCTGATCTGCAAATCCATTTATGAGGGACAGATAGGGAGCTGGATATGTTGCAAAGATTTGGGCTGTTGCATTAGGTCCTGTGACTTCAAGTTTTCCATCGCTGTATTCCATAAAGGCATCTATAGAAAAAGCCAATAGCTTGCACTTCTCCATAAGCTTTTCTAGGTTTTCTAGGACTAGAATGTATGTGATAGGTCTGAGCACTTCACCTTCTCGACTGAAGCTGATCTCTAAGGTCCCTTCCAACTCAAAGCATTTGGTGATTCTCTGATGTTTTTTTCCTGGGAGCACCATGATTGGATTTGAAGTGATGTATTCCTCATACCCTCCTGTCTCATCTCTCTCCCGTGCCTTGAAGTTCTTGTTTTATGTACCACAGCTTTCCAAATGGGGCTGGTTTTCCCCTGCTTATAGCTCCAAACTCAGTGCCAAGGAGCATTTTCTGATTCTGAATATGGATAGGTTATTCTGCAAGAGGTGCTACATTTGTCATGATGAGCCAAGAAATGGACAGCATCCTGATTGTGCATTTGTGGATTCCCAGTCACCAGGAATTACTGCTGTTCCATTTGACAATTGTGCATTTTAGAAATAGGGAGATATTAAGATGGGGTACTCAAATTGTCGTAGGCAGACATGAGCAACAAACTCTAATCCATTATTTTATTAGTGAATCTGGTGATGAGATGATACTTGTGAAAAAAGAAATAGTTTCCGATCTCCCAAGGAAGTCAAGGTGAGTGTGATAAGCTTCTCCTGAAGCTAGCAGACAAATCTATTTCTCCTTGTTTCTGTTTTTTCTGGCTTTGCTTAAAGCCACAACATGAGTGCAGAGAATTTTAGTTGTTTACTTTGATCAGGCTCTTATTTGAAGTGTCAGATAGTTCTGTGGCATTTAACTATTACAGAGGGGAAGAAAAAAAGGATGATCTCCTGTGTCTGTTTTTCTACCAGTGACTTTTCAGTGGACCTCAAAGAGTACATGGCAGTCCTACAAGTTGCAGGAAGTAAAAACTACAGAGAAGAGGTTTGGAAATTGATTAGAGCAAGAGGAGGACTTGAGCAGAGATAGGGATATGGGAAAATCCTGCACTCCTGAATATGAGGAAGATGTCTCTAACCTAGACCTAGTCCTGCTTTGACTTCCTACCCTACTGCTGCCCTTGTGGCAGAGAATACAGTGACTCCCGTCAGCCCCATGTACATGTTGACACACTGCTGCTTCCTGGCTACAGCCCTTACTCTCACTGTCAGGCTTGAGGAGGACTTAAATTCAGATAGAAATCCTGTTCCAGAATTCCAGTTTCCAAATTCTAACACTAACCTTAAAAACATAAACAATTCTTCCCAAAACAGTTATGATCGTTCCTAAAGACTTTCTTCTTTGGGATTACTGTGGGTCCTGAGCACTGAGCTGACATACAAAGGACGTTTCCATTTTTGTTTTTCCTCTGCTGCACCTAGACCCAGCACAGTTTGCAGACATAATGCCCACAGGAGAGGGATGTTGAAGGAGGTGAGCTGGGCCGGTAGAAGCAGAGTTTTGGAGTAGGGGGTTGGAGCAGCTGCTCTGACTGAGTGGATTCAGTCAGACAGTCAGTTACTGTTTTTTCCTTTTGTGGCACACTGTGTAAAAAACCCCGTACCTCAAGGATAGGAGTAATTTTTTTCTTTTTCCGTGTTGAATATGTGACCCCTTTATCACTGTACCTGAAGTTCATTGCCTTGGAGAGTCACCTCTCAGGGGTGGTCTGAGGTTTGGTCAGGAGGGACTTGATCTCATATCCTGTACCCTCAATGAACGATGATGGTGATTCTTGCCTACAGGCACTTGTAGCAGGTCTTTAATGTTTCTAATTTGCTTGGAAGATGGATAGCCCTATATCCTGGCTATTAAGTAATTTAAAATCCTTACTGAGAAATACATGATCTCAGAGTATCTGATTTCCCATGAATAATTTTTCTAAATATCAGAACATTTCCTGAAGTATTAAGTGTTTCAGTAAATTTGTAGGGTACCTGGAATGTTCAAGCCATTGTTTTTCCCTTCAGATTCTTTATGCTCCTTCCTTTCTTCTATTGTAGCTTTAGCTTTATTCCTGCCATTAGCCCTGTGTGAACAAGAGTCCTCTGCCTGCCTGACATTCATTGAAAAATTGGGGCCTTAGAGACTGCCTGACCTCTAGTTTGTCCTGTGAACATGTCTAAGGTGTACTCACTGTAATAAATCCCAAAGACAGCCGCTGCTCCAACGAATGCTCCCAGGAGTTGTGCTAATATGTAAATTGGTAATTTGGTCCATTTTAATCTCCCAGTCACGCACATGGCTAATGAAACAGCTGGGTTTATGTGACCACCTGAAAAATAAATCACAAATTAAGTCATGTGGATGACTCAGACACACAAGAATAGGTGAAGAATTTGTAAAAATGTGGGCACTTTTGAACACCAGAACAGTACATGTTTTTCTAGATGTTATTGCTGACTGCAATTAAACTAAAACAAGTTGGGTGAAATCAGAGGAGGGAGGGCAAAAGGCACGAAGATCCATCTTTACTCCTGATGCTTGTGGACTGTGCTCTTTATCAGACTGCTGTCCTGCAATATGTAACTTATAGACAACTTTTCTAGAAAAATAGTAAATCTGCCCCATTGGTTGTGATGGGAAGGTCTTTATTCTGCACATATTCTCTCTCCTCAAGGCCTTTGGCTTTTTATTTTTAGGGGAGAACTGGGGCAGAAGAACATTCCTTTAGTCTCCCAAGCACATATTATAATTAAGATTAAGAACTGTTACTGGCTTGAGCATATATCTTGAGACAGTTCTGGACTGCCCTGGATTTAAGTCATGTTTGTGTCTCTGTCTTCACCCTGAGATTACTTAGGAACTCAGTTTTCATGGAGACAAAATCAAATAATGTTAGAGCTGTCCAGTTTCATGTTAGCTGTTGCTGAGCTATGCCTAAATGGAATCTGGGGGCAGCAGTGCATAGTCCTTCACCTTCACCATGTTTTTTTCTAGTTCTTGTGCTTTCCGGAAAGGTCCGTGATAAGGAAACCGATAAAGTAGCTGTGCTGAAACAAAGTTCAGTTTTGTGTGAAACTTCCTTCCTTTTTGTTCAGGAGTAGCTACACCTGAACTCATGCACAAGAAAGATTTCAGTAACGCTGTAATTCTTTGTGACATTTTTAGTTTCTAAAATACATTTATTATGTCATATGGTCTCTTCCCTCAGCATCTTTTGTCAACAAAAAAGGTGGTGTACGCTCTTGGAAAATTTAATTGTTTACAGATACATGGTTGCTACTTAAGAAATACAAATTGCCAAATAAATTAGCAGGTACTTCTTTGTAATAAATACTGAATAATAAACCCTCCAAATTTTGCAAGGACATAGGAAGGATCCTTTGCTTATCTTCCAGGTAAGATCTCATTTCAGTCTGTATAAATATCAGAGAAAAATGGCCTTTGTCTTTGGTAAAATAACTGAATGAGCATGTCCTTTATCTGTCAAAGGTTAGTGATGGAGAAAGAGCCTCTGTGTACAGTTTCTGTGTTTGTTTGCACTTCAGGTCAGTGAATCATTATCTTATGAAATCCATGCACCTTTGATACATAATGAACTTAATGAACTGACAAACACAGATAACAAACTGGATAAAACCTTCTTTGTATAATTTCCAAAATGCTTACCTAGTAGCACCAGTCTTGACTTAAAAGTTGAATTTCTCACTGTTTCAAATTCTTCAGCACAGAGCAAATAGATGGATGGGACCTAATTTAACATCCCTTTATGTGAATTTTGATTAATTGTTGTCTTGTCTTTTGTCCCTTACTCTGGCTGGAATTAATAATTTTCCTTTCTTTCAACACCTGATTTTGTTCCCCACCTGTATATAATACAGGGTGACTGTGATGGCCAAGACAAGTCATAATAATATTACAGAGGGCTGATTAACATTAAATATAGAAAAGTCTAATTGAAGTCTGTCATGCTGACATAGGGGAGTTACAAGATTCTTGGTTTCTGTGCCACTGGTTTAAAAAATGAAAGTTCACTTTGGACAGTGTGTTCCTCATTCTTTTGTAGTTGCAGTGATCACAGTCATGGGTTTGAAATGTTAAGTTGGATAAAATAGTGGGAAATTATCTAGGTATTGAGGAAAACTGGATGACAGAAAATTAAAAAGGGGAATTTTCCTAAAAAAAAAGGTCAAATTCACCGAGCATGCAGATTATATATTTTGTTACCATTAATTTAGAATTACATAAAGAACTGATGAAAAATATTTTAGCAATACTTAAACATGAGACTTTGGCCCAAGAGCCACAGTTATTGCTAACAAACTATACATAGGAACTTGTATTCTGAAATGTCCACTAGTAATCATGTGTTGGATAATAACAGCCTGTTGAAATATCTGTTCCTATTTTTTCACAGAGAAAATGCACTGCATGCAGAATCCTTTGTCATGGGAAAAACACAGGAAGCACAATACTGCAACATCTGCAACTGCTCTGCCCTGCTGGGATTGAACTCTAATTTTCTACATAATGATGGAGATGAATATCCCTTAAAGGTGCAAATGTAGGACAGGTCTTCACAGGTTTGTTTTCATGATACTACATTAGAAGAGTTTAGCTGCCTACATGTAAACCAAGAGCTGTAGGTAAAAGTTGTTTAGATTATAGGAATGTTCTGCTGAGTTTTTAATTTTGTGTGATATTAAGGAACAGTTCTGGTCTGTGTCAATGACAGTGACAAGATTGCCTGTTTTGTAGAACCTGGAGCATTTTCTAATGTGAGACTGAGACTTTCTAATGGAAACCTTCTGCATGGTACCTTTGTAAAAGAATTTGTAAAGAGAAGAGAAATGGCCACACTAATTTCTGCTACAGCAACTATTTCTAATGTCCTAATTATACCTAAAGAAATGTGTCCAGACCAACTTAACCCTCTTTATGAAGGGTAAGAAATGCCTCTATGAGACCTGGAGTACAGGGCACCATTTGCTTTAAAAGCCAATATAAACTCTGCGTACAACACAAAGTATTGTGTATTTTCATGCACAGCGTTGTTGTTACAACCCATCATTTTCTATTTTAAAGGAAGACTTTAAATGTTAAAAGCAGATATGCAAATGTTTCTGATCTTAGTTTGGCCAAGTTGAATGGTGGAACTAGGAGACAAGGCAGCATCCAATATGCCACTTGTGGACACTGGTTAGTTAGCCCAGCTAACTTAGCCCCAGGACAGAAGAGAGATTCCTGACCAGTACATGTTGAGGAAGTGTTACAGCAGAAATAAAGGGGAAAGCACAGTACCCTGACAGTGTCATTGAATGTATCTCTGGTACTGAATCTTTCTGCTGTTTTCTGCTTTCTATGATCTGCTACTTCTGTGAATAATCAGACAGGAGCAGAATTGCTATTATAGCCTGTCATAGGACATGAAGAAATAAATTGCACTCTGTAAGGTGAATCCTGTTCATTATACCCATTAGTCATTCTGCTTTCTATGTAGCTGGCCACCATTTTATCTGGTGACTGCTGGGTTGGTCTTCATGGTTATTTCTGTAAACACAGTGCCTATTCTGCCCAGGATCATCTCTATTGACAGAATTTTCAAAGCAACACCAAGCAGATTTCTGGTTTGCACAGAACACTCTCCATAAAAGCCAAAGGTCTGCCAAGGTTTTCACACTGTAATTGAGATCAGAATTTGGTGGGACATTTGGTCAAATACAGAGAATAGACAGAAATAAGAACAAACAAGATTTGCTAGCAAAACTCTATTGTGGACTCTGCTGTAATGGTGCTTACTGTTGCTAAATTCATGATTGTTTATACCATGAAGTGGAAGCCCTTTAACAAGGGAGCCTTAACACTGTAGCAATAAATGCTCTATAAGAAAAAAAACCAACTTACCAGAAACACCCCCAGACACGTACACGGCTATGGTGACTGCCATGGCAAATCCCACTGACACTGTCATGGGCCCTCCATGTGCCCCCCGGCTGAGCACTGCCTGTCCCACACAGCCACAGCCAAGAGCCTGCATTTGGAAAGAGAAATGTCAAACCACCAGCATGCCTGTCAAATGTTGCTGCTTGTGACTTCTGCTGTTCTGGTATAGCTGCAAATACTGTTGAATACTGAAACAGTGCTAGAATTTGTCGTGTGTGCCATTGTTGCCTTTGCTGCAACACACATTTGCTTTTTATTTTCCTCATGTCTGTCACGAGGAAGAATGTCTGCTAATGAGGACCTCTCTCCATACAGAAAACAGTTCCAGGCACAATGATGGGATACGGATCAGAACTTGGAGCCAGAACAAGATTGCACAGTCTCCCCAACAAAACTCTGCATCCGAAAGTGAAATTAATTCTGTGTGGTAAGTTTTCAGTTCCAGACTGATGTTATAAGTGATGAAAAATTTACTGTAAAAGTTATGAAACATAGTTCAAAAATTTTTTTAATATTTAGTGCTGGAACTCTGGATTGAGATAACCTTCTGGCTTTTACAGTGTGTGTTATTGTTATGCTGACTTTATATCACATATTGCTCTAGCAAAATATTTCACTGGCTCTGCAGCTTGAACAATTAACTGATACCTAAATTCACATGGAATAATTCTAAATGGATATAAACTAGTTTTGGATTTTTGTTGGTTCCCCTCAGAATAAAGTTCAGTAATGCATTTAAATATTTGCTTAAGATTGTGCTTATTCAGTTCTAAAGCCTCTGCTTACTTTCAGGCATATGTTTAGATCCTATTAAAGATGATAGGAAAGATATTCAAAGGCATAAAAAACTTTTAATTTGAGGTAGACTGTCTGATCCATTTCTGTGTCTTTGAAAATTTGCTTTTTAAATAAATGCCAATGTGCTCTGCTGAACAAGGTGCCTAATACTCGATGGAAGCTCTGAAATAATTTCTACAGTCTGAAAACTTTTGCTTCTCTGCAGCTATAAGTGATATGAATCATGCCATTTCTGCAGTGTGACTAGATTTAACTTGAGCAACTTTAATTGCTTATTTTCAGTTGCAAGGCAGTTGAATTCAGAAACTCCAGAGTAAGGGGAAAGTATCTTGCCTTAGAAATAGACTGTACCAAAATGATTGGGTGATCAAGGTTTAACAAGTAAGTCCTGCTAGAATAGATGCAATTTTAACAGGCAAAATCATACTTCTGTATCCATTATTTCCCCAAGGGTTTTAGCTAATACCAAAATGGGACAGAAAAGCTCTCAATAAAATTACGCTCTTAACCGGCTTTTTAATGCAGACGGTGTTTCTACGTGCCCTGAGACTCTGTCATATACCCAGGTGCAGCTCTTGCCTTGGGGTCATAATCATGTAAGCAAACAAAACACTGACTGGTGCCAGAGTGTTGCAGCTCTGGTTGTGTAAGGGTAGGGTGGTGTTAGATAGCTGCAGTTTATTGGACTGTATAATGAAAAGCTGCAGGACGCAGTGCAAGCTGCAGTCATGGATGAGGCACACGTTAGCCATGCGCTCACCTTGCAGTGCACGTGCTGAGCACAAATGCACTCACAGATAGCGAACCAAGATAAAACACACTGGGGCTGTTCACAGGTGAAATTACATCATTTTTTTAAACTTCATATGAGAATTCATAACGCGTTTGTATGTGTAATATGGAAAGAATGGCTATGCTGGAATTCATAAGAATCTAGAGGACATGGAATTAGCATACTCTAGTTGTTACTTTCCAGATTTCTCAAAGGGAGTATTCCAGAAACTGCACCGAGCAAGATTTTGGGAAAGATGTGGCTCAGATGAGGAGCAAGCTCAGTGGGCTGCTCTAGGCTCCTGCACACACTGGGGTGCAGGTTGAATTCAGGTAACATGCTCAATCTACAAGTATAGTGTGCACTTGTGTTCTGAAATGGAACCGGCAAAGTTTTGCAGATTCAAAGAAAAGGCCATTCTTTTGAAAGCATTACCTCTTTGTGTAAGGATGATGAAAAAAGAGAATTAAGGTAGAGGAGATGGTTATAGAAAAGGATAGGGGATGGCAACATCTTGTACATTGACTACAGATTCACAGGAGAAGGGAAGGAAATAAAGGTGGGAGGCTCCGGCCTCCCTTCCTTGTTACCAGAACTGAGGAGAGTCATACAGAAACAGCTATGTAGTCCTCTGGCATTGTAGCTCCTGCTCTGCAGGTCTTAGGGAAATACACAGCTACAGATGCTCCATTTCTGTGCTAACTAGTCTCTCTTCTACAGAGAAGACATGGAGCTGGAACACAGCTGCACTCAGTGGACCTGCTCATGTCCAATGACTAAACACTTCTGCAGGCACAGTCAGTGTATGTCCATCCAGGCATGGGAAAACTGGGAACTGAGCCTGCAGATCTGAGCTGTGTCACTGTAATACTTTCTCCATTTGCTGACCTTTTAAGAAGGAGAGAAAAAAGTTGCCTCATACCTACGGTAGCTAGGTTGACACAACTGGAAACTACCACCTAATCATGTAATTACACAAACAGCAATTTAATACCTTGTAAGTCTTTTCTTGACTAGACCAACTAGGTCATTGAGTTGTAATTAAATATTCTAAGATTTTAGGCCAAGCTCAGCCATCAGTGGCACCCATAAAACTCGTTGACTGAAGCACATGGAGTTAATGGGCGTTTAATTTACAGTAGAATATAGCCAGATCTCTTTATCTTATCTTGTCTATCTTATGTTACCAGGTTTTCCTCTTATCAGTTGTCTATAGCCCGATCTGCTTAAAATTACTGGAATACTTTCAGCACTGGCTTTTTTTTGTTCATGAAGTCATTAGATTACTGTTCTAAAGAACATGCTTAGGTGTGGAATAGCTGTCTGAACTTTCTCTGCCAAAAAACCTTGCTTTGTAGCCCATTAGATCGTCCTCTTTGTTTTGGATAATGAGGCTAACGTTAAGAAAGGAAAACAATTGGTCTTCAGTGAGCATAAGGTCCTATTATTGCCTGGAAGCTTGCAGAGAGATGCATCAGAGAGACTAAAAATAATTTTGCCTCCATCTTACTATTTTCAGGATTTTTCCAAATGCAATTTTTCAGTGCAAATAGGATTTCTGCAAGAGCTGAAACCACAATTTTGGGGAATCTATTTTTCTACATGTCCAGTAAAGTTTTAGACATCTTAAAGAATGCTTATATAAAAAAGCCCCCTTCTTATCACAGAGTCCTGTGTATTTATAGCCAGGCCCTCTGACATTCTACATTAAAGAGGAAGCCAAACTTTTTAGCGTGTGGAGGCAGTGAGCTGTGCAGTGTTGGACTCTGTACATCCCCAGCTCCAGCTGTGGTGAGACACACCTGCAGTGGGTCCCACAGGTGTCCCTGCAGGCAGAGTGTGGCCTCAATGGCTGCACAGATGATGATGCTATGCATGAGTACAGGAACTCAATGTGTTGTAAGGAATGCAGACAGGAGGTGAAAAAAAAAAATCTGTATTTAACCATAAACTGCTCACTTTCAATCACAAAATGCTAGAAAAACAGTGGCTGCATTTGCCTTTTCTTGCAGGTAAGGATGTGTGCCCATGAAAACTTTACAGTGTTCTTCATGGTGTGCTGTAGTCTTGTGCAGTTCCCCCTACCCAACATCAATATTTACAAATAGGATTATCTACTTATAAAAGTTGTAAATAAGTTTTTCAGTTTGAGGCACGCTAAATTGTTGGTGTCTTCCTAAGGGAGTGTGTTTTAGAACTCGCTTTCATTTCCACTCCCTTTCATTTACAAAGCACGCCTGCTTAAGAATTTACCTATTGAATTTCATAATAAGATGTTTTATAATACTAGAAACTCTTTCCACACAAATGCATTTTTGCTGGGTATTACATAGGATCTTAATTCAGGCAAGGTTCTAAGCATTCTTTCAACAGGGACGGTAATGCTAAAACCAGCAAAAACAGAGACATGTTAGATCTCCTAAAATTCAGGGCATTAGAATTCAAGTTACTGGAAAACCCTTTCAGGAAAGACCAGTCCTCATCCAATTTAATGTTTAATATTTGCGATATTTTGTTAAATCAGAGAGTACTTGAGCTTTAAAGGTGAGATAAAAATACAGCTTACCAGTCAAGTAATTTCTAAATACTTCTGAAGCACACAGCTCTTATTTTACCATTAATGAAATATTTTGGTGGGGTGGGGAGGATTTCTGTGCATTATGATTTAATCAAGCTTAGAGCAATAAAAAGTCACTATATCCGTTCTCCTGAGGATCTTCTGGGAAACAACCAATATCCTCTTGGGTTCAGATGGATTTTAGTTTTTTTTCAGACTTGCTATCTGATAAATAAGGGGTGAAAAAAACCCTAAACCCTAATAATTTAGTTAATTAAATAGTACAGACACAAGCCTTAAAATTATTGCCATTTTGAAAACATTTTCTAGTGACAGAAAGCATTACTACTTGGAGACATGACTGTAAATATAACAGAACTTTGGACGATTTCTGTTTATAAATCTTTTAAAACATATAAATATCAGGTTCAAATTGCTTTGTGGGAAAAAATAGTGAAAATATTGAGGAACAGACTGTGCTGTGTTACATAACCTGATGCTTTTAAATTTTATTATTGCTTTTGCATGTGCAATAGGAGACAAATAAAAGCTTGAAATCACCTGGAGAGAATGCAAAAGCCTGCATTTTCTCATATTTTATTATGATTAATACTGTACTCTTCATCCTGAAACGCTAAATGTTTTTCTTTCCTGAATTATAGAGGGCAACTGGTTTGAGTCAGTTTCTTCAGTGAAGACTGTTTTTATTTTCTTACTAACTTTTAGAAATTCAGGAAAGGAAATGAAATATGATATTCAGACACAAACTTTCAGGAGTGAAACATTGCCTGTTGTATCAGGACTAGAAAGAAAAGTCCAGGCAAAGGAACAAAATCTTATCTAGCAGCCTCGAAGAGAAAAGGACCCTATTCAGGTGCTGCTTCCCTCCCACCTTACTCACTTGTTCTTGAGCCATGATGCTTTGTTTCCTACCCCAACTGAAAAGCTTTAAAGCTTTCTAAACTCCTAAAATATGTTTAGACTCTGCACCAACTCTTGGGGAATTGTTGCACTGAGAAAGTGTGCAAGAGTGGACATTGCAGACTCCAAGAAAGGAGGTTTTATGTCCTCTCCTTGGAGTGTAAGGGTACATGCACCTTTCCTTTTACTTGTTCCTTTGGGTGCAGAAATAGGGGACTGGATCTTTGCTGTGCCCTCAAGGTTAGAGGTACCTGGTTAGGAGTAATTAAAGCCTAAGCTGTTTCCTATTGAAAAAAAAATAAAGAAAGATGAATGCTTTTAATAGTATAGAAACCTGTGAGGAATGGGTTAGAGGAACTGAGTCCCATTTGCCTTTAAACTGGACCTTGGATTAGAGAGCTCCCTAGAATTCACTTTCAACCAGAATAGTTTATTGAACTGTTGAGATTGCAAAGATATAAACTCACTGCATAGCACAAACTCCATTTATTGTCTTTTATTCTGTTCTCCAACTGTTTATGACAGCTTTAAAAAGTTATTACTTTTATTACCTTTCTTTTATTTGGTGAAACTTTTGAAAAAACACCTTGTAAATTTGTGTCTGTTAAACATAAATTCAGGTTTTGCACTCACAGTTGAATGTTGGAAAGATGCAAGACTACTGTAAGTCTCAGGCAGAGGTGCCTACACTTCAGACCTATAGATGTAAACTTTATGGGGAAAAGGGTATCCACAGAAAAAAGTTTTGGGAAATTAATTTCAGTTCACTGAAACCTCTTGGTTAAACAATGAGTTACATGCTGGGGGTGACATTGCAGAAATGAAGATAATTTTCTTCAAAGCTTTCATGTAAGACATCTGAGTCACCTGAAACTTTGAAATGTCATATACTGGGAAACCTAAGTTTGGGTGAAAAACAAAAGGTTCCCATTATTTTTCAGAATTATTTGCTGCCGTAAAGATTTTGGGTAAAAGAACAATTAGCTAACCTTCCTTTCAAATTTTTCACACTGCTAAATATTCAGCTGAATTAAAGAATGACTTCTAAAACAGAAGGACTATCTAGAAATAGCCTGATTCTAATAATTATAAGATTATAAAAATAACTCCAGAGTATGTAAGAACACCTCCTTAACCTCAGTACAACTAAGGGTCTTTGTTACCACTTTGTCTTCTGTTTGCAAGGCTGGTTTTATACAGTTTCAAAAAGAAGAGTTTGTATATCTTCACCAGAATCATTAACAAAATGTAATGCCATCAAAATATATGCAGCTATATAACATTAGATTCATGAGTGGCATCTATTATTTATTGGTTGTACTGTATTATTGCTGCTAGAGACCCTAATGTATGCATCTGACATAAGAGCTGCTTTTCAAAGTGCAAACACTGCTAAGGCTCATGGTATTTGTAGCATTATCTAATATTCTAAAAGCTGAGTGACAAATCAAAATGCCAATTATAAATAAGTTTTAATACCTTCTTATCTAGCTTTGAGAAACTTAAGTTCACTAAGAGCTAAGTATATAAGATTCTCTACTCCAGGAAATTCATTGCTGATGGCAAACAAGGCAGCTGTTAGAAGGTACTGATATTTAGTTTCTTACCTTAGACAAAACTTGCTGTAATTTCATCCTATAGAAATAAGTCTCCCTTTCACAAAAATTTAGAACTTGGAATTTATCTTTGTTTAAAATTTCTAAGTAGTAGTTCTGCATTAAATGTTAAACACTTATTTACAGATCAAAGGATCAAAAGCTGTGTTTGCTTTCATGTAATAACATCATGTAATGAGAATTCTAATGAATGTTTAGAATAAGGGATATATGTTATCCTACAGTATTGTAATTGACATGCACTGGAATGTCGGGACACAAAAAGTAGATATAGAAAAGTTGTTTAAGTTTTAATTTTATGGACTGAGAAAATCCATGTAATGCCAATCTCGAAGACTTTCCTGATGAGAGTAAACTCTGCAACAGAGCAGGAGTGATAACTTAGATAATGAGGTGGTCAGAATATGAAAACAAGACTAAAATATTTTGATGATAAATAGCCTTCCTCATTTGCTGGACTATTTTGGGGCTGTCGTGCATTCAATTCATGCTTGTGCCCTCAATCCTAAGCACACACAAACATTTGCTTCAATGGGAGTTGCAAGAGGCTCCCCCACCTCCAGTGTGAGACCGGGGATATGTGCATAGGACTATATATATGTACATGTTAGGAGCATATATACTCCCCACTTGTATTTATATGCTAAATGGAAGCCTGTGTTTTGTCTCCGTAAGGAAGTGTATGCTGCTCTGGCCTCAGGAGATTCTGGCTCCTGTGCAGCTCTTTTCTGGGAAACTCTGTTCAGTAAGATGCTCTTGAGAGTGAAAATGAAATCCAAGCTATGTTAGGTGAGCAGTAGCTGTTAAAGGAAGCCACATGGCCTATTTGGCGTCTATTTTTGGAACTGTTTCAATTCAGATATACTTAATGGCATAAGTCAGAGTAAATCCCATTTTGGTTGAGAGCAATGCAGTCAAGTTCCAAAGAGGAAATATGGAGAGATGCATGATTAAAAGCAGAGAGGCTGCTGGATAGGTGAGTTCCAGGCAGACTCACTAAAAAGCCACATAAACCATCTATCTGATGCAGCATGGCTTCCTGACTTTTTTGTGCTGGCACATAGGTGTTGACCCCCAGATTAACTCTCAGAAATCCCAAGAGGAAATGTACTGAACCAGGAAACATGATGAACAAAATGCTCCCTAGAGAGCTCTTCCTCAAGGGAAGAGACCTTGAGGACAGACCCAGCCACAGAAGGCTGAGATTGTCTGAGGCTGGGAAATTTGTGTGTGTACTGGCTCTCAGCCACCATGGTGCAAAGGCAGGTGTTCTCCCAACTCAGGATGCTTCCAGGCTCCTGGAGTTTCGTGTTTCTTACCAAAACTGGGTGCTTTGCTGAGCAAAGAGTGGGGCTCTCTCTGCATGGGCTGTGCCTGTCTTATCAAGTTGTGTAATGTGTAAAGTTGTGTAACCTGAGAACCTGACTGTGGATCTCTCAGGAAGGATTATTTATTTGGTTATTTGGAACACCTCCAGTCTGATCCACTGGACTGAGCATCCATTAATGGTCAGCACATTTTGTGTGATTCTCACCTTCTGCTTTATTTTCACCTGGAAAGAATTTAGTCTACGTGCTCTGAGTCCATGCTGCAAGGCAAACTGCAGCATGTTAAGTAGGGCTGACCAGAGATATTATCCAGACTGTGTGCCCAGTGCCTTTCTCAGGGCTTGTTGTGTCACATCTGTCCGACATTGCAGCCGCACCCTTCGCAGCCTGAGGTAAAGGCTGGGTTTTTGTCTGATGAGTGATTCCACTTTCTAGATTTCCTCTTTGGAAGGTAATGTTGCAAGGCTGAGAGTTACCAAGATGGTAGTTTAGGCTCCTGTTAGTTTGTGGCCTGTGATGTTATTCTCCAGAAAAATTAGAAATAGGTGATTTGGAGGGACAGCTAACTCCCAGACATGGGTCCCAGATTTAGGTGTGGTCAGTTAGCATTGGTTTCCAGACAGAGCCTGTGGCTAGCATAAATGCTCTTTCAGCCTTGCTTCCTGGCACAGGTGCTCTCCACAGTCTCTAAACCCCATCACAGCCATCTGAAATGGCTTTCAGCAAAGACATGAATCAACTGTGCTGTAGGCCGTGAACTCTCCTCTTGATTTGTAACAGCTTTAACACATAGTTCTTACACTATCCTATTACTGTAACTTCTTTTGCATACATGCTGTCTGTTTTCCTAGGATTTCTGTCCTCTGACTTATCAGGGTGCCTCTTTCATTAGCTCCAGTTTAAATCAATGGTTTTAATATTTATTGTACTTTAAGTGCTGACAAAGTACTTTTAAGCTGACAAAGTACTTTTAAGCTGACAAAGTTTAAAAGCAACAGAATAAATAGAATCACAGAATTACAGAACAAACTAGATTGGAAAAGACCTTTGAGATCATCAAGTCCAGCCTATCACCTAACAATACCTCAACAACTAAACCATGGCACTGAGTGCTATGTCCAATCTTTTTTTAAACACCTCCAGGGACAGACTCCACCACCTCCTTGGGCAGGTGATTCCAGTGCCGATTCCAGTGCCCAATCACTCTTTCAGGGAAGAATTTGTTTCCTGATGTGTAACCTAAACTTGCCCTGTGCAGCTTAAGATAATAGCAGAAAAGGCAGTTTCCTCACAATAAATACTTGGCACTGCTAACTTGTGCAGTCTGAACACAAGCTGAGGTATCCAAGCACTGAGAAAGCTGCAGTTTAATCCAGGTGAGGCTCCTTCTGCTTTAAACCAAGACTGAGACTGGAAAAGGTAAGAGAAATGAGAAACTCAGAACATCAGCAATACTTTGGTAGCTACTATACTCATATGGTGAATATACTAGAAAATGGGATCTGGGTTTGCATTTCCTTTCTAGCCTTGTGCAGCAGGACATTAAATAATAGCATTTGCAGTCCAATCTGCACTTTAATATGTTTTCTTCTCTTACTTAATTTTATTAATGGAAAGAGGAGGAGGAGGATCTTGTGGCGAGGACAGAGTACTGGAAGTCAGGTGATGTGGGTTATATTCAGAGTTCTGCCACAGGCTTCCTGTGCTGGCTGCTGTAATCAGGTTTGCTAATATACAAAATGAAGATAATGACATTTCCCCTCCTTACCAGGGTGTTGTGACACTTAATTCATTAATGTTTGTAAAGTGCTCTGTGCTCCTTGCCTCTAAATGTGCTCCTTACTGTAATAATGTCTTATGGATGGTATTAAATTTGAGAATAATGTTATTTTAGTGCCAGTGCACTTCAGTTGGCAGAAGTGTAGTAAAGACCATAATTTCCAGTATTTTATGAGCTACTGGAATTTTTAGATGACTTACTTGAAATTTAGCTAATATAGTTACAGTTATAAAACCTATGTCAGTACTGTGCTAGCTGCTTTTTTTTTTGTCTTTTTCACGATGATGAAATATTTAGCAATAAACAAGACTGCATTGTCCAGACTAAAAGGAGAAAGAGTTTGCCATAAATAGTCTAACTGCTTGACTTCTAAGTCTGCTACACAGCCTGCTCTCTCTCCTAGTGAGTCACAGTCCCACTGCAAAATGCACAAAAAAACTGAGCAAGAAATTAGGTACAAAAAATTTTAAATCTAGGGTTCTAAAAATCGGAAATTTAGGTATTTATCTAAGTTGTAGCAGTACTATAGGACCAAGCAACATATGCATAATTTATGTAGTACAGTTAAAAATAAAACAAAAAAATGTTAACTTGCAAAATCTCAGAAGGTTTGGCAATGTATCTCCCAATAAATTCGCTACAAACCACAAAGCTAAATTCCTATATTGCACAGGAAAACAACTCAACTGAATTTTTCTAAACATGCAGTACAATATGTTTGTTAATGTCAACAGAATTTGTGCATAAAATGAACTGCTGAGTTTTTAAAAAACAGGAGAGTATTAATAACATTCATTGTGCATATCTGGTTTGTTCAGAACGTGCCCCTTCACTGAAATTCTGCTCCTAGACGAAATCTATGCCAATCAGACAATTCAAATACATAAAACAATCTGGTTTTTATAGGCAGTGATAATTACATGGGGTGAAGAAAGGAATTACAAACTTACCGTCACAGGAGCAATTCATTCAGGCTGTGCATGGTCAGGCTGTAACCTCGCTGCTGGCACAGTACAAGACAAATGTACATGTCCCCTTACAAGCACTGTCCAACATTAAATTAGTAGGAAGAAAGGAAAGCAGCTGACACTTACTATCAGTATAAAAGTTCCCAGGAACTCTGAGAGGGCTTCTTTAGCCAGGCTGTTCTTCAAGGAAAATTTCTCCTTTAAACTCCTTTTGCTTTTCCGGCTCATTTTGGCTTCCTCTATTGCTCTGGTGCCCTAGTTACAAATACACACAAAATTTGTTCTGTATTCGTCCCTGCTTCAGCTGAACTTTGACACTTTTATTTAAACATTGAAATATGAGATTTCATCCTGTAGAGCCTGTGAAATCATCTGACTGCAGGCACTGGCAGAACCAACTCAACATGCCCTAACAATTCATCGTGGGTTTGTCATTCTATGCTTTCTCTGAGTGCACTTCTATTTATACTGGTTAGATAACACCAGTAAGTTCACAATCAATTTCTTCTTTTTTCTTACAGAATGGATTAATCATTACTGTTCCTATGTTACTTTTATTTTATTTTAATCCTGGTAAGAATGAATACAATATTCTTTCAAATGAAAGGCAAAAAGATAAACCACAAAGTAAAGAACCAAAATATAGTTGCAAATTTCTCTCTGACCTAGATTGAGATTTAAACCACGCTACTCTTGGCTGTCAAAGAAGTTTTCAAGGGGAGGTTGTAAAGAGAGTGAATGCTTGGGAGAATGCTGTGCTGTACCCTGCACACAAAAGCCCTTAACTTCTGAGATATTTCAGTGACTAATGAAGAATCTTACCTTGGTGGTGTGTGTTGAATTTGCATATTCACTCACAATACTCTTTTTGGACTAAATGTCTTGCTCTCTAGTGAACTTTCCTGTTTACAAAAGAGCAACGAGGCAGAATAAATTAGGAACATTTAATAAAATCTGCTTCAGTCCAGTGGCTCCCTACAAGGCAGAATAGGAAAGTGAAGCCCTGAGTGACTATATATTTCCTATCTGTTTCGCTTAAAGGTGCAGGGATGCTATAATATGGAGCGTTATAATATTATTTTCCATGGTCTTAAGACTTGAAGTTGCCAAATTTCTCAAAGAACTGCGCCTCCTAGAGAAAAATACGGCAACTTTATTTCTTCAACATCTTGAACAGTTTTATCAGATGTGATACAGACTTGACACTGTCTGGTTGATTTACAAGTATTATCTGCCATTTGACTTGACACCGGAACCTCAGCCCGGTTCTGGTAGATTATTTTGGCATGTATTGTAGCTGCTTAGTGCATCTGAGGTTTGTATCTGTCCTAAACAGGGCAGAGCCTTATAGGGTTAGGGAAATGTGTTGTTTCTGTTATCCCATCAGTGTTCTTCCTAGCCTCCAGCTAGGTTCTGATGTGTGTTCCCTGCAGCAGCGGCCACCTTACCACCACCAGCTTCATCCCTTAACCACCCAGTTCTCCCCCACCGCCCAATTTTAATCCTTAACTGCTTTATTGTGTCCTTTTACTCACCTTTCTCTCCCTCTGCATCCAAACGCCACTGTGCCCTTAGGTGGTTCCGAAATCGCTGGGCTGTGGAGCGTCCCGGAGCTGATGGAGCAGCAGATGGCAGCGTCTGTGCTGGTGCTGCCTGAGCCGGGGACACCTGGACAGAGGCGGGGACACTGCTGCAGGACAGCTCCAGTCCTGCTCTTCAGGTCCTGCCTGTGGCACAGACAGCTGGGCCCGCCTCTGGGAAGCCCCCGAGAATAGCCTGTGTATGGCAGCTTGAAAGCCTTTACCCCACACCACTGAGAAACAAACATATTATCCAGGACCTTAATTATCACAGCGTGCTAGAGTATATGTTTGCTTTGTGTGTGAGAGAAGTCTTTCAGAATAATCTATACATTAGAACTGAGGGAAGATGCCTGGGAGGATGTTCATTACAGCAGGAATGAGATAAACCACTTCCTCTCTTTCAGGAAAATGATAAATATATTTAAAAACTCGTTTATGAAAGCAATTTTTAGTTGTTTGTCCACAGTCATTCTTTCTCTTATGCAGATGCAAGTCTTGCTCACAAAGTAGTATGTAGATACTTCTGAGTTTGGTCTCATGGCAGGTATGAAGACATTAATGCTATTTTTCAACTAATAACGGGGTAATAACATGTCAGAGACAGAAATTCATACTCATTTGTTCAGATCATGTTGACTTCCTTATATGAATTGTCTGTCTTTGCAGGGTGGAGAACTGGCACAAATACATCTATTTCACATTTGCTTTTATCAGATTTTCTTCAATACTTTATAAAAATCATATGATTGAACTCCATTAATAAGAACTGTGATGCTAAGTTAGACCAAAGGTTCTCCTCAGCTCCATAATGAGATTCAAGTAGGTGCTCTAAGAAAATATTGAAGAACAGAATACACAGGAGATGACTGCTCCCTTGGTAAATCTTTCCAGCTTTCGACAGGTGGCAATTTAAAGGCATTGCCACACTTTTCAAAGAGAAAAGGGGGCAACTCAGAACATTTGAATTAAGTTTCTCCTTTTCTTCTATTTAGAAAGAGATTCTAGGACATTTACCAAATTTAACAAATATGTATTAGCATTTTAAGAAAAACAAAGTATGAAGATAAACACCATGAAAGCTTTGACTTCAATTACTTTGATTAATTTAATTACTTTTATATTTAATTTGATTAATCTTCTGTTTTACTGCCTTTTAGTTGTATGCAATGGAACATCTGCTTGAAAAAGGGAAAGAAAATGCACTGTGATTACTCTTTTGCCCTGCTCCGAGAGTCAGACTGATAAGGATACTGGCAGTGCCACCCATAAATATTGACAACTGTGTCATCTGAGGGAAGAAAATGAAGACATCTTCCAAAAATGGAAGTTATGTAAGTAAGTAAGGAGCATACATTATTAAATGTAGAACTACAAGAAAGCTCACCAAAAAGATTTTAAGGTTGTGTCAAGAATGTGAAAGTAACAGTCTAAATGTTTGCAAATGCCATTACCTGAGGAGTCCTGTGAGACTGTAAGTAAAGCCATAGCGGATGGAAGCACAGAAGAAGCATTCAATGTGGCTATGTCCACAGCTAAAAGAATTATTTGCCTTGCTAGATTTGGTGGGCTGAGTGTGAGCAACTGTTTTAAAATAAATTGTCATCAGGAAACACTTCAAGAGAAATTGATGAATTAACCAGTACCTAATTGCTGGAGCTGTGCAGTATCTCCACCAAGGGTTAAAATGCCCAGCTTTTCTAGTACTAGTGCCAGTGGGTTGGTTTTTTGCTGATCTTGATCCTAATGTCAGCCAAACAGGACATAGGAAATATACCAGTGATCTGCTGGTGCTTCAAGAGTGTCCTTCAAAGGTGATCATAGCAGCTACAAAACCGTCAGTGTGACTTCTGTGCCAGGAAAATTACATGAACTGCTGTAAAAAGTAAAATCAATAGACACACAGATAAAGCTGATGCTCTGTAGAAGCATCAAATGGATTCTGTTAAGGGAGGTTATGCCTCACAAATCTACTGGCATCCTTTAAAGACATCAAAAAGCACACTGATATTATTTTCATGCTTGAATGTGGGATCAGTGTAACGTTAGATTGCAAGACTAAGACTCTTGGGACCCTTACCCCCAAGGCAGTCTGGGCTGAACTATTTCTTCTCTTCACCTGGATTCGAGCAGAGCAGGAATTCACATGATGTATATAACCTAACCATTTTTATACTAATCTTCACTCTTATAGAAATAGCAAAGTAGAGAATAATGCACATAGCTCCCACAGTTTAAATCCCATGGGTAACAATATATAGTGTACTGAATTTTTAATAGCACATTATTCAGAGTATCACATAAATTGTTATTACTGATGTAATAAAACCTAAACCAACACAGCTGGAGAGACCAAGGTTGTAAATACACCATATATTTTTTGTATTGTAATAATATGGGCCAAATTATTTTAAAGTCTGCTGATTTTAGTTGAATTACACTAACTCTGAATGTGTACCTCTAATTCAGATCCCTGGTCAAATGCCTTTGCCTAATTTATATCTCAATTTTCATATAGAAATGCTGCATGGTACATAAGGGGCATTCTCTGTTTTACGGATTGTTTCTCCTGCTGGGGAAGTCAAGGAAAAAATTCAGGTGAGGAAGATCTGAACACACTGTAATTCAGCATTCAAAGTGTTTTAGTACATAAACCCTCTATTTCTTTTGTTTTTGTATTTTCTGCTATCTCTACTGTAGTCCTTGTGAAAAAGTGCTCAAGGTGAGAAATATCTGTAATGTGCAGCTCAATTTTAGCTAAGCCCACCTTGGAGGAGGGGCAGGGCACACAAGGAGACCCCTTGAGAATTTGTTCTTCTCTCTGATCTCAATGTCCAGATAAAACATTCCTGTCTGTATCATGAATATGAGATCAAAAGCTCACCACATATGTGTGCTTCAAGCTTTTTGCTCTTAATCTTTGCATATATATGTCTGCTTTTGCTTATGCTGCTTTCAGGGATAACTAAACTGGACTTCCTCTAAAGCAGGACCCAGGGTTTTGCTTTGTTCTTGACTGTCTGGGCACACCATTAGGCCTCAGTGCATAACTCATGCAAACACACATGATGATACACACATATATGTTATGTATAGTTGTATAACTGATAGTAAATTTCAAAGCTTGTATGTGTAACACAGGCTCTGCCTGAGAGTTTCTGAGCCAGTTTAATCTCTCAACAGCCATGTTGGCACAGAGGGGCACGGATAACATTCCACTGCAAAGAGCCCCATGACAGAGCTGTCAGTGCTGGCACCACATGGAAGTGTCAGGGCAATGCTGGACAGATGCTTACGTGCACCACTGTTATTAGCTGCACTGGGCTGTGCTGCCTTCTCAGCTCCAGGAGGAGCTTATCTGGTAGGTTATGGTATGGGCAAGTCTTACTTCCTGAATGCTTCCAGAGAAACACTGTTTCACTATGAGAAGGATTTTGCTTTTAAGGCATAGATCAATTTAGTACAGACAAATGCCAATTCCCTGCTCTTTTTTTTTCCTGCATATTCCCTTTCCTTAAATAGCTTTGCTATTAAAGACAAAAGGCATCTTGCTAAATATATTAATGCAGCATGAAGAAAACCTCAAAGTATATCCAGTGGACTTTGCAGGCATCTAAAGCCTGAACGGGATATGTTAAGAAAACCTTTCATCATTCTATAGGGCACAGGTTCCCTATAGCAGCCCTGAGACTTATTAAGGCTACTTGTAGGATAGTGAAGAGAAGGAGATCTGAGCCTACCTAGCTGATAAAAGGAATGTAACATGAAAGCCAAAGATAATGACAGATTTGACTCTACTGACATACAAAAGCAAAGTTGTGTGTTTGGCAAATAGATGAAGCTAACTAGGACAGTTGATTCATGGTTCTAAAACCTGATTTCCACTGGGAAAGTGACAGTGTTTCCTGTATCTGACTCACCAACCCACCTACTTTCACCTGTCTCCCAATCTACTTGGTCCTCCAAGGAAGCCATCCAGCCACAATCTGACCCTCTGTTGGAGAATATCCTGTAAGAGCTGCTGCTCCCAGTGCTTTGTCTTCTCTTTCCCACAAGAAGAGCATTTGTTTGTTCTGCTCATCCCTCATCCTTTACTAGGTGAGTTGTCAGTCTACCTGGTTTTCTTTCTTTTAATTCCCTTCCATTCAGAATTATTCACATTTAAATCCTCTGTCTTTCCAGATATAAGTTTTGCTTCTGGGATTCCTTTTATGTGTTAAATATTTAGAACATAGATGATGCATTTATCTCAGGCCCCTGTATAAGATTATTAGATTGCCAGGCCCTCTCAATTCCTATGAAACTTCACAATCAAGAACTTTTAATTAAAAAAAAAGGTGTTCTGAGGTTCATAACTGACCCTTTATAGGGTGTATTTGGGAGCAGACCCAGCAGCAATCTTTCGTTACTTCTGCATGGTATCTATGTTCATTAAGGTAATGAAGCTATTAATTGAATATGTAAGTTCAGGTAATTAAATACAAGACTTATTTCTTTAGTTTAAAGGGTAATAATAAAAAATTTAAACTTGCAAACTAGATCACACATTTAGTGATGATGAATGTGAGCTGGAAAGTGCAATATTCCAATATGAATTAGTTAATTGCATCCATTCATTAGGTGATATACATTAGCAGAAGGTCAATCCATTTGAGCCTCAATGTGTTTTACAAATAATAAATTTCAACAGGTAAATTGAAGAGAAATTCAAAACAGAAAGTTTTTTATGCATTTAAATTCAGAATAAAATCCCTACACCCAAGAACATGATCCCTGTAAGTTCACAGTTACCAGCACAAGCTCTTTGCAGCACTGCCGAGGTCACTCCAGCCACTGAGGCACAGGTGACATTTCAGATGCTGGCTTAAACTAAAATGCTAATTTTTGTAACTGACCCAGTTATGAAGTGAGTCAAACACACAGCTTTTTCAAGTATTTTCTGCTTTATCACTCTCACGGAATTATTTGAAGCTTGCTTAAATCCTTACATTTGCATTTCAGTTTTGGACTAAATTTACCATTAATTTACCAAAATTTTAGCAAGAACTGGTAAATTTACCAACTATATCTGAATCCATTTTGCTTGATTATTCTGCCCTTTAGGCCTCTTCCTTCTGCAAATTTTGTAAATTTACCGTTAATTTGCCAGCATTTAACAGTTCTACTGGGTATAAAATGGCCAATATCACAGGTAAGAAAGCTGATCTGTTGACTCATTTTACTAAAAATGATCTGTTTGACTCATTTTACTGAAATTTATCAATTTTACTGATTTTTAGTAAAAAAAGTGTTAAATCAAGTTTTCTTCATTAGACATTTGTGAATATTCAGTAATAAAAGGGTTGTTCTTGATATCTGCATTTTTTCTGGTGTTAAAGGTAATGTAGAAATAAGGAATGTAAAAGTAGATTTTATTCTGTTTATTTATAACTTAAGATATATCCAGACTCAAACAATTATTAATAAAATTTTTGATATTGAAACAATTGATTCACTGAGATACATGAAAAATTCTAAAATGATATTTTAGAGGATCCTCACAGTATTGTGGGTGTTGCTTTAGAGATCATGTTGCTTAGGAGTATAACAATACCTTTTTACTTTCTATGTATAATATAGCTTTCTCTGGAGCAAGGACTGCTCTCACCCTGCACACAGCTCAAGGGCCATAATTCTTAAAGAGATTTCAACCAGTGAGCCTTTTGCAGTGGTCAGGCATAGAGACATTTAGAGAATTGATTCAATTAACCTAGAGGAAAAAAGTGCTATAATGTGTGATTTATGTTTGCAGATAAATTAAAATACAAGTATCTTCTGAAGAGCATTTGCTGCCCTCATGGTCAGTAATGAAAATAGCGGGCAATTAAAATAGAACACCTGAGGTTGAAGCTTTAATGTATATATCAGAAAATGAAGTTCAGATTTCCTAAGTGGAAGTCTGAGCTGAAAAATAACTTGGGGGAAGTTTTTATTCAATCTCTATTTTTCTTCCAGAAGCAATTTATAAAGCACACAAGAAATAGGAAGAGACATTTACTGAAGCAGGAGGCAAAGGGTACAGAAGAGTGGGATCTCTCAATCAATACTGAATTTGTATGAGGAACCAGGAATATCCTTGTTAAATGGTAGTGGAACAGCTGAGAGAAAAAGTTATATATAAAAGAACTTATGGGTCATATTAAAATAATTTGGGGTAGATTTTGCGGTTGATCTTGAAAGGAATCATTGGAAGTGTCTGATAGAGTGACGTGACTCAGTTCCTTCCTGTGTGTGACAGTGCTTTCTGGAGCTCACTCAGGAGCATAAGAAATGTTCATGGATTAGAAATAGCGAGAACGAAGAGCTCTTGCTTAGAGTGCTGTTGGAGTTGCTGCGTCCACTGCCCATTTCAGTGGTGTGTCCATATGTGCTTTGGCACAGCTAATCTGCCTAAAAGACGTTTTGAGATACAAGGAGTTTCACCTCATCCTCTAGTTCTGTGACTTCCTTTAGACAACAGGTACACAGAAACAGAGCAGAAAAAAAAAAACAAAACAGTACTCTGACTGAGAAACCCAGGAATGCCTTAATTACATCTGTATTGTCTTCAACGTTGCAACTTTGTCTTTTGCACCCTGTCTAGCTATCACAGGTCCTGTTCCCATCAGATGGTGTTTGTATAAACCAGGTCTATATCCTTATCTATAAATAATACCAGCTGCTGGGGGTGGGTGGAGAAATTGAGGCTTCTAAATGTAACAAAGGTATATATTCAAATTATACATTCAGATTGCTTCAAATAAAAAAACAAAACCCTGAAGGAATGGTCTGTATGTTAGCTGTATACTAGCTTAAATTCCAACACTGAAGCAGGAAACAGAGTCACTTGGTTGTTCTTCATTTTATTGACAACCATTTCATCACAAAGTGTGAAGATTGTCATTGCAATCTGAAACAGAACATATTTGTTTCCTGATTTGCAGTCTAAGTAAAAGTTTAATTAAAACCCATTCATGTGAGAGAAAACAAGCTAGTTGGACTTCATTGACAGTTGATTTAGTTTTGCAAGTTTACAAAAAAACAACAAGCAAAAAAACACCCCAAACCCTACCAGAAACTAAAGCATTGCAGTAAGTGGTTTTCTGTTTTTCTGGAGATGTTTAGGGACCATTGAACTGAACCCCAAGTATTTTTTCTGTTCTTTATTTTCTTTTTTTTGATTCACTTTTTCTTTCACAAATAAATTATTTTCCTTCCCTATTCATTTTTTTAATTGAGTTATTGTCCTAGTGTCCAGAGCTCTCTTGTCGTTGGTGAGAGCCCACCTTGGCCTGGGTACCAAGGCTGAGGCATCAGTGTCTTCCTGGTGGTGGAAAAGGAACTCCAGGCAGTCCCTCCCTGTCCGGAAGAGCAACAGGACACGTGTGCCATTGTCTTCTGGGGAGCCCTTCGAGGGTGGCTGCACACCAGGAGCCTGTGGAATGGTAAGTGCAGTCCCATTCTCCATCTGGGAATGCCAACAAGCCCTTGGTCTAAAGGTCTCCAATGGCTTTTGCAAACTGAATTGCTTTTAGATGTAAGAAGAATGTGGTTTGTACAGCAAGAAGTTGATGAAGGTCACTTAAGCAGCTTGAGATTATGTGGGTTTGAGTTGAATCTTCACACACACTGGAATCTCTTCTCACCAAAATCTCCTGAATTTTATTGATCTAATAATGAAACTGTCATACAGTTTCCTCATTCCTGAAACTTGTTTAAATGCATTCTTTTTTCGAAGGAGCACATCCCCACTCTGATTTATTTTAAAGTGGCTTTTAGAAGGTGTCATCCTTGTGATGAAGTGTTAGGTCTGTGTTGCCAGTGTGCCATTAAAAATTGAATTTCTGACGTTTAAATGTCTCACTCATCCCAAGTGTCACAGTTTGACAGCTCTGCATGTCACATTATAGCAGAATATTATGAATCCATTTCCTCTGTCAGGTCAAAAAAAAAAAAAGGCTGAAAATGAGAGAAAGCAAAATCTGTAGTCTTCTTCATTAGTGAGATGGAAATTAACAGAAAGATACATGTTAACCCTGAAATGACTTAACTGGCACTCTGTACCTTGTGCTGCCTGTCTGTGCCCAAGCAATCTTTGTCCCATGTTCCTGTACAAACACTCAGAGAATGCTGGGACAAACTTTTCAATTGTCTGTGAACTTGTCAAAAATGGAGTGAGGAATATAAAGGGCATCAACAAATGAAACAAATACTGTAACAAAATCAAAACAAGGCCAGATCCTGTTGTTTAGTCTTGACTATGTCAATGAAAAGGTCATGTGGTGTAATTCTTGTTGCTTTGTTTTGCCAACTTTAGACAGCTGCAGCTTTGGTGTCCTTTCTTTGCTCATCGGTCTGGCATATGATAACTTCAAAACATGACATTTGATCAGGTTCAAAACATTGGGAGTGTTTGCATCAATGAGCAGAACTTCACTGATTTTGCCTAAAGTAGTGCAAAAGGCCTGGGCTTTCTGTGTTTTCTGCCTCGAAGGTTTGAGCAGGGAGCGTGTAGGACGTTGACAATACATTTCTGGTCAGCTCGTGTATTTGGCTCCGTTTGGCCGCTGCCTTCTCGGTAGCCTGCTGTGCGGCATTGCTCAGCCTCTTCTGCACGACCTGGCCTCCCGCTAAGAGGGCTCCCCAAAAATAATCGCTGGCATCAGCTGGCTGTTGCTCGAACAAATTTTCTGCTCCTTAAGCCTCTTCTTTTGCAGAGAGCTTTGGGGCAAAGCGCGGCCGCGGGGCCTGCCCGGGCCGTGANGCCGGCAGGACGGGCAGCCCGGGACAGCAGCGGGCGGCGGGGCCCGGACACGCTGCCGCTCCGGCTGCGCCCTGTCCGTGCTCTGTCCGTGCTCCGGCCCGGGTCCCGCGAGGGCTCGCCCGC
>VXBI01007618.1:1801852-2131502 GCA_013397375.1 Toxostoma redivivum
TATGACTTCCAGTAAAATTGAGATGCCAGGGGAGGTGAAGGCAGATCCTGCAGCCCTGATGGCATCTCTGCATCTGCTCCCTTCTCCCACTCTCAACCTTGAAATCAAATACACTAAGGTAAGTTGTGTTCGTTTGTTCTGGCAAAGAAATTAATGGTTTTCTCTCCAAAGGAGGGATTTTGCTTAAAATCAGTTTCGTTCTGCCCTACCCAACCTGAGTGTAGAGATTAAAAAACCAAACTGCTAAAAAGACTGCCTTGAATCTGTAATAAAAGATAAAGATTTTTAGCCCTGTAATCATCTGAAAAACCACAGGATAATAGAAAGCAAATTAGATCTGATGGGACTGGCTTTGCCACTTCTCTTTAAATGTACTGTTTTCTACAGAGCTGTTTGGGTTTATTTTCAGTGCAAAATCAGTAGTTCTCTGGTATGTTTTGGTTGCTTTTGATGTACTTCAGAGGACATTATTATACATACCTGTGTATCTCAATCAGAAAATAAAAACATTTTCTTTCTTGAATTACCCTGTGTGCCCAAGGGACTCTTTTACGTTTCCTGTAGGACTCTTAATATTACCCGGTTGTTACAGCACTGGAACAGGTCTCTGTGAACTTCCGTGGTTCTTGAATACATCCTTGAACAATATTGCAAGAAGGCATGTTTTTCTTTTAAGAGTGATTTTCATAAAGAAAGGGTTAAGAACAAACCCACTGAGTCAATGTAGAAAAATCTGCTGGGTTTCTGTGGTATCTTATGAGACAAAATTGGTTTTGTTGATTAAAATGCGTTTTGGAACAGTAATTTGTTTGTAAATGCGTTTTGTATTTTGAAATTCGTTTATGTATTTTTAATCTTTAAATCTTCAGTATCTTTAAAGAATGTTTTAATTTCTCTTGTAGAGGTTTCAGATCTATTGTATAAACAGATTACAGTGTGTCAGACTTTGTTTCTAATTGCCAAGTAACTTAATAGGAAAATAAGCACATCAGCAGTGGGAAAAGGTGATAACATTTTTATCTACTGGAAATACAACTTCAGGAGCTTTAATGCTGATAGGAGACTCATTTTGGCGATGTGTAATTTTTTCCTCCATATCATCACTTTAAAAGCCTTTCATCTTTTCTCTTTTTTTTCAGTAGGTGCCAAAACTAATTTGTCTTCTAATTTGTTACAGCAATTCCTTGTTCTAGAAGAATGTTTCAGAGGGAAGTTCAACTATTTTAAATTTCATTACATTTTAATGCAAACTGCAGTATGCAAATCTAAAAATGCATATGGTTTCTTGCTCATAATTTCTTTTTAAGTAGTTAAATAAGTAAGAATGAAGTTATTGGATGCTGTGTAGTGCTGCACCTCGGGAGCAATCATACTGTGCAAAGAGTATTTGGCATGAATTCTGTTCATTACTGGTTTCAGTGTGAACTGTGCTTCAGGAGGCTTTGGTGGGACATACTTGAGAGTAGTATCGCAGCCAGTTTGCATCATAAATGTACTTGCATTTCTCTGTTCTAAAACTGGAGAATTGTTTCTAAAAATCTTTGAAAAATACAGCAGTCATCAGCAATCATAGCTTTCTTTCTGTGAGAATGTACAGTGACCTTTAATAAATCAATACATAATGCCATCATCTCAGATCTACAGTGTTACACATTTTATACTAATGGAACAATTAAAAGAAAGTTATTTCATTTCAGTATTAAGCCAAAAACAACAGCAATGTGTTTCTTCTAAGCTTGGGTTTGAGATATCAGGTGACTCCTGGTTGCTTTTGAGAAAATTTTGGTTTAGGACAGGTATCAAATGTTTCACTTGGCATATCCTCTGTCTCTGTTTTTCTGTCTGTCTTGCTCTTTGCTACTTTTTCTCTGCAGGAAATTCAAGTGATTTATAGATAATTGGAGTCTTCAGCTTGGAGTTTTGTCTTGGGCAGGACTTTTATCCAGGATCCACTTTCCCACCTATTACAAAGAAAAACAATCAAAAATGAAATAATGCATTGTAACTTGATTCTTTCTTTTGGGGGAGTGGTCACTTCATCTCCTAAATGACAAACAACTTCCATAAACAATAAATAACATTAGACTAAAGCACTTTGGCAAGGAAAAAAAAAGAAAACAACAACCCTAGACCTTGTAAAATCAGACATCTGTAAGCATTCCTAGCAGTCTCCCTCCTGCTTGTTAGCTGGGAATTTTAAATACACAGCCAGAACACAGAATTCTTGAACTCTTTATTACAGGTGTCTATGAATGTAAAACCTTAACCATTTGGGAGTTAATTCTTTATGAGAAATAGAAGTATCTATGAACATTTAAACTTAGTGAAAAAAATTTAAATATTTTTTGCCAATTAAATTCTATTTCTGTAATTCTAAAGTTGGTAAATAGACAGGCTCTTTAGGGTAGAACATGCTAAAATTCCAGGATTCCCTAAGTGAGTTTTGTTAAAGACTTGTATTACGTACCAGGAAAAAGAAAATTATTCATTAATCTTTTAATAACTGGATTACCCTTGGGGCTGCTATGAAAGCTCCTTCCAACTACATAGATGAAACAAATATCACCTGTGTTATTCTCATTTATTCGATTTTTTAGCAGAATTGTTGAAACTTGTGAAATATTTCTCTGGTAAGTTTATTGAAATAAGCAGAAAACTGTATGTGAAATCCTTCCAATCTGTACACCTGACAGAGCACCCAGAGGCAATGTCGGTTTGGATAGGTCAGAAGAAATAGGATTTAGTGATGAAAATTACCCGATGCCATGGTTTTATGTAAGATGTGCAGCAGTAGCTATTGGGACTTCAGTATTGGAAGTTAGCCTATCCTGCTTTAGAAAAACAGTCATTAGAAATATTTCTCTCAGTTTAATACCTTGGCACGGTCTGTGAAGAATAAAGTGTCGTAGATGTGTGTAATAAGAACTGGTGAGCAGGATGTGAACCAGACATGCAGGTGAGTGTTCAGGCACACAGGGTTAAGTTTTGTGTGGCTGGCAAGTACTAGAACTGCTACATTCAGGATTATCTCTCTTTTCACTGTGATGACTTCTTAACCCTTTTTAATGTTACCACTTGGGGAGGGATTGCATCTGCAGAATAGGGCATCTTGGAGTATTGCATGGGATTAGGTTGTTCCAAAGCCCTGTGGCACAGCAAGGCAAGCCCTCCTCAGGCTTGTCAGGAGCATACTGGCAGTGATGTGCTCCATATGTAAGGGGGCACGTAGGTAGGAAGGGGATCCAGCCCTCCCCCTGGGAATAAGTCATGCTTCTACAAAAGTCAACTTTGTGTCAGAAACTCTCCCAGAATGTTGGGCTGTTCCAGAAATATCAGATGTGTGAGAGAAGCAGTAGCATGATGTCTGCTAAGGACATGTATTAGCATGTTTAGTATAGGCAGCACAGCCCAGAGAACCTGACAGCTTCTAAGGGTAGTTAGAGGGTTTGCACTGTTACACTGATGCCCCTCTCTTTGAAGCTTTTATGAAACTCCATTTTCCTTCCAGAGACTGTCTCCCAAGTATCTGACAGTAGATATGGAATCAGCCCAATGGACTGAGCCCTTTGCAGCATTTCCCTCCTTCTGTCTCCCATTTGAGGAGCTAAAGGTGTTCTTGCAGGATGTGGCTGTCTTTCCTTTGTTATGGCATAGTCACATCTGCTTTACAAAATATTTTCTTTGTGGTTTTAATAAGTCATGTTGACTCTTTTAAGGTCAGCCTGATGAACGAGGACCCCAGGGCTCTGTCCTATTGCAACTCTGTCACTACACCAGGTAGCTGAGTGAATAAATGTTCTCAGTTTGCATCATGTTGAGCAAACTAATCAATGTTTTAAGTTTTGTTTCTTGCTTGCCAACTGATTTAAGTCTGAGCAAGAGCTGAACAATTTTAGCATAAGGAAAAGCTGAAGAATTGTGGTTTTGAGAGCTTTTTAGAAAGAGGTGCCCTAAAGGGATGGAGTTACAGTGCAGTGGCAGTGAGGAGGTACATGAAATATTTCTCTATTAACAGCCTATGATTTAGCTGACAACCATATCTTCTTTGTCCTATGTAAGAGGGTTTGCCTCTACCCTTACACCACAGGCTAAAATCTGTCCAGTTTATACACACAGGCCAGATGAACTACCCAGCACTGCAACAGAAAGCTGTATGCAGGAATTTGTATGAAATGTAGGCAAACTGCTTCTGGGTAGACAAAAGCTAACAATTATATCTCAAATTATCATATGATAAGCATCAGGGTTTGAAGTATTTTATTGCTAGGTTTCAGTATATTCATTCCCATTGCACTTCCTTGGCACTACCCTTTCCATTAAAATTTCTAGCACGTGTTTTCCAGATAAAATTCTAGACTAACCTTATGATAGGAGACAGGAAATCGATTTTATTTAGATTAATATGAAGAATCTTTGTTGTTTTTTGAACAGAAGACAAGCTTTGGCAAAACTCAGGTAAGTGAGGAATACATGCACTTTCCCATCTGTCTTTCCCTGAATGAGCTACTTTAGTGCCTTTTGAAGTCAGATCCACTGAGCGATGCTTGAAAAAAACAGCTTGGCTTTTGGGTCACCTAGGTGAGCACAGTTCTGTTACAAAAGATGGGGCACAGAAAATTAGAGATGCTTGCATGAAGAGTAGACAAATAGAACAGCTACTTTACCCACTTGGGGAACACTTCAGCATCTGATGCTGGTACTAGGGATGCTGCTCTGTATCATCACATATGATGTTTTGTGTATATACTGTACGCAGATTTACTGCTGTTTAAATCTGCAGTTTGAATTCTCTTCCAGTGTATTCATACTTTCTGTTCAGTATTACAATCCATCAACTCAGATAGTGATTGAAAATATTTATGCATTTCCTTCCAATTAGCCTGAATATGAGATTAGTCTTTCCTCCCAAACCTTTACAGTCTTCTTCACAAACCCAGTTTACCCAGGTTTTGCATAAGGGAACAAGACACAAGCATAGCTTTACATGTATTCAGTCCCTTCCTTTGCTTATTCCAGCCACAGGAGCCATGAGCCTTAAAAACACAGAAGGCACGGGGCTGAACTGGCCTCAACTACAGAACTGTGGCAGAGTGCTGTGTTACTGAGGGGTAACTATGGCAGCAGTGACCTCTTACTGTGCTGAGTCTGCAGGGGGAGGCTGGATCTTTAGGGAAAATGCACCCTGATTTAATGCATCAATCAGTACAATAATATATTGCTGGCTCTGTCCAGTTGGTAGGGTCAGATGATGCACTGAAAAACTTTCTCATTGCTTTTCTCATTGCAAAAAATGCTTAACACTTCAAGTATTCAAATGCAGAAGATCCATGTATTTATTTTGATACTGAAACCAGAAGGCCAGTAGTAATCAGAGCACTTGCTTGAGTTGAAAGGCAGACAAGTTCACACCCCTGCTCTGAAGCAAACAGAGCAGAAACTTCAATATGGATCTCTAATTTCTGATGGGGGATAGGTCTAAATTCTGCCAACTTTGGCTGCCTTTGGGAAGAATTTCACGTTATCTGCTGTTGGATAATTCACTTCTAAGTATTTATGAGATCTCAGATATCAGCTTGATAGCCCTGTAGGTGGGACACTAATGAAGGAAAAGTAGGATCCAGGTCTTTGCTTCAAGAATAATCATGATGTAGGACTTTGGACAGAACAAGGAATAACGCTCACCTTCTTTCACTCTTTCTCATTCTGATAAAAAAAAAAGTCCCTCATTAATTCTGTTTCATTTTGTCCTTCAGAAAGAAGTTGACCAACTCTAGTGCATTTCCATATTACATTTCTATCTTGTAGATTTGCATTTTCTGATAAATCCCACTGTCCAAAAATTCTTGATGCAGCTTGTCCATCTCCCTGGCCATGCAAAATTGTTCCCTGCAGATCTTAAGGGGCTCTGCCAGTTTGAAGTTACTCACTGCCATAAACTGCCTAGGAGGACCACACCATGGAACCACCGGATCCAGTTGTCTTCCTTTCTATACAATGCACAGGAACAGTTCCCTTCAGTGAGCTGTTCATGACATTGCAAATCAGTGGACACAGATCAGCATCCAGAAGTTGCCTGAACCCTTCCTTCTAAGAGGCTTGGCTTTGTATTTCCTGCCTTTGGCAAATTCCATCTCCCTTGAGTTGCCCAAATATCATTTAACTTCAGCCCCAGTAATATTTTCTGCAATACTCTGATTGGCTTGAACATTTTTATCTACAAACTCTGTACCTTACTATTAATGATCTGCAAAGGCAGGTGAGCCAGATATCGATTGCCAGTCACAGTAATGAAGGGGCACCTTGCTATTAACCTCTTTCCTGGGAGAATTATCCGTTTATTTCCAGTCTTTTTATCTTATCTCTTAACCACTTTTTAATCCATGGCAGGACTTTATCTTTCACCATATGGTTACTAACTTTCCTTAATAGCCTCTTGCTAAGGACTATATCATCAAAAGCCTTTTTAAAGTCTAAATAAATTGTATCCACTGATTCATCTTGGCTCCTAATTTGACTAACTATCTTCCAAGAAATCTCACACATCTACAGAGATAAATGACAAAAGATGAGTTCAGTGGTCCATATCATAAATTCTTTTTCAGGTCTTGCATGAAGTCATATTTCTTCTTTTACAGTTTTGCAGCTATCTTTTGTAAGGCTGAACTGTAACATTTCTCTGTTTATTTTTTGAAAATTCTTTAATTCACCCCAATTCTAAAAAAACCTCACAGCTTTTTATCTGTTTGGGGTTTTTGTAGGAGTAGAACTCATTCCCTGAAACAAGTGACCAATATATCAAATTTAGCTCAGATGAAAGAAATGACAGACCAAAAATGCATTTAAACAAAGATAAGATCATAAAAAAGGTATGTAAAGGTAATGTAAGCACAGAAGTGTAGAGGTTTAAAAAATCTTCAGAAAACTGCAGTTCCATGCAGTTCTCTAGTGAGGAATCCTCAGACAAGGGACAAAACATCCTAGTTAAAGCACAATAAGTGCATGAGTAGCTGTGTGAAGATTTACTACGAAGTATTATGCAGAGAATGATGAAATCTAAACATTGATTGCCATCCAAGGGCTCAGTCGTTCATTACTGTTGTGTTTAGCAAATGAATTCCTGTTCAAACTGCATATTCCTCTCTGGCTTTCTCCAAAACACATGTTCCCTATTTCAGAATTTGTCCAAAACCATCTTTCTATTCATCAGTCTTTTCCTGTAAATAGCAATCTACCTTTTGACATGAATGCAACACATCAATGCTAAGTCACATGGTGAACTAAGGTTTAGGAGCACTTCATTACTAAAAGTGTGATATGTGAAGCCACATCAAAGTGTTGCTGCAATAGCATTGCTGCAACAGTCTCCCAAATGACAAAAGAAAAAAAAGAACCTACTCCTTGATTACTTGGAGTCAGTGCCTTTCATAGAGAGCCTAGTGAACTATATCAATGACTTGAAACATAATGCATTCCAGCTTTGTTGGACTGAAGTGGGAAAATACTGCAGAGAAGCATCCACATCACATTCTAGGACCCAAGTGAAAATGTTTAAGGTTAGCTCAATCTCAACTGGCCTCAGCTGGAGCTAAAACACGGGTGCCACACTGACCACTAGAGTACACAGACCTTAATCTGTGAGGGTTTCCTAGGTAATGAAGCATTTGAATTGAACTCAGAATCTAAGGGTATGCTGTGGTACAGTTGTGAGGGGGCCTACAGCAGGTGGTTACAGAAAGGATATGTTTGCTAATTTCCATGTGGATTTTATAGTATGCCCTAATTTAAAATAAATGAGTTACAAAAAAATCCATTTGGAAAGTCACAAAAATACCAGAAGTGTTGCATGGTAAAACAGACTGCAGTCCCTTTGCTGAACTTGGAAATAAGATGCCAGGGGGACACTGTCCTCTTACCATGCTCTGGTCCTGTGGGAATGATTACACTAAATCCACTGGGTTTTACTCAGAAACTATCAGAAAGTGCCCTTCCAGACAGAAATTCCAAACACATGTATTTACACAGGTAAGGTCTTATCTCTAAAGTGAGACTGATTTCTTTCCAAAGCAGAGCTATCTACCATTTGGGGTAAATATAGGTATTTTTATACCAGTCTTCTATAGGCTGGTCTTATCCTCTTGTGAATAGGTCAGCATGCCTTAAAATTTGCCCCAAGTGACTAGAGCTGGTTAGAATGTCAGGTGTACATTTCAGCTGGAATAGATCTCACTAATGGAAAGATCCTTCCAGGTCTGTGTTGTGGTATTGTTTTCTCATGCTTCAGTGGGAAAAAACACTTAATGCATCATCATCGTCGTCATCATCATCATCATTCTCCTCCTTATCACCCCCCACCATCACTCTGGTACACTCTCAGTGGCTTTTATGCATTTCCTGATGCCTTTGGAAAACTGGAAGAACTGATGCAGTAGATTTCAGGTTGCATTAGCATTCAGGATTTCTTTTTATTTCAGGAACTTTATTTCAACACCTTGCAGCACAATTGGGAGTGAAGCACTGGGCCTGTCCTGGACACAGCCTTAAATGATTTTTGATATACTGCTGGTGTTAGATTTTTAGTAAAGATGATTCCCCAGAACAAGTATTTTACCTGTCATTTTCTAGTCTTCCAACTAGTGGCTCTGCTTTTCTAATTTTTGAACAGAAATATAATCTACTTTGGGATAGCCAAATAAGGATCTCCCCCAAATGAGCAGACACCTGTGGAAGTATCTTCAGTCTCCCTTCCATAGCCAGGTTGTTTTCAGAATCCAGTGCCTCTCCCACAGCCTGTATCTGCTTATTTATTTATTTATTTTTAATTTTAGGCTTCTCTTGGCTGTTTTATTTGTGTTCCCTTTCCAGTAATTTTCTTCAGAATATTTAGTATGTTTAGTAGTAATCTTTATTTTTTGTGTTTGCAATCTTTGTGTTTTTCAGCCTACTTTTCCTCTCATATATTCCTTCTTTGCCACCCCATTTACTTTCTTGCTTGTGCTTCCCATTTTTAGCCTTGGGAATGCAAATCTTCTTTGACACTTTCACATTCTTAAGCCTCCATGCTGATTCTATGGATTTTAATTTCCGAGCTTCAAGCAGGGAGTTTCTAAGTTACTTCCTCTTTAAAAAAAAAATCTGCTTCTTGAAGTTTAGTATCCCAGAGAGTATGGCTTCTTCATGTGTTTCTCTCCTGCAATGAAGCTAGAATTATTTACATGGTAACCATTTCTCAGGGGTTCAGACACAATTTTTAGTCCTTGACAGGACTATGTCAAATGTTGTTTACATTAGGACACAGAAAACTCTGTTCTCTACACACTATTTCAGTGCAGCTTTCACTGAACTAATACGGAATTATTTTGGCACCAGCCTTACTGCCTTCATACTCTTTTCCCTCTTCAGTACCACTTCAATGTCACTTCAGTTGCTCCTATTTAGAAGTCAGTACCTCACTCCTGCTATTATCCTTCACGATCTACTCTGCTTCTATATCTGGGGGTCTGCATTTTGTGTTATTTCTCTCCTCCAAGCAGTGCCCACGCAAAGCATTGCACACAGAGCTGCTCCCCCCTCTGCAGCCCGACTTGTCCTCCCTGCACAGCTTACACGTAAAAAGTGTGGAATGCCTCTGATAATTCTCATCCCCTTTGCTCAAAAAACGCTGTTTTTTTCCTCTCTGTGATACAGTCCAGATCACCCATTTTCACACTCAGCTTTCTTAGGCTGGTTTATAGGCACTTGCGCTTTTATATCCCAATTATAAGATGACCTAGATGAAAATTGTGATCTAGTTTGTTGAAAAACCCTGTAAAGTCTTTTCAGCTCAGTTGCAAAAGCACTTCCCATGACACTGCACCTCACTTTTATTTACCACTCTGCTAGTGCAAAATGTCCTTAAAATAGAATTTAATTTTAAACTGGGTTTAATACTTCTTTATATTGTCAAATTGATTTGAGAAGGCATTTATGTAACTGACAGGTCGATACATAGATTTCTTCTTTTATTTTTTTAAGGAACCACTTCATTTTGTTGTCTGAAACATATTTGGAGTATATTTTAAACATTCTTTGCACCTACACATAAAAGCACTGTCCTGATTCCATTGGATATTTTCAAAGCTTACCATAATATATGCATTTTGCATTTGCTTATGTTTCTTTTCAGCTGTAACAGAAATAGTTTACTCTTGAGTTGTTCAAAACTAGAAAGAAATTACCACCTACCTTTCAAATCAAGGAGGACTTTTTATTTTTTCCAGTTGCTTCAGTTGTGACGCACTGTGGCAGCAGTCCTGCACCAGAATGGCCTGCATGGACCTTGAGAAACAAGCAGTTATTTTTCAGGACATCTGGCTAAGCCTTTACCCCCTTTTCCATCAGTGCCTGACATTTTGTTGGTCTTCCTCTTTTTGTCCTTATCACATTTTCTTTACCCTGGCTACTTAACAGGTCTCTTCTCTTTTGTGATGTTTATTGGATGCTGTTTTCCTGAGAGGTGAAAGTCAAGCTCTGCTTTTTTCACTATTCATTTGTAATAGTGGTATAAGACTAACAGTGAATGTGCTATAGCTATGCTGATGATGGCCTAGGAGTCTTGGTGGTCCAACCCTTTCATAGTGATTTTTAAATCAGTTTGTTACATTACTAAAGATGTTTTTAGCTGGCATCACTCAACTTCAAGTGTTAATATTCTGCTCCTTCACATCTTTCAGAAGGCATTAATTGATTCAGCCTCACTGTAAACTGTAAAACTGTGACAAGGTTCCTTCACAGATGGGGGAGTTTAAATTTGTGGGAGTGTAACCATGACTAACTCAGACAGTAGGTCAGTGTCAGAGGCAGGATCTCTTGCTAAACTAGCCAGACTACAAGAAGATTAAACCTCTATTTTTGTGCATGATATTCTGGGAAATGGCAATACAGATGAATTTTGGGGCCAGTGTTTACCCGTGGATGTATGTCTGCATTTCTGTATGTTATTAATTGCACACTTCTCTGTGTACTCATTATACACACACACACGGTATAGATGTGCTCTGTGCTCTCTTTCTGTGTCACTTCATCAGGAATTGTCTCTGTTGTTCCTGAGTGTTGTCAGGGAGGCAGTGCCCTTCTTGCTGCAAGATCTGCATAATGAGTTCAGATGAAGCTGGAGCTGGTGATGTTGTTCCCCTCTGTACTTCTCTTTAGGAGGAGGAATATTCCATCAGTGAAAAGTGGTGACAGTACTGGAACTCCAGTTCTGGTATCACTTCTGTTCACATCTGAAAGGTTTTGTTTTAGTAAGGCACTCCAACATGGAGGGAGAAGGAAGGCCCTCCTCTTTAGATGCCAAGCAAGAGCCCAGTGCAGAACATGCCTGCTGACTGGTGCAGCACAGCTCTTCCTCCCATCAGCCAAAACAAATGTCTGGATTCTGCATACAACACAAATGTGTTCATGTTCTTGCTCTCTGTCTCAGTTCATTTCTTTCCTTGAGGGAGCAACAGGACAAATCCTTCGATAACTTGTTATCTGGTTAGAAGCCTTTACCTGCTTTCCCGAAGTGGTTCCTTGTGACTGGGAACTTTTATAGTCAGCTCTTCCAGATGTTTGTCTAAATGGTCTTTAGGGAGACTAAAAGCAGTGAACCAGGAATAGCAACATCTGACTTCAGCCAGGTCCCATGGGAATTTAGTTATTACTCACTGGATTGGATTGGCAACATACCTTATGCCAGGTACCTGCCAAAGGCTGCGTGTCATGAACCTTCACAAACAGCTGTCACTGGTGTGCTCCTTGCAGAAGTGGGGCACTGGATGACATGTTTGCTGTAATTTATACAATGTCTGGGTGAAAAATTTCTCAGACTAATGTCTTGATAGTGATTTTAGCCATTTATTGATCATTGTGTTCACTACAAGTGTAGTGAACTATAATAACAGTACATTTAGTGTCCGTGTGTTCACTACAAGCATAAATTCTGTCTTGTAGACAGCAGGGAAACTAATGAGGTTTGCCCATATTCTGGCATCACTACAAGGGGTTCCAGCAGAGAAAAATGGAGTTTGGTTAAAAAAGGGGAAAAGAAATATGAATTTTAAAGGAAATGGGGAGAACAGATCTCGGGACTGCATACATGAGTATTCAAGTTTTTTAAAGAAGGTTCTTTATTGACAAGACTTAGAGCGCGCTTTGCTCATTTAAGGAAAGCTCAGTATAACCAGGTTTTGGTTTTGCCCTAATCCACTTTTTAAATGCTGTATGTGTGGCAAAAGTTTAGAGTAATGTTTTTCATTTACATAGTTGAAGTAATTGGTCTGTTTCTATTTAAAGTTAAATAGAAGGGCTCATTTTTCATGTAGGCCTTCATCTCTATACAGAATAGTTTGCTGGTCATACACAAAAATGTTAAATTCTATCAAACACTGGCATTATTTTGGTATATCCTCAGGTGTTCTATTTGATTGAGACTGTAATATGTTCTTGCAGGAACACTCCACATCCAATTTTAGCCTTAGCACCACAGTGTACTTTGAGGTGTAAATCTGTCAGGTATCCAAGCACAGCAGGATACTTCAACAGTTTAAATCCAGTTCTCCCCAATCAGCCTTATGAATAATAAAAAGAAGAATGGCCTATTCCAGTTTTGTACATGTAAAGGTAATGACTTAATCAACAGAAAGAACTGGAGGAGAAATCGGAACTGAACTGAGGAAAGAGAGTCTAGCAGTTTCTTCTTTCCAGAAGAATATTCTAAAAATAAATAATTAAATATTTTCCAAGACTTTTTATTGAAAATAATTTCCAGCCTGAGAGATTTCATTACAGCATTGAATGAGAGGTATTGGGTTCCTTTGCACCTTCTTGAAGAGCAAAAAGAATTTATAAATCAGACTTCTGGGAATTGTTATCTCACAGCTTCTTCTAACAAACACAACAATTTGTTTTAAAGGCTTTCACCGAAGATGTCATAAGTGGTAATCCCTATGTTGTAAGTGGGTACTTAATGTGATTTAACTTAATGCTGATGATGCAAAGGTATTCTTCCCCAAAGCCCATTAAGAACATCCAATTTTCTGGTAGACTAACACTCCTGCTTACTATCGTAGAGATAAGTGACTGTTTAACCAGGATAATAAGGAATACTTTAAAACCAAGGCTGCAAAACTGAGTGGGCACAAAACTGTTCTCTGTGAAAGTTCAGACTTTGAATATAAATGTCACAAGCTGAGTTTTTCTTTTTAGGAGTAGTTTGGATTTCTGTATGTACAGACATATACATATAGGCACTTCGCATCATCTTAATGGATGTACCAGTGAATATCATTATTTGTGATATCAGTAGGCATTGTCTAGTAGGAAAAAGGCAAGTGCAACCCATTTGTGTAAATTAAGTAAAGAAACTGCTAAAGAATGAGTTTTATTTCATGTCTGTCTAAAGTGCAGATAATTCGAACAGTTTATCCAAGATAATGCTTCTCTTACCACATGCTTTTTGTGGATTCTGTACATGCAGAATGGCACAAAAGGAAATGGCTCTGGCATCATTAACAAAACATGCTAACAGTAATATTTGAAAAGCTTCAGGATGCAAAGTAGAAGCGAAGGCAAACTTTTCAGGAGCTTAAGGCTGCTCACTTGGGTCTAATATAGACTTAGCACTTTGCAGGTCAGTGGCTCTGCTATTTGTCTCTGACCTAACAGATCTGGAGTTCTTCACATCAAAACCAAGTCTTGCTGAGCTGAGATCAAACGTGTTAAGGTAAGGATCTTGCCAGTGATTTATCGTGCCAGGGAGGGTGATCAGGCCATAAGGGGCCACTGCAAATGAAGCTGACATTCCAGCAATTTCTCATGTGTAGTTATAAGGTAATTTTCTCAGGCAGAGCTTTTAAGTCAAAATAAATTTGCTCATTGTATTTTTCTGTGTTGTCTATAATGTCTGAAATCCTAGGAGGAATATTTATTTATGCAGCACAGCTAATTACTAAGTAAGAACTTGTTCCTGGTGATGAACATTTTAAATGGCAGTTACCTACGAGGGAGATTAAATTCTTCCAAATGGCAGAACATGTTTCCCATGTACAGATAAATAGCTCACATTGTTTTCTGTCACATGTAAAGAGCACACAAGACTTGCAATGCACAAACAATGCAAGACACAGGACAACCACATAGAGTAATACGAGTCTTGTTTGTACAAACCCCTCCTCATTCCCACCATTTCAAATGAGTGCTTGTGGAAGGGTTTCCAGGATCAAGTTCTTAATAGCCACAACTTCATTAAAGCCCAGTGACAGCCCAATAATTGATTATGTAAACAAATACTCCTCCTCTCCACTCTCAATTTAGTGAATTATAAAAAATCCTTCACTATTTCACTTTTTAAGGTGCAATAAATGACATCAAGGATCATACTCCATAAAAACCACAGCCATCCTTACCCAACTCATCCAGTGATGGTTTGCCTGTGTAATTAGTGAAAATGGAAAGCATGGGTAGTTTTTTAGTCATCCTGGTTTCACAATGTTTTCTGATGCAGTTAAAGAGAGAAAATGTTTTTTTTCAGCAATTAAAGAGTCCCACTGATGAAAGGATAAGTAAAGATTGGGAGCTTAGTTTCTTAGGAATACATGAAATATTACCTGAGCTATGTTATTGCTCCTGTATTGTTCTACTAACAGCAGACAGATTCTTCATTAACTGAAAAAAGTAAAAATTACTTTGAGGAAAGCCTTTATGTGCTGCAATGAAAGTTTCTTCCCACAGGTTTAATAAGGCAGCCAAAAGGAGTAAAATGTTTGTGGTGGGTATAGTTCAACAGACAATACAATCTGAAGTTTCTTCTCTTTAGATTAATTTTCTTGAACAACCAGGCGCAAAATAATCCCTTTAATGAGACTGAATTGAAATAACGGATGCTGTATCAGCATGTGGCACAGTGAGAAACTAAAATAGAAAAGGGTATCATCACAGTTTGGCAGCCTGGGTTTTGTGCAGGAAATACTTGGGGGGGAGTAGGAAAGTAAGCACGCTACTGCATGTTGTTAAGACTTATTTAATCTTCTTAACTAATTACTCACACTTCCTAATTCAAAATCATACAAACAAAAATGTTTAGATAAGCCGGGAGTTTTTTCAAATGGGTACCCCCTACAGCTTAGAAAACAAACATGACAGGTTTCCCCTGTCTGATGTGCTGCCATTTGCAGAAGAACAGACCCAACTCCCAGAAAGACAGAAGACTAATTAAGACAGGAAGACAGGCAGGTCAAACATTTGGTGTGAGGGATGTGGGACATAGGGGAGAAAAAATCATGTTACATTCCACTTTCACAGCAGACTGACGGGAGGCTTCTAGCCCTTTCTCTGATTCCATTTGCTGCTCAGAGATCCTGGATTCCACTGCTTTCTCCTCCCATCACACCCCTTTCCTAGCATACATTCCCTAAACCTCTTCTATCTGTGAGCTGGCTCAGTGGGGGGCTTGCCTTGTCTGCCTTTAAACACCTGAACAACATCCAGGTGAGCAGAACAGGGCAGCAGCCCCTGCAGACAGGTCCTGCTTTGCCCTCTCCTCCCACCTCTCTGGGACTGAAAAGAGACCGAGCTCCTGCCACCATCAGGGCTCGATCATGAGAATCCTCTTCCAGCTCATGTCAGCCGCACTGAAGCCTGACAATTTACACAGGCTGAAATGTCACCAAACCTTGATGTATTCACCTCTTTCAAACACTTGGCTTCTGATCCAGAGTCCACTAGTATGAAGCACTGGCTTTAATTTTGGTAGAGTTGACTCAGCCTTGCTACTTGGGATTTACACCCAGAGAAGGCAAACACCCTGGTCTTCCATCAGACATCCACCCTTGGCACAGGACTGGGCTTGCACAAACAAAATTGTACCAGAGCTGGCTGCACTGCTGCACTGACAGGGAACCAGAGCAGCCCCACTCACTTCTTGGGCATTTTGATTCCACTTTTTTTGATCCTCCTGCTGTATACTATGTTTGTAAAGGTTTAAAATTCTCCAAACCTCACTCAAAAGTGCACTCTAGATTTCTTGAGTGCAATTTCAACATTGAATTTATTAAGGAAATTTCTGTATCATTTCTGGTACACCACATCCAAAAGCTATGACATTATCCATCAGGCTCTGAGGTCCAAATGAGAGTTTAAAAAAGATTAAGCACCCCACAGCACACAGAGCTTTAAAACAGAACTCTTTTTCCTTCTCAATTTTTTTTCTTTCTTTTGCTATTTTTACCGTGTGGGGGGTGTAAGTAAGGAGAGAGGACAACCCAGCAGCCAAAGAGGAAAAAGAAAAATCAACATATTCGGGTTTTGTTTGGCCTTTCAGACCTCACAGGCTCTAGAGCATGTGTCAAGTTTCCAGTGAAACAGCTTTGTTTCCCAGTACAAACATCCCTCTGGAGGCTGTTGCCACTGATTTCTTTTCCTCAACTGTGGCCTGATTCAGCTCCCACTGAAACCAGCTGGATTTTTCCTTTTGTTCTACTCTGGACCTTTTGGGCCTCTTGTGGCTGAAAACTAGCTATGCCCATGGGAGCTTGCTTGCCTGAATTAAATGTGGTGCAAAGTTTTTCCTGTACAGTTCACTGGTACTCTCATACAATTGCAGTTCCTCCACAGCTGAAAGGCATCTCACTGAAGAACCCAAATCTGGGTAACTTCTGAGGATGATTCTGCTCTGGGGTAAGGAATGACATGACAACCACCTGTGCTGGGGTGCTGGGCCAACCAGGTTGCCTTGGCTAGTGCAGGGATGTCCCCTGAAAGCAGCAAGCCACTGGCACTGCCCAGAGAGACTCATTCACGGCTCAGAAGCAGGATTCTGAACTGACAGTGCTTGGGCAGATTGGCCTTGAAGTCCATTACTCACTTTTTGTGAATTGCCAGCAAGAAGATGTGACTCTTGCTGGTCACCTGAGCAAGCCTCTTAAAATTAAATGGCACTGCTGATCCATCGCTGGTCATTCAGCCAGCAGACTGCTGGCATTGCCTTTTGCTTTCCTAGTGCCTTCTTATAAACCAGGTTTTTGCTGATTCCATAGCCAGCTGTTGATTTCCAGTCACTCCCAAGAGTGCCTCACAACACACTCTAGAATGTGAGAGATTTGCTATATCGAGACAGCCATAAAAGTGAAGGAAAACAAGGCCTGTGAAAATAAACAAGCTGCACCTCTGTTTTGCAATCCCACCTAGTTCATTCCCTTACAATCGTACTAATCATTAGGACTCTTGAAATGTTTCCCAAGGAGAGGAAATGAAGTTGCTGAGATGGGAAAGGATATGAAATTTCCTGACCAGACTGAGGCACAGGTGCCCGGTATCTGGGATGTTATGCACTATTTACCAAGGGAAATGCTGCTGCTGGATTTTTTACATGCCTCTAAAATTGTTGTCCGTCCCCCCTCAAAAAAGAAGTGCCATTATGTACTTCCTAATGCCTCCAGCTCTGAGAAGATGCTGAGGGCCAAGCAGCTGTGATTCTCTTATAAAGTACTTTGGCATCTGATGCCCCCTCCCCCATCCCAGCAGATTTAGTGTCGAAAGCTCTCTAAGGAAAAAGCCACATATGAAAAAAAGATCGTTGATGGAATGAAACTATAACCAGCTACTAAATCAATTGAGTTAGGAAATTCCCATTCCTTCCTCCATTCATCCAGAACCAAATCTCCTGTGGGAAGCCATTATTATTTGGATGTTAAAATCCTCTTCCTGTACCAAAAACATTTCTGGAGCTGCAACAGCACAAAAACCTTGTTTATTAAATCCATGGGAAAATAATTCCACCTCCAAAGAGCTGAATGCTGGGCCACTGTCTGTGCACTGCCTGAAGTTCTTAGTTAAACAGCTGGGGAGCCTGAAGAAAATGTCTCATGACATCATCACTAAGCAATATCGAGTTAAGAATGTAGATCATCATTTCACTCACACATAATTTGAGAACATTTTCAAGAAAGGAAATGAAAAGTTATGTTGTTGCCACCTGTGTTGATTACTCTTATGAATTAAGAGAGCCCAAAATCTTTTTTTTTCCCTGTATGTTTTAAGGAAAGACAATACAAAAAAGAGAGACAGTGAACATGCAGGAATCCCCAGTGAATGTAAAAATCAGTTCCATTTCCCAAATCCAGGGTTAGCCCCAGGCTCAACAACAGAGGGAATTTGAAGTGCCATGAAACTAAAGCTCCTTCAACTAAGGGCTGCAAAGGGGTTATTAGTTCTGTGCTATATTTTAATTAATTGTATTTATACACAAACTCATAAAGATAGTTGTTTAATACTTCCTTGCTGGTAAACAGTGATGAAAACCCAAAATATGTTTTCTCCCTGGTCTAAATTTTGCTATTGCTGCACTACAGATCAGAATGTCCAGCCTGGGTTTGTACACATCCCTTCTCTTTGAATACTTGTCACTCCAATTACCTGCATGGTTTAAAATGAAAAATAAGTTGCTAATAATTACTAAGCCAGTGGGGATGGATGGCTACTGAAACAAGAGATTGTAGTTGTTTATTTGCAAAGCTAAATTTGCTTTGTGTTATGCTAAAAACATTTACTCAGCTTGATTTCAAAACTGATGCGGATCTAAAATGCTATTGAACTCAGTGTCTAATGCTTGTGAAATGCAGGTCTCGTGCAAAATGCAAAGTATGATTTTCATCCAACTACATGTCAGCATTCCAAGTAACTTGGAATTTTTACATGGTAATTTTGGAGTTTGCTTTTCCTTTATCCTTTTCATTATGATGAGGTATCTCCAAGGCTCTGAACAGTCACTTGACCTGTAGGATGAGTCAGATTGCTTTCTTGATAAGCCCGTTGGAATTCTGTCAACAGAGGCCATATATAATTAGCCACAGGCAGGATTTGAACCTAGTAAAGTCATGGTGAGACCATTATCCTGCAGAGTTCTAGCAAAAGATCTGTGAGGTTCTTGGTTATTGTCAGTACCAGGAGGGATGTGACTGTTCTCTTTAGGAAAATCCATGCCCTCTCTATCTTTCATTTGGAAAGGAATAGAAATTGCCCAGAGACCTGTGTGATGTGATCTCATGAAAATGCCACACCATGGGGCATTATGTTCACAAGGGCAACTGGGAGCTTCCACCCAGGCCTGTCACATTGCACTGTTTGGAACAGCCCCTCCCACCCCCTCCAACCTCACATACCCCTGCATCTCCAGCTCCCCTGCTGCCCTGCTCTGTTGGCCCCTTTGGCATCACTGGGGAACAAATGTTTGGTTTCCTCCTTTGCCCACTGCACACCAACTGCAGTCAGACTCCACTCATAGGAGGCCTTGGCTGCTTTGTCACTTGGGTTTGTTCTTGGCTAAATCGCTGCACTGACAGGGACAACTCAGCACAGCAGCAAAGCTGACCTTTTATCTTTGCTCTGGTGTTACTGCCATTACTGCCTCTACTGAGAGTAAATGGCAAACAAAATGTTTGTGTATTTCAAGATTTTTCAAGTGCTCCCTTCTTCCCTTTGCCTTTTGGCACAATGCTATTGATAGCACCCAACAGGCCAGGTTATTTAACTACCACAATACCACAGAGCAAATGCATGACACATTATAGACTTTTTCTTCTCCCTACTGCATATCACAAAAGGTAACACTAGGACTCAAACAAAAACAAATTACCTCAGTAACTCCTGGAAAACTCAAGTGGTTAATCAGTTACCTTTTATTTACATATATATGCTTAATGCTGAATTAAGTTGTAAAAACCAAAGGCTGATTTATAGCCACAGTCAGCCTTAATTAACATTGATTCCAGGGGAATAGTAAATGTGAATAGCCTTCACAATTGAGGTTGAACAATGAACTCACTGGGTGTTGTCCAATTTGTAGCATGATTTACATGGAAGCAAGCCCTTCTTTTTCTAAGGTTACCCTTTTTTTATCTGGTGTTTAGGATGGGTTATATATAATCCATAGATAGGAACATTTGCTGTCAAATATTCTCCCTGATTTAGAGTCAGCCTTTACCATGGTCACTATAAATAAGGGAGAAAAAAACCCAATTTGAGGCTTTGCAGGGATTCCTTTTTCTTGCAATGTGTCATCGCTTCTCCATTTCATGGCATTTTTACGAAGTGGCCATAATGAAAGTCAGATTAAATGTACAGGATATATACATTTAATCAACAGCCATTGGAGTCAGTAGTGCTGGAAGAGTTATAAAAGCCCCTATGAATGCAAATTTATTGCAAAAGAATCTGCGTCTCGGTGGTAGGAATATCTGCTGAATGGTACTACCTGACACAGAACACCTAAAACTTTCAAAAGTGAATTATTTAAGTGTAAGGCTTTGCTTGTAAAGCCGCCAGCTGCTGGATTTCAAGACTTGAAACTGTTCCAAAACATGGGACTAGGTACTTTATTTGTGCACTAGAGTAAATACTCTGATTTTACTGCCAATTTAAATGTGCTCAGTTTACAGTAATGAGCTTGTATAGGCAATACCTTGTTTATAGAAAGTGGAACAGGAAGAAACTAACATTAACCATTAACAGTAGCAATTTCTCTTGCTTTCAGCTCTAACTTTATGCCAAATAGATCCTTCCCATGTCCTATCTGAAATATTTACTATTACTGTTCTTTTTCTAAGTCAGTGGGATAAATGGAACATTCAATAAAATGATACAGCTTTTCCTTCCAGTCAGCTTGAATTGCAGCACTCTTTTGTAATTCCAAGGCACTATTTCTCATTCCTATGGTGAAATGTATTTCAAGAACAAATATATGTCCTGTGTACTAGCAAGCCTGATGATAGGTGTTAATCCCAGCAGAATGGAGATAACATTTTTTAATCTGTTTAAAAAAGAACAGATCACTTCTCTAAGGGAAGTGTACTGAATTGTGGCTGCCACAATTTCTTAGGTTCTTGTACTCAACCAAACTGCTTTATTCTTTCAGTGCAGCTCACACGAGAAGCCCATGTGTTTATGTACATCCTGTCACCTTAAACAAACATGCTTACATCTTCTCTGGCCATCTGCTCCTGAAGCTGGAAGCTTTCTCCCTTCCCTTCCCTCCTCAACACCCCCCCAACACAATGGGTGTAGAGTTAAGTCTGAGAAAACTCAGTGGAAAGCATGAAGTAAACTCCTTCCTCCACACAGGTCACAGATCTCGGTTTCTTTGTTTCACTTACAGTCTAAAAGTGACAATGATACACCAGAGGATTTTGGCTTATGGTGTTGGTCACTAGAGATTGTGCTGGTGATTCTTTCACTGTCTCATTTTGGGTTAGCTCCAGAATGCCCCAAGAGGGACCAGTACCTGGGTTTGCCGAACTCAAGTGTCATCAGTGAGCAGGAAAACACCATCACAGTCTGAAGACATCACAGTCCAAGGACACAAACAGATTCAGGATAAATAGGGCATGCAAGGAAAGCAATGGTAATGGTGTGGTAGGTCCTGTGACAGGTAACCTCTGAAAACCTAAAGAGAAAGGGCAAGGGGAGTAAAGAAAGGACAGACTCTGGAATGGATGGAGTGGAACACAGCAGAGGCTGAAGTTAGAGGCACAGGGAAGATCAGGAAACAACAGAAACACATCCATAATTGCAAAAGCACATGGAATTGTTGGTTTCTGTGTACAGTTCTATCAGCGAGCTCTGGAGCAGGTGCTGTGACGCTGCAGCCACTGTGGCACCAAGCCCGAGCTAATAAGCCCTGCTGAGAGGAACACAGCTACAGGAATTCCATTTGGCTTGGAGAATAGGTTTGAGCCAGCTCACGTCTGGTAACTGAAAACTCTACAGCTTCTCTCACCTGAGCGTCTTTGATTGGAATGGAGACTCCTCAAGCTTTCAAAGGGTCCCTGTCTTTATAAACACAGCCCTGTATGCAAAAAAAACCAAAACCCAGGTGGTGAACATTCCTTCTCTCTGCGTGTGAACTCCTGCTTTCAGTGGAGTCAGGAATAAAATTCCTGTGTATTTCATCGAGGCCAGGACATCCTCTTACACATTTAAAGTTGGATTTAAGGAATCCAATAAAAGTACATTGATATCTGGATTCCAAGGAACCCAAATGGTGTCTGGACTTTTTGAACACTTCCATTCTTAGAAAGATTTAAAAGACAGAAGGAGTCTGAATACCTGGGAAACTTTTTGCTCAGTCATTTTCACATAGTGCCTTCTTTAATTCTTGCTAATAAATAATTGTATCCTGTTCTTAAAAGTCATTGAGCAGAAAATAACTGACAAGTATGCAGCTACCAGTAAAAATCACTTTAAATAAACTCATTTGTCATTACCTTTCTCAAGACAGCTGTTGTCAGCACCATTACCATTTAAATTTGTTTTGCCCCTGACAATTAAAATATCAACACTGAGAGAATGTAACAATTTCCATTGTTCCTAGCAGATAAGCAAGTTCTTTTTGTGCTGCAAGCCGTCACTGTAGCCATAATTAACTGACTGTGTATTGAAGAACTGTGATGTTTGAGATTATTCAGCCTTGACTGGGATGTATCAGTGACTAAATGTTTACTTACTGAACTGAGTGATTACTCCAAATCCTTGTCTTGTCTCCAGCAGTTTCAAGGCTTTTTCTCTGATACAGCTATTTCTTTTTTTAGTTTATTTGTTACAGTTTTTGAACCAAATTTGAACATCAACCAATGTTTAGACTTTGATGTTGCTTCTATAACGACACTGCTATAGAATACAGAAAGACATCAGGGGCTGACCTCAGCCTGAACTCTTGAAAACTGTAATTTTCACACACAAAGATAAGTTTCAGTTCTTTTGTATTAGAATCTGCAACTTTTCTCATGAGTTTGTTGTTATATGCATTACTGTTTGTTCATGCAAGAGACCTGATGACTTTTCTTCATTTTCCAGATTTTCATCAATAATGAGTGGCAGAATTCTGAAAGTGGAAGAATATTCCCAGTATATAATCCAGCAACAGGAGAACAAATCTGTGACATTCAGGAAGCTGACAAGGTAATGTATCCCATGAATGGCTCTATGTTTAATGTATAAATTAAATGTATAAAGATAATAGAAATGTATAAATAGATCAAAGCAATCAGTCCAGTGCAGCACTACTGGACAGTTCTTTATTAATCATATTTCCAAAACCTGTCATGTGACTAAGGTTGTATAGCAGCAAATCCCATAAGCCTGCTTGTGTTATTTACCTGCGTCTTCAGTTTTTTTCTTCCTTCTTCCCAGGTTGATACGGACAAGGCAGTGAGGGCAGCTCGGCTGGCTTTTTCCCTCGGCTCCGTTTGGAGGAGAATGGATGCCTCAGAAAGAGGCCATCTTTTGGATAAGTTAGCAGACTTGGTCGAAAGGGACAGGGCAATTCTTGCTGTAAGTGGCACATAAAAAATCAGTAGTCAAATCAGTTGTCAGTTTTACATTCTGAGAGCCAATTCGTTCATAAATGGGTTGATTGATATGAATTGTATGTGAAAACCACACAGCAGCTTCCTGGCTGAAATGGCTCTGTCTGCTTACAACGTGATGCAAAACCCACAAAAGCCAACAAGAGGCTTCCAGTGGGCTCAGATCAGCTTTAAATTGGATGTCACACAAAAGCAGGGGTGAGCACATGTGCGTGCCTGCCATGCACGCCAGTAACTCCTCTAGAATAAGAAATGGCAGGTTGGGATGATTTGTGCAACCAGGAAGGGAAGGGCAAGTGACACTTGCTGGTGACACGAATTCCGGGTGCGGCTCCGTTTCACTCTCAGATGAAGCCATCGGAACGGTGGCATTGTTAATGTTGTTTTCCGCATGTCAAGTGCTTTGAACTAAACCCATGAACATCTTAATTCCAGCTTTGTCAACACTTAAATCATCTTACCGCCAGCGGGTACTGTAAAATCGCCATGGGGAGAAGGAAGTGCACAGCAAATCAAGTTTACTCTGCCTGTCATTTAATTTTTATTTCTGGAGCCAAGTTCTTTACTGAGTTGCACTGCAGGCAGTGCCATTAATTGCTCCTGGGGATATAAGTCAGTGCAGAATTAGGCCTCCATTCTTCTCTATAGAAACTCATTTGATGGTTGGTGTATTACACATGGGCGTCCTTTGCCCATTCTTAATGATTTCTGTTAGACAGCTATTGAGAATGAGTTAAGCTAGTCAACATCTTAGGATATTTTATTGGATTTTTTTTTTTTTTTTGCTAAACGATCTTAGGAACCCCTAAGAGGATAGCTTATAAGATACTTTTAAAAATAGGAATATTAACTAAAAAATAAAGACATTAGCTTGTTAATTTATGAGCTTCCCTAGAGGAAAGTTTGTTTATTTGATGGCAATAAATAAACTGGCTGTACAGTATAGATATCTCAGACCTCAGCAGGAGTCTTGGCAACCATATAGAGAAATTTTTATATTCACATCAATTATATAAAGAGGGATGTGTCCATTCTTCTCTTTATGGATTCAGATCATTAATTCAGGGTTACAAGGAGCCCCTTCTCAGCTGTTATCATTAACATAACAGAACCCAGTTTGACAGGCATTTTTATCTTGGCTCCTGATTAAAGCAATTCAGCATTTATAGATCTGGACCAAACACAGTGGCTATTAGGTTCAAAGTACACAAAGGCACATGTACATGCATGTGGATACACACATAAACCCACAAGACAGACAGACAAACACACATAAACACACACATACATTCTTAAAATCATAACCATTCCAAAATACTCCAGAAGAAACCAGTTTGGGTTTTTCAAGGAAAATACTTTTTGTTAACACTTGTGAAAAGAAGTAACAAAGGGGATCAGATAATTGTTCTGAACCTTCTGTGTTAAAATTATACCAAGGTGTAACTGCTTGATCTTCATTAAAATCTTTGTCATGGTTCAAGGGCTGTTCAGATGGTGAATACTTAGGTACAATAGTCCAAAAATGTTCCTATACTTACATCTCTTTACTTTTTCTTGTCCTTCAGACTATGGAATCACTGAACAGTGGTAAACCGTTCTTGCAAGCTTTCTATGTAGATCTCCAGGGAGTCATAAAAACCTTGAGGTATTATGCTGGTTGGGCAGACAAAATCCATGGAATGACCATTCCTGTAGGTAAGGGGAATTAAAGCACAGTTATGTACCTAAACCTTCTCATGGCCAGACTAAAGCTTAGTAGCTCACAGCTTTGTGGAAAGCAGAGGAGAAGCCTGGGTTGCTCCTACAGTGTGTAGTGCGTTGCTGAAGCAGATGTTGGAAAGTCAGCAAGGGCAGGACCGGGTGCCCTGCTCTTGTTCTGCCCCGCATGCACATGTGAGGAGGGCTTGGTTTCTTTTGTGTGTGTCCGTCTGAGAAGGACATAGCTCAATACCTACATTTAATTATTGATACACATGTAAAAATGGATGAGAGGTATAAGCCTGATAAATACCTTGGAACTCATGCAAATAGTGTTGGGTGCCTGTTTAAGAAAGAGTATCATTATGTATAGATCTTGTTTGTATATGTCTTCTTACTGCTTATGCTAATAATTTTACCTTGGACTAACACTGGATCTAACTTAATTTATACTTTTAGAGCATTCTTAATGTTACTCTAGAGAATTACATACATATGAGATATATTTTGTTATAAATGCTTCTTCAAATTATTCAGTGGGATGAGTTTTATATGGTATATATGAGATAAACCTTCATGCATGCTAGGAAATTATTATGTTCTTGTTCTTTTGCTAAAGAGATATGAAAAAATCCTTACCATTATTTAACAAGTCTCTTCCTCCTGCCCCTCCCTCCCAGCTGTTTAACAAATACAGGCTGCACTATCTGATGCAAACATACTCATCTGCAGTCTGGACTAGATGCAACAAGTGCTACAATTACACAACATGGCAAAATAGCAGAAAATTATTTTATGTACGTGCAGTCATTAAGATAAGTGTACTGATCTTTCACCTGCATAAAATAAATCTCTGGAAAAACGTTAAGGAAAACGAATATTCATTATGTGGATTCTTTTTGGCTTCATGGTGCACATGTTCATTGACATGCAAGTTTATTCCACTTTACCCAGTAAGGCCAGGAGGGCACGCTCAGGGGTAAATGCCCCTTGCTGTTGCCCAGCTATTTCCTTGGTGTTTCACTGTGTGACACAGTATCTGCAGTGCACTCACTCACCTCTCTACAGCAAAGAACCAAACCATCCCAGTGAGGCAAGCTGATAAATTGAAAACGGGCCTCCAAAATTTTCAGAAGGGAAACATCATGTAACTCTTCTTGCAGTGTTACTCATCTTGATGTTTCATCTTATAAAAACTGCAGTGTGCAGTGACTGTGTTTATTTCATTACCTTATTTTCACCAAAGAAATGATGATAATAATATTTCAGGTGTAGACATTCCTGCAAGGACTCAAAGTTTTCCACAGTCATTTAGGCTGGGATTCCTAAGTCCCAGTTTTGCTGTTTGCACTTCACATTTAATCATACAAAAGTGCAGACCACACTATAAATTCATGTATTCAGCAAATTTCCTGTTTCCTAATCTCTTTCTCCCTGGTCACTGAATGCCTCCTTCTCACTCTTTAGCCCCACAGGTACACAGAAATTAGGTCAGCCACCAAAAGGCACTGCTAGATTAAGGAGAATAAATATTCTCTGCTTATTCTTGATTTCAAGTACCTTATAAGATAAAACCTGATTTTTTTTTCAGTAAGGTGGACTATGCTGCATGAAAGGAAGGTACATTTTCAGCATGCCTTCCTCAGGGCAAACAGTTTTCAGTAGTGTAGAATCATAAGTCCATTCACAGATCTTCAGGGGATCAATTAGTTCTTCGTTTAACACTTCTCTTTATTCCTCTACTTTCACACTATAAATTTGTCATTCTCTTGAAGCTATTTTAGGGCAAAGCCAGTGTTAAACAGCAGTACTCTTCATGTTCACTTACCGTCAGCTCACCAAAGATAAACAAGACAACAAAACCAAAAAAACCCCCACTATTAAAACTTGTCTTCTATTCTATGTGCTAATAAATCTGAAACCTCCCAATCTTTTGTTGTTGCTGTTTTTGTTGAAGTTTTCTTTTCCTGTAAAATAAAAAAAGGCAATTGATAGACAAGTAGAAAAAGTGTGTTTTACAGTCACATTCCTTTTGGTCCCAGAGCTACAAAGCCTTCAGACTGCCCTTTGCTTGCTCCCATGCGTAAAGCCTTGATGATTTAAATTAAAACAGAATGAGGCTAGACCAGAAACTGTTAAACTAATAAACTGAAAGCAAGCAGAAATGTCTCTTTAAAGCAATATATGCTATGATATAGTTTAAAGAACAAATTCAGCTCTCCCCACCCACTTGTTTGCTGTGTCCTGCTATATGAGGCATGGTTGTTTTGCAAATAAAAAATCCATGTTAGAGACTCCTGATGGAAATCTGAGCAAACACATCTGTGGAAGATATTGCTGTCCCAAAGTGAGATCCCTGGATAAATGGGACTTGCTTCCTGATTAAAAATTAAAGTCTTTGGGCCAGGTGCTAAGCAGCTGCAAATTGATCTTGCCCTATTAATATCAGTGAGGACAGAAGAATGTCAGTTTACTTCAGCTGAGTATATGAAAAAAAACCTTTTAACACAAAATTTTAGATTGGATGTAGGATCACTGTCTGGTCCCTCTCAGGCAATGTTCTTCTAGGGGCCAGCTAGTAAAGGGTAAGAGTAACAATCATCAGTCACAGAATCTTAGAATAAGGGTCATTAGCATGACTTAAAACTCTCAAACATTTAAAAAGTCTTCTGTATAATTTCTAAGCACAAGGGACCTTTCTGTGCTCACTGGAATAATGGAATTAAGCTCATTTAAGTCTTGAGTTATTTTGTCGTGGTAACAGCTTGTTCTACATTATGGATCTTAAATCCACCTTTGGCCTGTCCAGAGACATCCAAGGCTCCTGAATAACTTCAAGTCATACATGCTCCCAAAGATATTGTTAGAAAGCAACCTCAAAAATCCCATCTTGACAGAAAATCTGTGGATGATGAACTTTGGAAGTAGGTGTCAAAAAGGGCAGCTGTCTAGAGTCTAGTGGGAGACAGCAGGGAGAGCAGCTCTGCATGGGAGGCATCGCTCTGCCGAAAGAACGTTCTGCCTACGCTGGGCAGAATTAACCACCATTTGTCTGCCTTGGCAAGAGGTTCAGGTTATCTATAACTCTGTGTGATGAAGCATGCAGACATGTGGCGGTGATTATGCAGTGACAATCTAAAGTCAGACAGTGCTAATGTAACTGTGTTACTGTTATGTTGCCACCATCCTTCTGGATGAGAACCCACCTCTCACAGTACTACTGAGTACAAGCTGGTATTTTTAGCTGACTCCTCTGTATTCCTCTTGAGCACTTAGATAGTTTTGCATGTATGTACTTCTCTGTATTTTGACTTCTACTTTGCTTCTGTCAGATCTGATGAATCTTCCTGTGGTCTGTGAACCACTGCTAGCATTTGTGAAAGATAACCTGGAAAACCAAACTTATCATCTTAGTCCGTGACACAAATATTCTCATCTCCACTGGGGAGTTGTCAAACATCTGGAGATCAAAATGTTACAATGACGTTTTGTCAATGCAGTGCAAACCAACAGACAAACTATTTTCTTCTGCCTTTTCCTGAATCTCTTTTCTCTCCCTCTCTCCTTTATTTTCTCTGTTATGTCCTTTGTCTTGCTTGCAGACTATTGTTACCTTTCTCATAATTATTTTGTATCTGGCTCCAACTGACATATGAGCTACTCTAGCTCAGGTTTCTACTAAGCAAATCCTGTAAAGTAGATGGATAGAAATAAGCAGACCTGACAATAAGTTATTTCTAATCAAGTTGAAGTCTTTTCTTAAACCCAAGAAACTTTAAGGATTAACCTGTTTATTGTTACCAGATATATCTTAGAGGATATTGCAGCAGGTTCCCAAAACACACTCTCCACTGTGAAGTCAGGCCTTTCCCCAGTATTGTACAAGGGTGGCTGCAGCTCTGGACTGAACCGGGGAGAGGCCGGGGCGGCCACTTCCCAGCCCAGCCTGGGAGAGAAAGCACATACCCTGTGTCAGACAGAACAATGGGGGCAAAAGCCTTGTAATCTCTCCTCCTCCTCCTCTTACTCCTTTCCGCTGTCTAACCTTTTCTTATCCTGGTAAATCATCTCCTGCCATTAAACCTAGGTAACCTCATCATTCTCACATACTTAGCTGAAATTATTTTCCCAAGTTAAGAGTTTTTCTAGATGAGCAAGCACTACAGGCCAAGGGGCACATTGAGCTGATGCCTTTAGTGTAGCTTTCCCTCAGCTGTAGCCTCACTGAAAAACATCTGACCTAAATTCAGAGATAGTTTGAGTCTGGGCTAGTTTATACAGCTACGAGACTTAGCTGAGGTACAAAGGTGCAGTAAATCTACTTTGCACAGATACAGGCCGAGCACACTAACAAAGCTGCTGGTTAGACAGAATTGATCCTTTCTGGTCCCCACACAGCAGGTCTCTCTGGCTCTGTTAACTGGGAGGAAACCTGCATGTGTAACCTCAGCATGTGCCCCCAGACCACAAGAAGTAAATGATGCTCGGTGACAAAAGTCACAAACTTTCCATCTTCATTCCACATTCTAGAGATTGTAGTATATCATTCCATCACTTCACAGTGCCTGTGTCCTCAATGGCAGATGAGGCAGCTGAATGTTACTCTATTACCCCACACTGGGTTGTAGATACCCCTTTATATTGCTGTGTTCCACTCATGCCTTTCAGGAAATTGCCTTTGTGACTCTTCTCTTTTCTTACCCTTAAATCAGCTGAGGCCAGTAAGTACTTCCATGCTACTGCAATTTTATGTGCAGTATAGCTCTCTGCCAAGGAACAAAGCAGGTTACTTTCTGATGGGAAGCCTGCTTCCTTTGTTCTACAGAAAGAACAATTAGGTTGCTCCTGAACCTAGGTTTCCCATGCTGGCTCTCAAAAAAACACTTCCATGACTTCTTTATTTCTTTTACTGCCATCAAAGGTTGATCCTTAGAGTTTTTTCCCTCCCTCTATTTTATTTTTTTTTTGTTCTGCCAAGTCAAACTGCACTTGAGAGTAAGCATGCTCATCTGTTTCAGATGGAGATTATTTTACGTTTACAAGACATGAACCCATCGGAGTGTGTGGACAGATCATCCCTGTGAGTATCTCTACTAGTGCTTTCTATTTATTTTCATTTGAACCAGCTCTCTTTAAAGACACATAAAACATGGTCTTCAGCTATGTGTGTTTTCCATTACGAAAAAAGCTGAGCTCATATTGTTGACATATCTTTAACAGCCTCCCTGCAAATGCTTATTTGAACATGCTAATAGGGTTTAGGCTCTGTTATTAGGAGTTAAGTTCTCAAGTCATAGAATTCACATGATTAAAATAAGCAAAGCAAAACACAGTGTTAATATGCTGTCAGTGGTTATGGATGTTCACACAACTTATGGAAAATTGATGCTTTGCTGTGGTAGTCTCTTTATTTATTTAGTTTTTACTGTGATTTAACAGGCTCCTCAGTTCCTGGGAGAATGTGATGTATTTTAATTCCATTCTTTCCTGCTATTTCTTTTACAAGGCTGGAGGAGAAAAGGAAACTCCAGGAGACATATCATTACAATTAACATTGTGTAGCTAATAGAAGACATGAAATGTTTGTTTAATTTGTTGTGAGAGAGAAATAGATCATTTAATCAAATCCAATACTCCCCCTACACCCCAGCAGACACCCTCATAATAAAATCTTGCTGAACATTGCATGGGAATTGCACTGAAAGGGTAACTTTTTCAGAAGAGCCAGTTAACCAGCTTTGGCAGAAATTTCAATGGGAGGCTCACATATAGCTATTAAAATATTGCATGGAAGCTTTTTTGCTTGACAAAACACTGGGGGACTAATCAGGCCATTCTCTGAAATTTTTATTGATGTTGATTTTTTATTTTGTTCACATTACCACAAAGCCACTGAACAGAAACACGGAGCAATTCCATTACAAAAGGAGCAACCAGAAAATATGACTTTAACAATGTTAAGCCCTTTTCCCCTATTTCTATTTGTTGTTATGTCATGTCTTTGTTAAGGGGTGGCTTTTGTGTTTGGTATCCAGCAGAAACGTGCAATGATTCAGAGAGTCTGTGGCTACAGCTGTCCTGCAAACACCTACACACTCTCCTAACTTGGTCCTTATGAATGAAAGATTCCACAGCTCTGTCCCTGTTCCTCAGCCAGGCACATGGATAAGCATTTAGTACATGACACCCCCAACATCTAACCACAGTGTTGCTGGACATCTCTTATGATTGTTTCACTGAGCCTAACTGACAGATCTGCTGAAGAGGCTTGGCCACAGGCTGAGGATCATGGCAAAAGTCAGGGTACCCAGCCATCTACCATACTTGTTTGTTCCTCCCTCAGTTTTGTCCTCCAAAGCCTGAAGATGGCTGTCACATCCATCTATTCTAACACCACTGCTGATCTGTTCTGTATTTCCTCCACGCTACCAGTCCCAGAAGACAGCCAAGGCCGCTGCATGTGCTTGGCCATTGCCTGAGCAAATACATTACTCAAAAATAAAATTAAACAGCAAGTCTAACACTGAACTCCTCATCCTCTTTCACATCCCAGCTTCCATCAAAACATGTGCTCTTTGGCAGTGCTGTAGCATAAACAGGGCTATATAGTACCCTATAAAACTGCTGTGAGCTCTCCTTGCAATGCCATTAGAAGTGCAGGCTGTTAGCACACTGCTGGCCCGACAGCTCCCCTCCCAGGTTTATGTACTGGAGATGGAATTAAAACATCACTTTGTCTCCGGAGTTTATAAACAACAGAGGGAGTAAAAAATTGGGTGTTCGGTGAAGGAAAGACAGTTGTGTATTTTTTCAAGCTAGCCAGGGGCTAGAGAGATGTCTGAGAGTGGCAGCTGATATGCATCAGGCAGCAACACATTCTGGCCAGTGGCTGACTCTGTGACCGATATTTTCTCTTCTCCTTCTAAAGGAGACTGTTGCACACATTTGTAAGAGTGATTGCGCAAACACAGTTATTTTATTACTCTGACATTTTCACTAAAATCAGCAGGACTATCCACCTAACCTGCTAGGATCAGGCCTTGGTGCAAAAGGCTTGTTACTTTTCTCTTTATCCAAGGCATGTTTTGTGCATTGAATTAATATAATTCCCTACATCATCTGCTGCAGTTCAATGAAGTTACAAGGAATGACAATACAAAATTTTACAGCAGCAAAGAGTTTCTCAGCTTGTTTTTTACTGTCCTTTTAACATCTTCCATATAGATTTCTCTAAGAATCTAAGTAAGAAGTCTTCAAGAAAAATAAGGCTTTGATTGAACATTGACATTTATGGAATTTTTATTGTAATTCCATAAATGAAGGACTATATAATTTTGGGTATAAATTTTATATCTTAAGATGTATTCAAGGATATGAAATATACATCCAAAACTGCTTCAACATGAGCTAACAGTTCTTTCCAAATGTATCAGAAGCAAGACCTATTTTCATGGGGCAATTAAAAGTGCCAATAGCAAAACAGTAAATGAAATAAAAAGTTGCGACTTTAAAAATTAACAGATAACATAATTTTTTTAATGGAGATTGCAGGTGGGGGTTGTATTTCTTTGAACAGGAAAGAAAGAACTAAGAAGTCACTGTTGTTGCTTTCTTAATGGCAGTAATTTTAAAAAAAGTCCTTGCTTTGTGCTGGGAAAGATTTATGTTGAGGATCAGCCTGAGAAATAAGTGAGGTATCAGCTTGACATCTTGAAAACAAAACATCACGGCAATATTTTTCCATCTATCATCTTTTTTTTTTCCTACAGTGGAACTTCCCCCTGCTGATGTTTGCATGGAAGATTGCTCCAGCTCTGTGCTGTGGCAATACAGTAGTTATTAAACCAGCAGAACAAACACCACTCAGTGCTCTCTATATGGGTGCCCTTATCAAAGAGGTAAGAATAACTGGGGGGAGTGATGTCTGTCTCTCCTTGTGAAGAGGGAAGCACCAGCACATGCCTGCTTTAATGTGCTCTAAGAGTTCTCATAAGCCATGCTTACCTTCATTCATTCCTATTTTGACAGGCTGGCTTTCCACCAGGAGTTGTCAATATTTTGCCAGGATTTGGTCCAATTGTTGGTGCAGCCATAGCCTCTCATGTTGGCATTGATAAAATTGCTTTCACTGGATCCACTGAGGTAAGAGGATTCACACATTACTGTAAAATGTGAATAAATACTTCAGTCCTTGTGCTACATTTCTTATTGTCACTGAGTAGAAGAGTTACATCTAAACAAGCTGTGCTTCCCAGCTAAACTTATTTAACACAGGACTTCCCAAGCACAAGCACAAGCAGCTCCTTTCCTCCAGCCCCTGCTGTGCTCGGCACCTCAGCACAGGAGATATGCCTGGAAAAATATTACTGGGATTTCCTGTGGGCTTATGAGGATGTGAATCACATGCAAGTAGGCAGAACATCCCGTGTATATCATAGCACATGTAAGCGCTGCTTTAACATCCATAATTTGTGTATCCTGCTGTACTTGGGGAAAAGGAAGGGAGCAAATTGTGCAAATATACTTCAACTTTGATGCTGCATTCAAGCATATTGAGAATGAGGAGGAGGCCTAAAAAGGAAGGAATGCAGGAAGAAAAGGAGATTGTCCAAGGTGTCGGTTCCCAAAATGATGGAAAGAAGCTGGCCAGAGAATGAAGGGAGTCAGTTGTCTCCTGGATGACAAAATGTCTTGTTTTGAGTCTATGCTGCAGATGTTAGAGACAAGGCTCTCTGAAGATGCAGGCTGCAATCTATAGCAAGACTAACCCCCAAAACTCTCATCACATCTTGCTCTCAAATATGTGCCAAGCTGGCTGTTATCAGGGTTGGGGTGGGGATGACAGAGGTACTCCAGACTGAAGTCACAGGAGAAGGGGCCTTATCTCATCGTCTGAAGGCAGACAGAAAGGAATCTCTGTGGGAGTTTCAGGGCTGGTTATATTTAGAGAGTGCTAAACCCAGCCCTTTTCAATTCAAAATCTGACAAACATTGTATGGAGGGAGCTAAACCCCAGGGATCCAGTCTCTCTTTGGTATGTTTGACTCCCACTCGTGGCAGTGGAAGGCTTTATGCATCCCAGGGATACTACTCTTCACAGTGGGGCAATTTGTTTTTTGATTTGGATCAATAAATTCATTGATCATGCAGCCCTACTAGGTATGTATGGGTATCTCCCTGGTGGGCCCAAGGATTGCAGAGATCTGCTCAATTATTTCAAATAAATTATTCTGGTGGAATTATTCTGTAATTGAGTTTGCAAGTCACACACAAACCTAAATTACCAGTAAAATGTAGCTGCAGTTGTATGCCTAATTTGCACACACAGGTGTTTTGTAATTACTATATTATATGCCTGTACATGATTTTTTAATGACAACTTCAGATTCTAATATACACAGGTTATTTTCTAAGTCAACAGCTACATCAGATTTCAGATTATTCTGTGGAATTACTCTAGTCATTACATCTCCTGTATCCAATTAAGATTAGCATCCTGGAATACTGAAAATTTTAATATGAGCTGATTACCCCCCCCATAAATTAAGTTGAAACAATTGTTTTCATAAAGATACATGGTCTCTGTTTAAGATAAATATTCTATTATACAGGATGTTGCACTGTTTGGAAGAGGAAAAATACAGATGGGTTAGGTTTCAAAGTTGTCTCTTGTAGCCAAAATAAATTTTTATTGTAGTTCCAGACAGCTTTAGTTTTAATAGGCGTTTAAACTCAAAAGCTGTGGGTTTTATACTAACTCAGTGCCTACCTTTAAAAGCCTTACTAATAGGAAGTGAAAAGCATTACAAAGATGAAAAAGCAATTCTCTAAGAACCTAAAGCAAGAACAGATGGATCGTTTTAATGCAGAGTTAGTGTAAACTATTCCATATTGTTTCTGATTTCCTGTAACACTGAATTTTTGTAACAGCAAGTCAACATTGTAACATTTTAAACGCCATATTCTGATATGAGCCGGACTGTAGTCTCTGACTCCCCCAAAGCAGATTTCAATTTCTAGTGAAATAATAGTGGAAATATTTTGTCTCTCTGGTACTTGTCTGAAACATATCAACTGCACACTCCAGTGATGGGAATTTCCAATGGCCATTAGGTGTATAAACACCACGTATTAACTCCATTCCTCCATTCCATCCATGTGCTAGTTAAGGCAGTTCATGATGGGCAATTTAATGATAAAACCTATCAGTACAAATGCAAAGATCTTAAAATTGGGATTCTGAAGCACAGGTTTTTCTCAAGTTTTCACCATGAGGTTCTTTTATATAAGTTCTTTACCTTTGAAGTATACTTATAGTAAATGAAAACTCCCCATTCGCCTGTAAAAAACACAAAAATGGGCTATTATTATCTTTTTCCTGCAGCATTCTTGAAAAGCAGAAAACAGGCTGCTCCTCCTACCAAAAAAAAAAAAAAAAAGGAATGCTAATGTGTTCCAATATTTGTAGAACCCAATCCATAGAAACAGGAGCCAAAAGGCCAAGTGCACAACCTTAACTCAATAAAGCCTGACACAGCCACACCACAGAGCCCTCCAGCCTCGCACCTTATCTTGCAACAGGACCAGTACCAGATGCTCACAGAAGACAGCATGTGTAGAGTGATCCTTTCCTTGCTGCAGCCTCACAGCTTCTGCCAATCAACAACTTACACACGTCCTGAGCCCAGAGGTGCATGTAGACACTTCTATTCCATGTGGCAATGGCCTTGTCACCCGTGCATTAGTCCAGTACCTCTTGACAGTCCTGGTAGTGGAGGCCTCAAGCCCATGCCCATGCAATGACAACACAGAAACAACTTTCAGCTTCTGCTCCTGATTTCTAGTTTAGAGCTATCCAGTGTGCACTCTCTTCCTCTGGGTTTCAGATTATCGAGTGCTCTGAATTTCTTTTTAATACTGCTATTTACTTTTCACACACACAAAATAATGTGTGAAAAAAGCATAAAGAGCTCTTTTTCTCTGGTGCAATTACTGTTTGATTTCACTTCTCTCCATCTTTCCTGCTGCCCCTCCTTTTACGGGTTAGCCTGCATACATTAAAAGAATAGTCTACCAACTCTTTCATCCCTCAGCCTATCTGCTTCTTATGAAACTCTCCCATGGATCATCTTCCTTTCCCAATTTCCTAGTACATGGATCTCAAAACTCTTCAGTCCACAGCTGACTTGGAAAGGGAAGGGTTCTCCAAACACCTGGCAGGCTATGGATTTCACTCTGACAACTGTCACAGTGAAAGGAATAAAATCATACTGAGTATGAAAACCCACCTAAAATACTATGCCTCCTTAGATCCCAGTAGCTTTCTTGGCTTCTCTGCTTGCTTGGGTTCACTCTTCAGCAGCCTGTTTGGTATGGATATTTTCACCAAAATGTTTATTTTTACTGTGTTGGTTTTAGTGAACCAGGGCTAATCCGTGATCCTCCTTAATTACAGCAATCTCCTCTCAGGCTTCACTGACACATTTTTCCTCATCTTCCACAACCAGATGAAATTTAATCTGCCACAACCAAACTTTCTTCCAGTCAATATGACCATGTTAACAGTAGCTGGTATCCTTTTCCTACCTTTCCTTGAAAGTCGATAATCAACTTACATATCTCATTACATCTTACTGAATTTCTCCTTGATCCTTCTGGTCCCAAGCTGCAGGGTGAAACTCCCACTCACTGGGAGCATGGGAGAGGCACTGTAAAGCTCAGCTGTGTCCCACTATGCCCATTGTTTACTGTACATGCCTTTTCCTTTTGCACTGCCCCTCTCTGCCTCAGCTTCTTCACTGTTCCACATATTCTTGTCAGAGTTCCTCTTAAAAAATTATTAGAAACTATTTAATTAAAACTAGTAATTTACAATTTCTGAGTTTAAGAACAGGTCCAAACTCAGGATGTCTGGCATTCCCACGTTTCTGCTGTTAGGCTGCAGTGCTCAGAAGTACAGGAGATGTTCTACAAGTCTCTTGCCCAGTGAAATAATAGGCTTTATGTATTTCCAAGACAAATGCTGATAAGGAGACAATTTTTACACATACCAGAAATGCAAAGAGTTTCTTCATATTGCTATGCAAAAAAGGTGAGAGGCCTTCAAATATCAGAGAAAATCAGCCATCAGAAGCAGGTTTACTCTTCATTTGCCTTTATTTCCATTCAAATCTCTGAGCTCAGTTAAGGCTTTGCAAATAGAGTGATTTTCCTGCTGTGAGCTGTCTGCCCAAGTTGCTACCTGTGTGCTCCATCTGATCCAAAACTGATGTTGGGATGGTGTACCCCTAAGCTCCTGGTGCACAGGGAATATTGAGGGGAGTATGTTCTGAGTTTAAAATTAGATATGAATATGGAGAGCAAGAAGTTACAAATATTTTTAAATGCAGATTTAAAACCCTGCCTAGGATAAAAATGGTGTTTAGATTATTGCAAAAGTTTAATGAGCTCTAATAACTTCTGTTTAAAACCAAATGTGTAACCTCCAAACCAGACTGGCTTACAACTCCCTCCAGTTGTTAAATGCTCTCAAGATGAGAATTATAGATAGTACACAAAACATTTGAAGTTCTGGCCAACAAGAAATGTATCCTAAGTGGCTGGTTTCCACTTTGTTCAAACTACGACCCATTAAAATGCAGACAGATTTAAGATAGGATTCAGGTCTGTGTTCAGGCAGTTCTGTGGAGTAACCCAAATAAATATCCAACAAATTGGTTTGGATGCCTGTGTAAACAAAAGGTCTATAAACAACTGCAATAAACCCCAGCAAAAGAGAGTGCATTTTGCTTGGCAGAATGTTTTCTTTATGCACTTAGATTAACAAACCATGATCTCATCATTAGTCAACAAGATACTAGAGAGACCATCAAAGCAAACTACGGGAGAGTTGAGATTGATTCATGCCAAACAAATGTTTGTAGCTAACAGCTGTATTACCACTGATTCTAATTTACTCAGCAGGATTCTCCTTTCATTTCTAAAGTGAGATAAATGTCCCAATGCATGATGTAGACAGAATGTCTTCCTACTGCACAGGCAATGAGTTGTGTGAGCTCTCCTGGATCACACATCTCTTACTGGTTTTAGGCTTCATGAAGAATTGCAACCTGACATTTTCTACTTTAGCAATAAGGTCCTAAAGGTGATCTGACTTGTTCTGAGAAGTCTGTGAGCTTATAGTGCTACACATATGCCCTGTGTAAGGATTTAGGGACGCTACAATAGTATTTATTCCTGCTCCTGCAGAATCTTTTGGATCCTATCTTGGACAGCTTGTGACTCCTGAATGAGAAGAAGTTGTTTCCCTTTTCCTTTCTTTGTGTTTTTGGTAGCATTTAAGAAGCTGTCCCTGGGCAGCTGTTGTGCCTCTTTGCCTACAAAAGATGCATGTCAAAAGGAATCATCTTCTTAAACCCAATACAAATAGGATGGTGTATCAGTCCTATCAATGTTAGCAGGAGTTTAGCTACAGACTTCTATGGGACCACGATTTAACCTATGGAATATATGAGCCATTTGTAGCTTAGGATTCTCTCCAGGAATTTGTATTTGGGTTTGTCTTTTCACTTGTGCTGCACTATTCAGTATGCTCTTTTCAGGGCTGCTCCTCACATAGGGCACTGCAGTCAAATAAAGCTGCTCTTCTTTGTGCCAGTATTTCAAATTCACTTGTCCTTGCAGGAGACACACTCTGAATGTGCCAGGAGGCTCTAAAATGCTTGTCAGAAAGATTTTGCATATAATCTGGAATTCATAATAAATAAGGCAGACTGAGTGAGCAGCAGCATGGGTTTGAGGGTTTTGCCAAAACAATGACATCCAGTGTCTCAACAGCTGGAGAGAAAATTGTACTTCCAGAATACATTGAAAATTTCTGTCTGGCCACACCATCTCCCCAAAACTTAATCAATCTCTTGTAACTTAAACCACTTACTGTTCTTCAGATATTCTCTCTATATCCCGAGAAAGGTATAGAGGGTATTATTTTAAATGCCTAACTGATGATATATACCTCCTCTATCAAATTTTGCATTGTTCATGGAATCTTTTAATCCATACATTTCCCTGTCCAGTTCTTCCCTTCACTGTCTTGTCTGTGGCAGTATCAAGAAAAGTGACCTGCTGTTCAGCTAGACTACAGTTCCCCTATATTCAGGTGTTGCCTGACGATTTACTGTTTATCTGTGAGCAAAGGAAGGTACAGAGCAAAGGACAACCCAGACATTCTGAATGACAGAGCTGAAGAGGAAGTATCACAAACCTTGGAGGTTTGCTTTTGATTCATGAGACTTTGAGTGCTCTAACAGTAACAGACAAACCCACCTGTACCCTTTAGAAATACAGATTTCTGTCTGAAAACAGAAAATTAAGAGAACATGAAAGGCAACAAATATTTTTTAATTTCTGCATGAAGTATTTAAAATGTGACTGCTTAAGCCTTCTCTTGAAAGAGACGTTAAACTTTCATATAGAGAAGGCATAAATAAACAAACAACAATCAAATGTCTTAGATCATGATACATTCTCACTGCCCAATGTCACACCATTGACAGTCCAGAAATAGACCCTTCCAGGACTATCCTTCAAATAGCTTTGTTGCACAAGAGCACCTCAAACTACTTTTGAAATCTTTGTTGTTGTTGGTCAGCATAACAAATTGTTTTCTTTGAGATGGACCAAATTACGTCCTCCTCACCCTCCATGCAGCATACAAGGTTATGGTACTTCACAAGCTATCCGGGGATACTCCTGATATCAATCTTGAAGCCTATTCAAAACAAGGATGGGGAGTCAGGGCTTTCTCTGCCAACATTCCTGCTGAATAATCACACAGCTCCATTATCTGTGGGGGAGTCCTCTCTTCCAGCATTCCCTCTCCGGGCTGTGCTGCCCATTGGGAACTCAGGGATCGAGCTGAGAGACACCGCAGGAAGCGTGTCCTGAAAGCCCATGCAGATTGCAACACTATCACTTATCCCTTTCATGCTGTCTTTCTCCATAAAGAGAGTGTCAGTCACAAAAGGCCGCCTTTGTCACTAAATAACCACGGTGCTGGTGCCTTCCCTAAGACTTTTCCCAACTTGTAAGTGCACAGGGCACAACGGGAGCACAGTGAACAAAAATGCTGAGCAGCATGAGCCCCACCATCCTGATGTTTACACTGATCACTAACAGGAAAGACACAGTGAAGCCTTCTATTAAGTTTTTACTTGGAAACTTGACAACAGCTTCCCTGTATTAAAAATACCTCAGACTACACTTTTCCAAATTAACACCACTGTCTCAAAGCCCTTTGGACTTGAATATTTGCCATATACACTATACTTGGACTTGCATGCTTGTCAATCACTTGTTTGCATGGAATCCTTTCAAAATCTTTACTTGTACAAAAGTGTTTTGACATTAAAGTAGAATGGAAGGCAGAGAGATGAGGGCTGAACACATTGCTCTGGCTTCCTTGGTCTGTCCTGCTCTTTGTGAATTTTTGAGGGGAAGTAGCTGGTTGTTGTTCTTTGAGAGGGAGGTTCAAGGCAGTGAGGGTGTGAATGGCATTGGCTGGCATGGGCTATAAATACAGAACTCTGATTTCCAGTGTACATTTTCAGCACAGTTTGAGAGGCTGGAATTTCCAGATGACGTGCTCGATGTATGTGGTGGGGGTGGAAGGCAGAAAGGATCCTTTTTTTCAGGTTCACTTCTGGCTGTCAGTCAAACATAGCAATAAAATCAGCTCCAATTAAGGGGATATGCAAGGAATTTCATGATAATGTCAACACTCCATTCCATCAATACAAGGGTAAAGAAATAAAGCTTTTTTTTTTTTCTTTTTAAAGAAAAAACCTCAGTAACACTCAACTGTGGTATCACCAGATAAACAGTTAATCACAAAGGTACACGAAGTGGTTCACAATTCCTTCATTATCCTGTGGGGTTTTTCCTTTGTTTTTTTTTCTTTGGGGGCCCTGGTTTCTGTTTCATTTGCTTTCTGATTACTCCAGTGCTGACTTAACTTTCTCTAGCAGACTGCCTTCAATTTTCTAAGAGGTTCAGCTTCTCATCCATTAACCCCTTGCTGCAGGGAATCTCACTCACATAACCTTAGAAATAGAAAACAGATAGAGAGACCAGAGTACTACATGGAGAAAAAAGCCCAGCTCTGGACTCACTCCCATCTCACTTCACCTCTAACTTTCTGTGTGACATTAAAATATGTCTCAGTTAAAACAAAGCACTTACCAAGGTTCTTAGGCTTCTCAATAGTCAATAGATACTTTTAATCCTTTTTTTTACCATGTAGGAGCCTAAATCTACTTGTGATTACTTCCTTAGCTGCAAAATGGTCACAGTTACACTGCAACCATACAAAAGCTGATCTATTTTGGATTTGTTGATCCAGGGAGAGGAGAATTTCCAGGGAGCACAGCTGCCCCTCCAACTGTACTGATGTGGAAGCACGTCAGATCTGTAGCTGTCAGATTGTTACTCCATTTAATCTACTCTCATGTTCATTGGTGAGATCTGTAATTTGTGGCTGCTCCAGCTGACCCCACAATCTACAAAGACATTTTGGAGGTGATTTTGACCTCCTCAACCCATGTTAAGATTATCTATGGTGCAGCAGTGGGTCAGGTCTGGGATGGTGCTTTTGTAACTTCTTGCCTACTTGGTATTCTGCTCTGTGCTGTTAATCCTGCAGAGGAGAGGATGATTTCATCAGAATTTGATGTATTAAGCCTTGTGAACATGTCAATCGTTTGGACAGAAGTAATTGTAATTACATCCATTTCAAATTTCTAATTCAGCCCTCCTAAAATGCCCTAAAAGAAAGCCCCAAGCCATTTTAGCATAGCTGCATAGGGGTGAAGGGTACACAAACTTAGTGCTGTGCCTTATCCCCTCTCAATTTGTAGGAAAAAAAAAAAAAAAAAGGAAAGCTGTCCACTGCTGATGAGAATATGTTTGGAATGAAGAACCTGCTGGATTATTTAAAGCTCTTCTCTACTGATAGCCAACCCTGGCTGTTAAAATGAGCTGTATGACTACATTCCCTGTAAAATGTGTGTCCATTTCCTTTCAGGTTGGGAAGCTGATCCAAGAAGCAGCTGGAAGGAGTAATTTGAAGAGAGTTACACTGGAACTGGGTGGGAAAAGCCCAAACATTATTTTCGCAGATGCTGATTGTAAGTCAGCACTTCCATATTTTTGCTAAAAACATGATTGTGTGATGTCTTTTTTCTTTTTTCTATTTTTCTTTTTCTTCTTTTTTTAAACTAATTTTAGGGCATGTCTTTCATATAAAGTGAAATGAAGCAATACAGCTGTATCTAATGGCACTTTTCAATCTTACAGAAGCAACCTAAGGTGTGCTATCTCTTATAAAATACAACTTTTGAACCCACAGATTCATAGTCAACAAGAGAGCAGAAAACAAAGGTTACAACCAAGCATATAGACAGAGTGTTTTTCACAGTTAGTCCCACACACATTTGCCATCCTATACTCTGCAGCAAGGTGATTTAGTGCTTTAAATCTGAAAATTCTGGTTTGGTTTTTTTTTTTGGTTCAAAATTATAAAAAGGGAGCACTTTTATGTTCACTTGACTTGCTAATCTAGTCAGTGCAGTATTCCTTTGTTAAGTAGCTGTAAAGGGAGATTATTCAATTTTTAAAATTTTCACAAGTAAAGAATTGTGTTTTGAAATATCCTCACTGCCACTGTCAGCAGGGAGCTGTAAATTTTGGCAGATGTATGATGTTGTGCAGCTGAGATTTCTGGCACCTGAGAAGGTACAGGACAGCTGTTTAGGACAGGATATAAACACAAACTGGAAGTTTCTGCTTAAATGATCAGCCATGAAATAGTTACAATGTTGATATCTAAATTGTCAGGAGGTTTTGAAGTTAACACCCCTTAAGATGAATGAGATGGGTCACACCATCTCTCTGAGCTCTTGTTTCAGGCTGGGTGTAGGCACACTGTACTCAATGCCCTTTCTGAGAACTTTCCAACCCCAATAAATAGACACATAAGGATTTAATCTTCTCATTTAAAAGGGGGAAGTGAATAGAATGATTTTGAATAGCATGAATTACAAGAGATGGTTACAATCCTGTATCCATTTTCAAAACTTACCAATATCTGAAAAACTAGGGAAAGCTTGACAACTTCCAGCATATTTCTACATAGAAATGCTTTACCAAGTTGAAGATTGAAATTTCAGCCACAGTCATCCTGGTAAGCTAAAAAAGCTCTTGTCAGCTGGAGCCAGACACAGATATTCCAGCCTTCTACCCCAGTTACTCATCTCCACCTCCCACCAGATATCACCACACCTCATATGTCCCTCACCTGCTAACTAAGACTTGAACACCTAAACTTTTCTAGTAGGGTGACATGTGCCAGGGGCAGGTCTGTGTTATGACCTTCCACAGGGGAAGGACAACTGCTCTCTGGTCTTCCCACAATTACAACCTGCAGCACTTGACCTAAGATTTAAACTTCAAAGCTCTGATTGTTTAAAAACAGCAACTGGCTCACTGTTCCGAAGCAGTTGTTTGTTCTGCTTGAGGAGCACTGTGTGCCAAAAGTTAGCAGAAAGCATGATAAAGCTGTTGAAGGTTTAGTGCACCAAACAAACAGAGAAGAATGGTTAGAGCCTCTCATGGTGAAAACTGTTAACAATAGAGGAAGAAACATTAGTTAATCACAGCTATCCACTAGTGCTTTCAATCTCCATGGAGCTGCCAGGGAAAATTTGAATGTGGCCCAGGGAACACCCCATATAATTTTTCTAAAGACCACACTGAGGGCATAAAAAGACATTTCTGTTAGACAGAGTTTCTAGAATGTGTTGAAAGTAAAGCACAGTTGCTTTGTTTAGTCCATAAAAGATTATACTTTAAGCAATGTTCCAAAGGGCTACAACTGGTAACAGAGGTATTACAGTGCTGTAGGGCATCACTGTTTAGGGATTAATTCATTATACTTGTCTAGTCAGTTATTACACCCAAAGTAAGAACGTGGCCTTGAATGCCTAAATATGACCAGATCCTCTCTCCTGCTTGGACAGAATGTGTTAGTTGTATCTCCAAGGAAGTCAGAGAAGAAATCGAGGGTTGATTGTTCTATAACAGGCCTATAATGTTAAAGCCTTACCCAGTCATCTGCATGGGCCAAGAGGAAATTTCTATGTTGCAGAAAAAAAATCTGGCTTTTTGGGAAGGACAGGTCTTGCCATTATCAAAGTCAAATTCTCCCATGTATTTGGTTTGCTGTAATTCTCACACATGAAGTATTATACCCAGTGCCACACTGGGATCACAGGCAAATTTGCCTTTCCTACAGTGATCCAGTCAGATGTATTTATGTGGGGCACATCCTGCTTCTGATGTTACCTTAAGGGTTTCTCTTGGTAAATGACATGTTGCTGGATATAAGACACTGGTGAAATTGCATATCTTACTCCTGTTGACTGCTAAATCACTGTCTGAACTTTTCCAGTGGGAATCATCCTCATTTCTGATCTGACACAACTAAAGGATGTCTTGATTTAGTTTTATTTAACCAAATCCTATTACTGAAGTTTCAGGAATACACACAGCACTTGTGCAAAGGCAGATTTGCCCATGGTGTTGCAGTACAACATGTGCTGTCTTGGTTTTCAGTGGACTACGCTGTGGAACAAGCTCACCAAGGAGTCTTCTTCAATCAAGGTCAATGCTGCACTGCAGGCTCACGGATTTATGTGGAAGAATCAATCTATGAAGAGTTTGTTAGAAGAAGTGTAGAACGTGCAAAGAGGAGAGTTGTGGGGAGTCCTTTTGACCCAACTACAGAGCAAGGTCCACAGGTAAAGGAGTAGGGCTTTGGCTCTACAGCCCAGGAGGTGCCTGGAAGTATTTAAACTCCACTCAGGCAGAGGTCAGTCAGTGCACACACACTCAAGGTTCCAGACAGCTGACATGATACATACTTCCAAGATTAAAATTCTAAAGGAGCAAATAAGCTGTGCAGCTCTGAGTTGTATTCTTGTCAAATAAAAAAATCTCAGTTTAAATATCAATATTTGCCTCCCAGTTTTAAAAGCAAGATTTAGCCCTTCAGCCCCCAAAATACAGGTGTAAACTGTGAGAAGCTCTTAAAAGTCTCTGTAAGCACTTAACTGTCAAGAACTGTCTACAACCATAACTATACTTGGAGAGCCAGGAATTCTAAGCAGAAGACAGGCATAATCAGAAATAAGTCCTAAGAAAATGTTCCTGCCACTAATAACCAGCTGGGTTTATAACATTTTCAGGAAGTTAATCTGGGACAAAAACTAATGATCTGCTTTTTTTTTGTGCTTGTAAACTAGGTTGTTTAGCAAGAGCATGAGTTAAACCACAAACAGAAGGTGACACATATTGAAAAGTCTGAGCCCGAGGTTACCGTCAGCACCTGCTTGTAGATCTTTGGCATCTGCAGCTCAAAGAGCAGTGAATGGAAGCAGGAACTGACTCACTGGAACATGACTTGTCTAAAAACACTTGGACTTGTCAAGTACATGGTCTGCACATCTAACAGCTTCTTCTCTCTTTCAGATTGATAAAAAGCAATACAACAAGATCTTGGAACTGATTCAAAGTGGCATCACTGAAGGAGCAAAACTTGAATGTGGGGGAAAGGGGCTGGGAAGAAAGGGATTCTTCATTGAACCTACAGTGTTTTCCAATGTAACAGATGACATGCGGATTGCCAAGGAGGAGGTACTCACATGTGTAGCAAGATCCTTTAAAAATGTCCTAAATATTACATTTTTTTGTTTAATTCCAAAGACAAAAACTTCAGAGTGAAAATTATGACCATATGAAAAAAAATCTTTTCAGAATTTCTTATGCATACAGCAAGTGACATCAGCTGGGTAATTTGTCACTGATTGTAAGGTCTCAGATATCAAAAAGGAGATATGGGTAGAATGGACAAGTTCCCTTGAGGCACCAGCTTGGGAAAATCATGCAGTTTTACAGACAGATATTATCACTATTTATCACTAAATTTTGCGGTGGGAAATTTTAAAGAGTATAATAGGAGAGAGAGGATTATTAAGAAAGCAGAATAAAACAAGAATAAAATTTCTTTGAGCGGGCTAGTTTATTAATTATTAATCTTTGTTGCAGATTTTTGGGCCTGTTCAAGAAATACTGAGATTTAAAACCATGGATGAAGTTATAGAGAGAGCCAACAATTCTGATTTTGGGCTGGTAGCTGCTGTCTTTACAAATGACATAAACAAGGCCCTGACAGTCTCTTCAGCAATGCAGGCTGGGACAGTCTGGTAAGCAGAAGTTATCCTACTCCTGGTCTTGAAGATAAAGAGATTGACTGAGTATCATCATTTCACTTCAGTTTTGCACCCTTTGTTAAGAATATTTATGCAGCCTATCCTAGAGTGGATCACTGGCCAAGCCATGGAGCAGCAGTGCTGTGGCTGCTCACCGCTGGGGAATGCTGCTGGAGCTGGAGAGCACCTTGCTTCCCAGGAGCACGGCAGCCACTGCTGAGCAGCTTTACTGAAAACAAACAGGATCAACGATCCTTTCTGGGGAGCACAAGAATCCTGGGAGGTTTTCCTAAAGGCACAAAAGATTATGTACTTTCTACCACATTAAGAAACTGAGAGGATAATTCCTCTCCAGTCTATAGGGATAGGGAATGCTAACTGTAGAATTTAGTAGCTTGCAATTCAGTATGTCAAACCTGAGTAAACTAAAGATCTGTAAGAAATTAGGGAGAAAAAGGACAAACTCAAATCTAACAGCCCTTTATTATAAATTGGCACCGAGGTTTGGCAGCAGATTAACAGTTCATTACTGAGGATGTGTCCAAGGTATGGTGCTCTCCTCCGGCCCTCGTAGGTCAAATCCAATTCTCCTTAGGATTAAGAAGCAGACTGGTTTTTTTTGTAGCATAAATCCCTCATTTCTTTTCAACATGAAACAAGTTTGCTGAGAGGTATAGAGTGTCCTTAGCTCCACAAGTTTCAGCCTCTCTCTGAGCTATCCAGAGGTCTTTCTGGCAGTGCAGCTAGACTTACTGCCTCTTCCTGTTACAGGATAAATTGCTACAATGCCTTAAACGCCCAAAGTCCTTTTGGAGGATTCAAAATGTCTGGCAATGGGAGAGAGATGTAAGTATCACACTGCTGTTATCTAAGTTGTTTTCAACTCTACAACTTAATAAATATTAGTGAATGCTTCCATGCAAATTAAGATCCAGAAATATTCCAATCTGAGAATGAGGGCATAATATAAGGTGACCTTTAATCATCATTACCAATTCTAAATGCAATTGATTTGCCTGGTAAGACCACCATTTTTTAACATTGCAAACTAACTTATTGGAATTCTCTTCTTATCCTGAAAGGAACTGAAAATTTCCGCATATTTTTCTGAACTTGTGACCTGTATTTTCTGGAAGGTTTTTAAGCCATATTAAGCATCACTTTTCAGAAAGACTCTTCTTTGGTGATGCTGAGTGCTTGTTTACTGGCTTGGTGTACTTTTCAGAGTCGTTTTGCCATGTATTGTGTCTCTCTTGGTAGTTTTTCCTTTCCTTTCTTCAGTTTTCATTATATTTATTAATATAGGTGCATTTGAATTTCATAAAAAAGTTATCAGCTTGCAGATTTTTAAACAATGAAATCAGGCAAGGAGAAGGAAACAAATGTGTTACATCCCTTTGAGAAAAAGCACTTGCCATTATAAAGCTTTCTGTCTTTCTTATCCCATTTAGTACTAAGTACCAAATATTTTGAAATGGAGCTCCACACTTAAATATTGTCCCATGTACCTAATTTAGTCTTACGTTTCTCATTCTCATAACAATCACAAAGAAGTTTAGCAATTGCATCAGCCCCAGATTGGTTACATACCAAGGATTCAATTAATTTCTGTGCAGGAGGTATGTGTACCAGATATGTCTCACCTAAGTTTTCAAAATAGCTTATGGTTAATGGCAAACTCAGCAGTAAAACCAAAGTAAGGTCAAACTCTTTAAAACTTTAAATATGTTGAAGTATACAACTTGATCTATAAAATAAGCTTTATGTAATCTGAAGTATTTTCCCTCGTTAGGGAGTACTTTGAATAACACATTCATACTATTCACATTCATGAGTTATGAGGTGATCTCACACTGGCATAAATATGTCAGGTCATCTAACTCTTATCATTGTGAAAATATTCTAAAACTACTAAGCTCGATAGAGCACATGAGTAACTTGACACCCAGAGGTGACCCCACTGACTCCAGGGAGGTTCAACTGTGCAAGCAAAATATTCACATATCAATGTTTCAGAGTTCTTAAAAGGGAGGAAGCCCAGGCAGCATCCCAGCTCTCATGGAAAAATCTGTGGTAATTGCACACTTGTTTCCCACTACAGCTTTGAAAGTATTCATCATAAACAATAAATGTTTGGAATGGCAATAATCTCCATCTCACAAAGATGTCTGAAAAACTACCTATGAGTGATTATTCTAGTCCTTTCAGAACCTCTTTGATCAGATATCACCTTCTAATTCACCTCCTCCACCCTGCATTAACACCTACATACTTTTTATTAAAATACCAGTTTCCTACATTCTTGTTTTTGAGACATACATTTTACAGCATAAATAATGTTGAGTTGGGCAGTTAAAGAAAAAAACGCGTCTATATGTAAGTGTGTCATTGCCAAGGTGACACTATGTTACAGCCAGATCATAACTTGGCCCCTGTGCTGCATTATCTGCACAGGCATTTGCACACTGCATTATCTGGGACTTGTTTTGGTCCTGCATTTAAATTCACAGGTTTTCATCACATGTGGGCAAAAAAATCAACACGAAGTTGAGAATTGTTTTACTCACTTTACACTCCCACAAAATGTAGCAGAGTATGTGCATCCCAGTACTCATGTACACAATACAGGTGATTTCTGATTGCAGTAATACTACTTAGAATATTCTTGTATCCTTGAAGGGGTCTAGAAGACATGGGTTTGGGGTTTTTTTCATTCATGTTTCTTTAAAGCTTCTTATCACTACCTGGGAGATGTAAAATTTAACTCCTGTAACTAAAAATTGGGTGGTTCACCCCAGGTAGCTATACGTGGCCATTTGATATTAGAGCTCCCCAAAATTCTGGCCTCTGTCCAAATGTCTTCAAGGGAAGGAAGTGCCATTCTACTTCAGAACTCTCCTTTAATGTCATAGGAATTGTTATTGTATGGATAGCTCTGAGATACAGCAATGCACACCTGCATTCTGAAAAACAAGAGCAAGCAGGAGAATGGCTTGGAGTTGTAATTCCCCTATCTTTTTTTTCTCCTGGACTGAGGGAGGGAAGAGAACATGTAATATTTCTTCTTAAAAAGCATTTTGTTCCCTTTCCCTCACACCTACACAACCAAGGGATAGCACCATGCAGATTTGACCCAAGGGCTGCTTCCTTTTCACAGACACAACCATTTTTCTCACTCTGATACCAAACTGCAATCCCAGAAGACCCAGAGTAGCCATGGAATAGGATGGTTTTGCTCCCTGTGTTAGGCTGTGGGGACAATCGAGCCTTTAACTAAACACACACTGACTCTTCTGCTCTGAATGTCCTATCTATAACTCATCTTCCTATTCAGCAATTGTAGCTTTTCAACTTTTGAAAAATATTTGCCTTAGAATTCATCACAATTGTCCTTTTCCAAACTATTGACCAGAACACAAGCGTGTAAAGCCCTGAAGCCATGAGCTGAAGAAAGAGACAATAAATATCTCTAATTTTGTCTGGCAAACCAAGATGAGAGATCAAGTAGCATTTGGAATGTACATAAAGTCAATTGCTGCTGTCAGCTGGGTTATCTATTGGCTTGCAAAAGTGTGTTCAATGGGTGTCTGGAGCTACACAGCAGCCCTGCTGAATCCAGAAACTTCCACACAGACACTTACTAGCATTAGTTATTGGGCTGCAGGCAGCTCCTGGTGACAGCTTCCACTGAGCCCTAAGGGAATGCTTCTGATAATGCTTTGGTCATTCTTTGCTGACAAAACCATCACTTTCTACTGAAAGCTGGGAGTGGTGCGGTCCAGATCAATGGGAACCTTTCACATGTGAAAAAGTCTTCACTAATATTTGCTTGCAGGCACTTAGACTCTGGTAAATCTTAAAACTGCCTGCTGAATCGTCAATCTGCTGTATCCCTTAAATCCCAACCACTATATCACATATAAGGCTTACCAAACCAACAGGCACATCAGCTTTCAAAAATGCAGATGAAGTAACATGGGCTGGTAAATACTGATGTTTCTGCTCAAATGAATTAACTTTCCAAGGAAGGTTACAGGAGTAACCCAATGTTATATTTTGAGTAAAATTTGCAGTATAGAAGTAAATACAAAATGAGTTACACAACACTGGGGGCCTGCAGAGGGGTTTAATTGTCTTAAACAGTGGCCTCTCACTCCATTCTGAAACACCTATTAGAAGGAGGTTCTGAGAAATTCCTCTGAAATATTCTTTATGGTTCAGTTGGCATTAAGTCCTGCACAGGAGAATCCAGAGGGGAGGCAGTGTCAAATAGTAAACATGCTAACATCATATCCATCCCAGCATGTTCTACATTTTAATATAAGTAATAGAGCAATACTGTGTGTGTCCTAGGGGTGAGGATAAAACTTCAACAAGAAACAAATGTCTGTAACAGCTCCTGCAAAAAAATCCTCATTGAGTTAATATAGAAAAGATATTCTACTTCCAGACTTGGATTGTACCTGTTTTGAGGTGAGGACAGTGTTTGCTTTACATTCACAGCATCTGGGAGACATAAATTCACTAATGACATAAAGAGACTTCTCCATTACTCAAAATAGGCACAGGAAAATGGAAATACCTGTACTTCAGAGAAGACAAGTGCAAGTCCCACAAAGCCATGCAACATCCTAAACTCTAAACATCAGCAGAGGGGCCAAAGAGATGACCCAGGCTGCAGCTGATTAAACCAAAATGTTCATAGCATTCAGAAACACCCACTTTTTAAGTGTAAATCTATCCAAAGCAGAATGCATTCCCCTCAGAGCCATGTGTCAGATGATGACTGGGACCTAGTAGGTGCCTGGTCTCTAGCAGTGTGGAGGTTGTTATGTAATGTCCTGTGCCAAAACAAAAAAAGGAATTCTACAGGGAATCATAGAAGGGAATCTGAGCAAGCTGAACTCTCTTCCACATTATGTGCAAAGATGTTTTGCTAGGGGGAAAAGATCATCTTTATCCATAGTTGTGAGTAGTTCATTTTTCATTGTGCTCAGTGTGGACCTTCCCTTTCTTGAGAGCAATATAAACAGTAATTTCACTGGACAGTGGGATAGGTCTTGGTGTTTGAACATTTTCAAAGTCTAGAAAGGACAGAGAATATCAATTAACTCCCAAAAGCTCCATCAACAGATAGTGAGTATTTCTTTGTTTAATGTTCTGTATCTCCTTATCAAATTCTGAAGCCATCCACTGCTCTGACTTAAACTGAACTGCAACTTTGGATGAATATCTTAACTTTATCAAGAATTCACTTTGCAGATTTTTGCTTGATAAATAGTACCTGGTATAAGCTGATGATGCAATTTGTTCTTTAGGGGTGAATGTGGATTGAGAGAATATTCTGAAGTTAAAACTGTGACAATAAAGATCCCTCAGAAGAACTCCTAAAATGACAACGGACCGTGTTGTGCAGAAGAGCACATGATGCCACCTTCTCTATTCCTTATGGAGACCAGCACTCAGGAATAAAAAGTGTTACACAATATATATTTAAGAAATTAAGTTGCAACATATATACTGGGCACATAACTGCGTACGTAATACAAACCAACTCTGCATGTTTTCATAAAACTCTCCTGAGAATCATTACATCTTTATAAAACAAATCGTAACGAGATAAAATTGCTACTGGGCATCATTTAATAATGGTTCCAGCTATAAAACTGTTAAATGCAAATGCATGCACGCACACGTTTATCTCTTCCTTAAATAAACAACATAAGTCTTACTGCTTTCAGGTTGCCTTCTCAAACAGACCTGCCTTGCACTGACATTGTAGTTTCAATCAGGGCTCTACAAGACACATTATACCCAAAACACTAGCAATGAACAACACAAACAAGTGTCATTGATGTTCTTAAAAAATAAAAGACTCTGAATGGTAATGGCCCCAAACCTGGTGTGGTGGCTACTTTCCAATTAGCATGCCCACAGAAAGAGGTCAGACTAGGAAGGGAATCAATCTCCTGCATGGCCAATGAAAGCCAAATACTTACCAGTGAAATTTGGCTTTCATGGCTCACAGCAATTTAAGTTTCAAAGCTTGCTTCATAATTACTTTGTGTCTTGCTATAAGCAAAAAGTCCTCCTTCTTTTACAGGATCTTGGAGGGATGTACCTGCCTGCCAAAAGAGCAAGGCCAGACAGGGTGGGTGGGTGTTAACGAGAACAGGAACAGATTCCAAGGCTTCACAGAATATTTTAGCTTTCACTGCTTGTCTAGTTTTGTTGTTGTTGTTGTTGTTGTTGTTGTTACTGTTGCTCTCACCTTTTTTCTTTTTTTTAAACAAATATATGCACACACAGGCTCCATTTATTTGTCTGCTATTAAACTGCCTGTGATTACACTGGGAATCATTAAGTACTTGTTACAGTTTTTACTAAATGATGTCTTGCCATCCTCACCATGCTTGTGCACCTCAGGTGATGCTATTGGCTGGTACTGAGCTTTCAGTTATTTGGGTTTTTTTTTGATCTAGGACAAAAATATGAGCAAATTCTTTCAGAATTGAGGTTTACAGCCTGTCACATTATTACCTGCTGCCTACAGAATCTCTTCAAATCTATCACTGATAAACTAAACACTATCTTTTTTTCAGCTGCAGAGCTCATCAGTTCCCCAGATTGTTTTTAAAGAGGTTTCATTTTATCTTTTAACTTAGAATTAAGAAAATCTATTTTAGAAGTACGGTAAATAATCCACACAGTGTAGCTACATGATCTGGGGTGTAAGGATTACAGCCTTAGGTGTAAGTTTTCCTAGCTGCAGAGTCTATGCTACGAACTGTTGAAAACTCCGTCCCTGATCAGAAACTAACTTCTGCATATTCTTAACTTCCTTTAGTCTCTGAGGAATTCCTCTTAGATTTGAAGTTGTATGTGTCCTTCAACATACTGCTGGATCAGGACAAGAGTCTCCAGCACTTTGTAGTGTGGTGGCCCTCAATATTTTGTAACTCATGTCAAACTGTGTATTTGTTTTTAAGCAATACATCTACATGTCATTATTCAGAACTGATAGTACATTCACAGACATGGAGATAAATCAAAGTATTCCTGAGTTGTTAAATTCAAATGCCATATACTTCTACTGCAGTGTATGTCAGAGTGAAGAAAAACAAAATACAACAAGTAAGAGATTAGTTATCTTTTAAACTGCAATATAAAATGTGAAAAAGGAGATTTTACTTCTTTTCTCCTATTTACTTAAAAAAGAAACTTCCTGTGCTTGCGGCATTTACACCATGTACTCTTTTGTATTCCTTTCATGTATTTTGTATGTCTGTGCTTTATTCCCAATACATTCAGGTAAATAATATAGAGTTACCATTTTTTTCAACCCTGTCACTGCAGCTCCATTTGATGTACATGGGTTTGTGAAATCCTTTTTTAGATGTACCATCTGCATGGATCCAACAAAACATTTTTCCAGTCCCTGCAGCTTTTTGTTACAGTTTTTAATCATGTATATAGTTATATGTTATTAAAAAAGTAAAAGGATATTTTCTATGAAGTTTTTTCCATTAAAAAGGTTTAGAGAAAGACTTTAGACTGTGAGACTCCTTTATTGTTGACAGAGCTATAAAAATATTAAAAAAAATATTTTCTTAGCAAAAGATCTGCTCTCACAGTAGCTTTATTTTCATTTGCAAAATGAATGAAGTAAAAGGCCAATTACATTTTCTGGACTATTATTGCAGCTGTATGAAAACACTTGTGAATTGCAAATCTAGGTCATAGTCAAAGTTCATCCTCACCCTTATGGTCATAAAGTTTAGCTATTGGGGCAGGTCTGAAGTCATCAAAAGGAGTGGGGCACCCTTACAAACTGCTGCATCACAGCTTGAATTTTTGGATAACATTTTAAAAAATCATGATGCCTTTTCTTTCTCTAGTAGATGTTTCACAGAGATTATAAAATTAACACTCAGACATTTCAGGGAGAGATAGTCTGCTTAATTTTGATTTGAATATGCTAAAATGGGACAAGGACAGACTGAATTCACGTGGCCAGGTACTGTACAACTCTCCCTCAAGCAATACCTTTATTCCAGGTTACTTTCATTGCCAGGAACTGCATTCCTTTTTGAAATGGTGCCTATTTAGGTAAAGTAACTATTCAATTAACACAGCCAAGCTACTTAATTGTATGGCAAGCAATAGTCATACCTCAGTGCCACAGAATAATACTGTTGGTTTAATCAACACTTGGAGGCAATCACAGTGAAGTAACTTGAATAGATGGGATAAAAGAGAATAAAACTCAATAATAGGAAGGAAATTGCATTCTTAGGAAGGAGCATTGTTCCTGAAAGTCTGGAATATCAGGTATATATTAACCAGAGTATCATTTCTACTTAACTTGTGGCATGGACAACTCTGTCATGGGACTTCGGGTGCATAATTAGGATTTTCCATATTCCCCATCTCTCTGACCCACTTGCCACCTGTCTCAGCACTCCAAGCAGTCACACAGGCACAAGCAGTAGAGACCTTTTGTGAAAGCAAAACAAAGGAAGGAAGGCTGGAAACAAGGAGTGTCTTCTAGTGATATGAGCAAAGTTGTAGTCCATAGTAAATAAGCACTCTGTGGAGCTCCCAGCCAGTGAAAGTGAATGTATCAATAAAAGCGTACAGGTGTAGTAAAGGGAGAGTTTGGAACTAATTGTGCATTTCTTCTAGAAAAGGATATGAAGAAAGGCAAAAGGTTTCAATTATGTGGCCTTCAGACAAAGCAGTGGATATTGATACTACTTTGATAGCATTCACACATTTATTGGTGCCCTGTTACAGAGAATGCTCTTTCTCCCCACAGAGGCCAGAATGAAAAATCTTGCCTTGCATATGCAGTGGTACTGTGTGTCACAGTACCCTGTTATTTCTTAGTTCTGTCCTGGAAAAAGAGAAAGCCATAATAACACTGAATTCAGGGCATGAGCTGAGCTAGAGAGGAAGTAAAAGACAAGCAATACACCGTACTTTTTACTTATGACTCTGCATGGTTACACATAGAGCTCTGGAGAGCTACATTTACCACCTTACATTTGCATCCATACATCTCCATTTACTGCATGCTAAGTCCATCAACACAGGAAGTTATTTTTCTCATAACAACTTCATACCACAATGACTGATATTCACAGTGCTGTATCTATCAGGAAGCAGGAAAAGCCTCTGTGGCTATTAGATGCCATCAGCATTCCCAACCCATTCAAACAGATTTCTCTCAGCGCATTAGACTACAGCTGCATAAAACGCATCTTCCTCCCTTGTGGAGGAATTAAACACACAGTCTATAATTCTTTCTGTATCTTCACTCTATCTTCTGTGTCCACTGACAGTGCACAGGTATTAGGGAACTGTGTGTGGCTCAGCCAGAAAGCTCAGGAACTCCTAAAGCAAGTGTGGGACTTAAGCATGAAATTGGGCCATTTATAAGGATAGATTAATCTAAAGTGAGAATAGTGGTATAATCTCACATGACTAAAGTGTGGCTAGAAAATGCTCCTATTAAGGCTTGAGGCTTGGGGTCCCACTTCACTCTTCGACCCAGCACAATGTGGAGTGCTGGGATGCTGGTTTCAATAAGGACTTCCCTAATTTTTCTCAGAGGACTGGAACTGACATGCTGGAATTCAAGGTTAACACAAGTAACAGATGATTACAGCTGGCTGCAGCACAAGTTTAGGCATTTCAGTGGTGCAGAGCAGGTTAAGTTTTCTGTGTAGCCACAGCTGCTACACTGGGTAGCACTCAGCAACAAGTGCCTGGTTATCTATGCCTTAGGCCCAGAGGCTGCACATACATACACAGGACTGAGAATCTGTCCCAAACACAGTGAGAAGAGGCACAAGGCTGATTTGCCTCTTGGAACAACTGGGTAAATCACCACAGCTGCTGAATAATGCTCCTACCTAAGTCCCTTAGCTTACTATTATACAGGGAGGAAAAGCACATCTTCATGCCCCTGGTTCCTAAGAACGGTTGATTCTGAAACAGTTCTGCCAGCTGAGTTTACATCCTGAACCCCCACTAAAAGGCAGCCTCATCCCACTAGCACAGGTATTCTAGAGCTCAGTTGCATCATAAAAAGACCACTTTTTTTTTTTTTTTTTAATATCATAAATTTAAATCCACTCAAGCCAGTATGGAATAGAGACTGCATCTACAATCCACTGCTCCTTTATGGTAAGTATTTGCACTGTTACTTTTCATGGGTTATTAGGATGAGTTTCATTAAATAACAGAGGCTGGCTTGTACTGTGCACAGTACATGTATTTTTGGCTGTGCCAGCAGTGCCAGGAAGCACTCTAGGAAACACTTTTTTCACCTGATTTCATGTGAAATTTATAAACATTATGGAGGGCCCTTGCCATCATCTGTAATACCCTGAAGTTGCCAATGCCCAAGAAGGCTGAGACATCTGCTGTGACAATCTGCCTTAAGGATCAACTGAGTCTACATTACTGATATGTTCCCCAGTGCATTACTCTAACCATTCCTTGTATTGTTATTTAATCCTAGTATCTAACATCAAATACTGCAATTCTGGGATGCTTTCAAGGTGTTTTTAACTGCCTGGAGGCTCTTGATGAGACACAGTACATAAACCTGCATTGTGCAACCACCACAGCAATAGACTGTAAGAAAAGCTCCAGCTGCAGAGGTTGCCAAGGAGGCTGTGCACACAGCAGGCTGGAGTAACCCAAAAGGGTGCTTGTGAAATGTTTGTGCTGCTGGCAGGCAGCATATTGCCAGGACAGATCACACATCATGCATTTGCACATCAAATGAAGCTGCACTGGTCTGAGAGCATGGGAAAGGCCTGTCTTGAACGGCATGTGTCCTACTTCCTAAACATGTATATTTTACACTTTACACTTGGTTATTGGCCAGATTGAAAGTACCACAAGTTCCCCAAAGCTTGTCGCTTTGCCTTTGAAGTAGAACTGTTGGGATAATGTTTCCTTTGGCAATTTATCTATGTAAAAAAGCAGGAACTTAACTGCCTTGGCCTCTCAACAATCCACCACTAGCTTTTGTCGAAGTCTTCATACTCTTGTGTATATGCACTCTAACAGAATTTGATCATTTTTGCAACCTTGCTTAGCCCCTCTCCTTCTCCCTTATGTTTCTGTGTGGTGAAGCTGGTGCTCATATTAACTCTCTTATTTCTGGGGGTTTTCCCTTCTCTATATATACCTGAGTTCCCATTTCCTATAGCAGCCTAATTAACAAGATGTTTGTGTGCACCTTGCTCCTGCTACCAAACAAAATGTACTTCTATTGCTTGCCTTTGCAAAAGGGTTTCAGCTCATGGTCCACCGCTTTTCTCTCTCTCCATACTCACACCATACCACAAGATGGGGGACACAGAGCAGGATCTTCTGAGAAGAAGCCTCTCCCACAGTCTTTGGCACTTGACATCTAATCTCGAAGCACAGTCAGTGCCTGGCAAGAAAGGCCTTCTTTAGTTTTTGATCTTGAACATTCAGGTTTCTCTGAAGGATGCTGAATGGAAAGGCACTTTTTGCTCTCACCAAGAAACTGCAGATAACGGATTTTGGCTAAAGAATTCCCCACTAGAGCATGCCTAGTGGCATCTGACACTACTAGATCAGAACTCACAGCTTGTTCATTCACCAGAGAAGATCATGGCTCTTGCTTAGAGCTGGCTGGTGAGATGCCCCATCCAAGGCTGTACAGCTGTGGGAACTATATAGACAGACTATTCAAATCAAGTATTCCAAGGAGTCCAGAAAAGTCACCAAATGCTCTTCAGCCTCATTACTCCAGCATCATGTGCATACATGTCCTATTTTAAATACAACCTGGCTGGGAAATCAAGGAGGAAAACATATTGTTGCCAAAGAAATGGGCATTGAGAGAGCTACCAGTCTGTTGTCCTGAGTAGGCTGGAGCTCCTGAGCAGTACCAGGAAAGCTCCCATACCATGATGCTGCATTGCCCCAGGGTTGCCACTGGTGTGAGGGAGGAGACTACTAAGAGCACCACACCCCTTCTATCCTGGCATGAAACTAAACTGGATCAAGACCCTTTCTTGAAAATCTCTCCCATGTTTCCCCACAGTGCGCACTGCACACCTTAAGGCACAAGAAGCCATTGCTACACTGCTCCTGGGAACTGCTAAATTGGCCAGGTCTCTGAACACGCCAACATATACAGACCACCTACTCCCACAATGAGACTGCAGCAAAACCCAGAGCAATTCCTATTCCGTCTTTGCTGCAGCTCAGCCTCTCCAGCAGTCTTCCCCTTGCAGCATTTGCCTCCCAAGGACAAACACATTTCAGGGGAAATATGCCCAGGAAATACCATTAGTAAAACAGACTCTTACAGGAGCTTCCTTAAAAAACATCTGACACTCAAAAGTCCCATTAGATCTCTTCTGTGAACGTTTCTGATGACACTATTTCAGATCACTCTAGTGAGAAAATTATAGTAGGCTCCAGATGCCCAATGCCTTTCAAAAAGATACAGAAAGACGCACATATCTCCTGCATCTGTGGCAGCCTCACAGTCCAGTATCTAAGACAAATATTTTAAGTTAATTTCATTTTATAGAGACATAAAAACAACTATGACAAAAATCACTGGAAAGACTGTTTCTCAGTGTTCAAAATCACCTTGTAGTTCTTTCCCATGAGAATACCAAGGCTGTTTTCTTCCCTGTAGTGAACTGCATGTGTATTATAGAAGGGCTGGTGCAATGCTTTGCTAAAAGACAGGAGTGCTGATTGCTTTCTGTTGTAAAACACATAGAGCATCTCGAGCTCTTTCTCAGGGTTTTGGCAAAGAGGCTCTTTTAACTAACTGTGTTCTTAGGTAGAACAGCAAAAAATGTTTTTACAACGTCCTCTCTGGGAAGACTAATTACCAGCTAACCTTGTAGCATGCAGTTTCAAACATGAAAAGAGTGGGGCCCCATTCCTTTTCAGGAAAAAAATTCATACTACAGACTGCAGAATCTCTCTGGGTGAGGGCATTTTGCTGAAAGTTTCTAAAAGCTCTAGGCTTATGGGCTGGTGAACAGACTTCATGATGCTTTTAGAATTTTGCTGATGTAGTTTTCAGCAGCAAGAACCATGTTGCACAAAGCACTGAGTTGAGCCACCAGCAGATTCTGCCTGAGAAAGAAAATCAAACTGATGGGCTTCTTCCAACTTATCTTTGTTCCACACAAAGTTTCAGGACAAACAACTTTTCTTCCTTATTATTCTTCCTTTTGGACTTCTTTCTTCCTCCTGGAGTAAATGGTGCCTCTCTAAAGGTTTGGGCTGAGGCAAAGCCCTGAATATGCATGTAGTCTCTGCTAGTATTTTCCAGCTGTGCAATTAAACACTGGGAAGGCCAGGTAGTAGCTTCTCATTAGAATATGTTCCTGGGTGATTCAGACTGCAGAACCAAGGCAGCAAACATCTCTGAGTTTTCTGGCTCAGGCACAGCAGCCAATGTTTGGTAAGTCATCAGTTACATCTACACAAGCCTATCTTAACCATCATCTCCATTCCAACACACCTTTTCCCCAAATACAGCTATCAAGCTTTACAGCAAATAATTGTAATCTACTTTTACTGGGCAACTAGCAGCAGCAAACACAGTGTATGTTCAGAACTCATTGTTCAAACATGGTTTATAATCTTTAAGACAAAAGTAAACTTGCTAGGTTTTTAAATCTTTGTCTGCTTTGAATGTTATTAAAGCTTAGAAGACATCCTTGATTACTTTAGCTTGAGTTGCAAACCATTGTAACCACAAGGTAATTAGGATCTGAGCAATTGTAGATGCTGCTGAGCAGAGAGAAAAATTGATAAACCAGGACAAAATTTACAGATGGCAATGGAGAGTGGGAGGCTTAAATGGGTTTTCACTTCCTCTTTTCCCTACAGTCCTTAGCACACCTTGAACATCTTCATGCCTCACTCCCAGTCATGCACTTGATCACATCTCCTGCACAGCTCCTATTCTAGAACTGTCCTTTAAGTGGCATTATTTTAGAAATTTAAATTAAAAGGTTCCTCTGCATGTAAGACATCTAGTTACATAAAACCTCATGAAATATTCAGAATTTCCAGAACCCATGTAAAATCTGAACCCATGAATTTGCTTCAGCTGCTTATTTATGTCAGGATTTTCAAGAAGTTCAGATCTGGAAAGTAACGTGTCCTCTCTTCATGAGACTGTAGATATCATCACTTCCTATAGAATACATTTACAACATGAATAGGCTTTGGACAATCTACAAACCAAAGTTACAAGAACTGTGGGAGTTCCAGTTACAAGGTAAGCATCCATTTTGAAACTCTTCTAATAAAATCAAGTTATTTCAGCTGCAATGGCCTGCAGGGACAACAATATTTGCTTTCTTTTGCAACATCTTTGTCAATCCTCCTTCATGGCACAAAAAAAGGAAACACTGTTAATTAATCACCGGATTATTTGTATGCACTTCATCAAAACCATGGCCTCACTGTCCTCTACAAACATCCTAGATTTGGTATAGGCCTTGAAGATTTTAAAAGTAAAATGAAAACCTATGGAGAAAATTATTATTATTATTATTACAAACAAGGTGATTGAGAAAAAAAATAGAGTAACTCATCCCAAGATTACAGAGGACAAACTTCTGCAAAGGCTAGGACTAAGCACGGATCTCCGGGTTCCTAGAACAGTGACCTACTAGGTACTGGCTTGTTACTTATATTATTGCAAAGGAAAGATCAATACAGACAAACACATACACAGAGATGATGAGACTCTTGCAGAGGAATTCAGTTTGTCTAAAGATCTGTAAAAGTAGAATTTACACTTCTGACAAATTAAGTTGAGGAAAGCCCTTGAAATTCTTTGGAACTAATGATCTTTTAAGTAGTGGGGTCTGATTTTCTTTGTGACACATAGCCACACCAGCCACTCACTTCTACATATTTAGGCTCAGAGCAGGATCTCTCAGCTAATAAATAGTACCATTAGCTTTCACCATGGCTTGACCATAGACAAGTGAGCTTTTCAGCACTTGTATCAGTCTCCAGCAGTTCTGGTGTGTAGTTTCCTATTTCTCCACAGCCAAATGGCAAGCTCCATCTTGGATACACCTGTGATTTATTCATTTGTTTGCTTGTTTGTTTATTTTTACACACACACACATTTTCAAGCTGCAGGTTTTTTTGTTCGGATGCGCACAATTCAATCCCCTGCATTCCCTTTGTCTCCCTATTCCTAGGTGAGTTTGCAGAGGACCTAAGCACTGTTCATCCCTGATGAGTTCACTGGGAACTGACTGTGTTCAGCACCTATAAAAGCCTAGGATATACAGGTATTTGAGTACCTGTGAGTCATTAATTCAAGGAGGCAATTTCAGGTTGTGCTTAACACCAATTAATTGATTAATTGGAGCCTGACTAAAAATCTTTGAAAAGCTGAGTCTAGAGATGGAACCCACCTGAGATTCCTAACTGAGGTCCAGCCAGCACAGGCAGTGGCTTTCAGGGGAGAGCTCTGCCCTGAGGTGACTCTGTTGACTGGATCTCTCAAGACAGTAGTGGGAGATCAGACATACAGAGCAGATATCAGCACCTCCAGCACAGACATATCAATTTAAAGCAAGATTCATCTTGTTGCTAATTTGGGAACCTTATTTTAATCTTACCCTGGTTAATTCAAATCAGATGCAATGCTGTATGTTTTAAATTCACAGCAATTGATGACTGATGGCAAAGGTCCATAAGCATGTATGCAATGTGCTGAGTCACCCTCAGGGAATCCTGATTAGAGCCTCTTACTAACTGTTGTTAAAGCCTGAGGACTGAAAATACCAAGGTGCCAATAAACAACTCCACTGTAACACAGGTACATTAATGCCTTGAGAATGTAAAAAGAAATAAAAAAATAAAAGAAAGTGCACACTTTTAGGTAAAAAAACCCTATAATTTTAGAAAAAGATATACAGAGAAAAAACACAAACAGAAACTAGAAGTTCATTCTGAGTTCTTCACAATCACCATCCTAAATGTTAATGACTTTGTAAACTGATCAGATAATTCAGGTTGATACGCTTTTTCTTAAACTCTTGCCACTTAATTACTTTGGTTCCTCATGCACCTAAGCATTTGCATAGTGTTATTTATGCAGGCCTCCTCTACTCTTTTATTACTAGTCTCCGTAGCCTTTTTTGCTGTCTAATACTGAACAAACAGCATATAGTCACAGTAGCTCCTTGCTCTAAGCTTCTGGTATTTTCTTTTTACAGTGCAATTACAGTGCAATACCCTCCTAGAAGGTACCAAGTACTACAAACAATTCAGCTGCCTTCACAACGACAACAATATGCTCAAGCCAGTACAAACAAGTGATGCAATGCAAGCTGTGTTCTTCCCAAGGGTGGAGAGCACTCCCCAACCAGACTCTCAACTTGTTTCTTCCCAAGGAGAATAACTTGCAAGGTCACTTTTGAGCCCTTACTTCTCATGAGGTGGCCACACCAGCAGAGCTAAGGGAAAAGAAAATTAACCTTTGAACTATCCATGCTCATATACAGTGTACATGAACTAGCAAACAGTAATGCATAACACTAATTAATTGCAGCTTCGCTTGCAAGGATTGAAAGATTCTCCTAAATAACCTGAAAGGGCCCACGACTATTAACAAATTCCTGTGGCTTTATTCAGAAGCTCAAATGAGATGGAAATATCTAAGCCTGGTACAAATTCCAAATGCACAAGCCTCAATTATATTCCTAATGTTTCTATAACAGTTGTATGGAAAAAATTATTTCCATACAAATCTATCATTCAGAAAATGTTTTAACCGAAAGAAAAACAACATAATCTAAATAGACTGCATCTTCATATTGTTTGCTGTTTAAAGCACTGAGGAAATAGATAACACTAAACTATATTATTTAGTGTAACAAAGGAATTGATGGGATTAGTACCATAACAATTTTTTAGTTATTAATCAGGCTTCTTTATACGACCATGGTGTGATCACTTAAAAACCTACATTTGTTATTCTGATGAATATAAATAGCATTTTTATGATGATTTTATTCTTTAAGCAGCCAAAATATGTATCTCTGAATTGGTCCCTACTGGCATTTGGACTTCTGGCAGTTTTTCAAATATATAACTAGACATGAGCAGAAAAACATATAAAAGGAGACATAAATTCAGATGGATTAAGAAATACTTGGACTTTTGCAAAATGTTGAAAATCTCTGAACTTCCACCAAGGCTTAATACCCAAGTACACCTGTTGTCCTGTTCATTCCCATTCAGAATGTTTTTCACAGTTCAGTGCGCCAGACAATTTTTTCTTGTCATGACAGTCTCAATTCAGCTGACTCTGGTTAGAAATCTCTTCTTGTGACAGCCCAACCCATTCTCCAAAGAATGGTGATAAGCAACCAGACTTCTTAAAGGCCAGACCACTATTTTTTCAATATTTTCAGACATTACTAGCCCATAACGTAGAACAGAGCACTTCAATATCAGCCTTTTGCAATTCAATCAATATTCTTACCTAACAAGCCAAAGAGCCTCAAAAAACCTTATCATCTTCTGCCTTAAATGTGTACACATATATCCAAGAAACAAAAAAATCTAAACCAGAAGCCATCACTGCCCATGGGAATGGACATGAGAACACACATACAACAGATTCTTTTTACTCTGTACTGCCAGGAGGTTCTCAGACTGCATGGGGGGAAAGTCTGCAGGGAGACACTCATACCACCTACCAAACACTGCTGCTGCAAGATTTTCTAGCTTCTTTCCAACAGATAAACAGCTTCTGGAGTGTTACAAAGAGCCATGTTTGGGCCAGTTTGGACTAGATTGGACTGAAATAGTGCATCTACTACACACAATAAATAAGTTTTCTTGCACAGGGTAATATGACTTACTTAAAATGTAGTCTTCATGCCCATAGCATTCCTTAACATCTAAAAGAATCATGAACCAAAGGTTTGACCTTGCAGCAGGTAACATCTGTTGTCCCAGTGATGCGTTCCTCAACAAATAAGTGCATAACACTAAAGATAACATGTGACATCGGTATAGAAAAGCAAAGCAAAGCAAAACAAACACGAGAGAGAGAAAAGACAAGAAAATACATCACATTTTTCTGAGCAGGGCAAAACAAATGTTTGACTGAGAAGCTTCAGGTCTGGCTGGGAGAAGGCCAAGACTAATTTAACCTTTGGTCAAATGGTTGGGAGTTAGCTAGTTTCCTTTTTCCTCTTACATCACTCCCAGAGATTTGGACAAAAATAATATGGCCCCGATTACATGACATTACAGACTCTCATAATGCACTGGGGAGGATAGTGTTGAAACCCCTTAGAGACAAATTAATCCCAGCAAAGCAACAGCTGTAAGATTGCTATAAAGGGGGGAAACAACTACAATGTTTGCATTATGTACTTACGATTTTAATATAACTTATTAAGGGGATTAGATTATTGGACATTTTAATAGGTCTAACAGCTTTGTATCATCATGAAAATATCAGCTGTCAGGTTGCACATAACTGCCATTAAGGCATTTAACCACTCAGTGCATTCCTTTAAAAAGCTAAAGCTGACCCAGGTATAAGATGATTTCTTGTGCTTTCAGGAAATGTATGATGTCAGGGAGGGTTTTTTATTAAACGTGCTGCAATGATCATCACTGCTATCACTCTGTGCCTCCTAGAGCCCCTGTGAGCACTCAGGTGTCAGGCACCTGCTCAGCCCACCTGCCCCAGGACACTGCTGCAGCCATGGCATTTCCAAATCAAGCATTCCCCAGGTGAAGCCAACATGACCCTTCTGTCCTGCTCTCCAGTTTACACACACCCCCCTTTTCTTGTACTCTTAAACATGTTATCAAACACATGCTGTTCTCACCTGCTATAAAACCACTCTGGTTGTAGCCCACGCACTTATTTTGGAAGAAGATAAACTGACCTAAAGGCAGATTCCATTTTAAGCTCCCTCTCTATAGCCAACCCACATATTCCTCCCAGGTTTTGGGGGCTGCCACTCACCTGCTGCTGGACAAAGCCACCTGCACGCAGCTTGGCAGAATCTCTGTCACCGCAGCCAGCCCTGAGGCCATGTGTGCTCCAGGCCAACTAACGGGCCTGGAGAGCTGCAAAGTGATTGTTTCAGTTGGGCCAGACTGCAAAGGGTGTGCTGACCCTATGTTCCTCCCCACCCTTACCTTCTGCCCCCACAGCACTGTGTCAGACCTCATGTGTGAGCCTCACCACCACAGCATTCCAGCAGGGATGATGATCCAGCACAAGCAGGACACACGACAGATCACAGGCAGGTTCACCTGGGTCAGGTCTGGACACAGCACATGAAGAGAAGCACTGCAAAGCCAAGCTGGCTGGAAGGTGTCCCCAGCCACGCGGCTGGGACGCTGCCCCTCGTCCCCAGGGGTACACAGCGGGCTGGCACTGTGGGCTCACCACTCGCACCCTCACCAGTCACACCACGAGCCTTTACCCATCCTTGTGCAGCAAAAAACCCTGGTATAGCCCTGCCCTCCTCTCACTGCCTGCACAGCAGCTCTGCCCAAGCAGCTGAACCGTGTCATTGTGGGAAAGACTTCAACGAAATCCATTGCTTTTTTGAGATAAAGCAGCCAAAACTACCTCCCTCAGTTTATAGCAGCCGGTGGAAAGCTGTGCAGTAAGCAAGAAGTGCAGAGACCTCTACATGTGTTATGAGGAGACAGGAAGATGATTTTTTCCAAACTGAGAAAATATGCTCATATGGAGCAGTATTTTTAGGTGGTTTGTGTTGCTACTTTGAGAACAGGTTTTATCTTCCCTTACTTAGTTTGGATTGCATGTCTGCCTTCCAGTTTGGAGGAGTAAAGAGAGTTGGTCATGGTAACTGTGAAATATGACACTACATGCATTTTTAAGAACTGGTTTTATATATGGTAAGGTTAATTTCATCCAGCTAAGTTGTGAGTGCAGTTTGTTAGTGCTTTGTTTAATAAATTGTAGCTAATAATGCATGAGTATAACAACTAGTTCATAATATCACAAATATTGCTGTGAAACAGCGCACATTGCAACTGAATCTCATGAAAACCATAAAGCAGTTTCATGAAAATTTACATCACTTTCGAATAAATACCATTTTTTATTTAAAACTGGGGGTTTTTATCAGGTGAGACAAGATATGACTAAATATGCTGTTATGTTTACCCATATACTTCATGAAAACATATGGTTCTCATGGCAGATTTTAAGAATATACTACCGGATCTGCACCTTGATGAATGCTGTATCACTGTTATTGTTTGTAATCCACAGGGGTTTAATAAGGTAAAAATCCACAAGGGCTTAAAAAATATACTGTCTTACAGAAATTTTAACATAATAAAATAAAATGTGGAAACTTGAGAAGAAGTAATTAATAAAAGCAGTGAAAGCTTGCACACTGTGTTAAAAGCTCAATACTACCCCCAAACTTAAAAGCTGTGAAGGCATATGCCTCTGGTGTGCAGGCTGCACTTCAGGCTGGGGCTGGGCTGCTGCCCATCTGAGGTGGGCCAGAGACCAGAGTTTTCCCTGATAGCTCAGGCAGGTTCCAAAACCCTGCAGCTGAGAGACTTTTACTGGTTGCTGTATAATTCCCATTCACGCTGTTCACAAAGTCACAGTGTTGGTCTGCTGTGAAATCAGAAAGATGGAGGGGCTTCCACACTACAAACACTGCCAGGTGTGCAGTGAACATGCAGTGAACACATACCTGCTGTGCCTTGCTGAGAACAGGGCTCTAGCACTCACATCTGCCCTGGGACCATCGCTGTAGCCTGACTGGCAGGGCCTTCCTGTATTTCATGAGGGCAGAAAGGGCCTGTTGGGGTGACATGTTGTTTACAGGAGGTCTTACAGATAAGAAATTACCTGTGTTCTTGTGGAGGGCAGAGCTGACACTTCTTAGGAGATGCAAAGTATGTCTCAAAGACAAGGGTCTCCACTGCTATGCAAGGTATGCTTTGATGTTATTCCTCTGAATGATCTTTCAAGACCTACTGAATCGGAAAGGCATTTCTGCATAAGGTGGAAGAAACAATCAGATCTGTTAAGTAACAAGATATACATTTTCCTGGAAATGTAATTGTTCTGCATACACACAAAAGATATACAAGTCTGCTGGGAAATAAACAAGGTCTTTCAAGGATCATTCTAAAACTGGAAATCAAGAATGTTCTTACTTCATGAATGCCTTATCAACTGTATACACTTTCGTGTATTTTCTACAGAAAGTTTACACTCTAAAGTGTATGGCCTGTGCCAGAAAAAAGAGGGGAGAGTGGGGCAAAAAATATAAATATGAGCAATGTATGTCTTGCAGTTATTTTTCAGTCCTACATTATATGAGAACTGTAATCTCAGGCAGGGACTAAGTGCGCTAAGTAAATGAGAAAAGCCCATTTAAGTGTAGCCCACAGTGCAATGATTACAGCTTTTTTGACCTGCAACTGCCTCTACAACCTTGCCACTGTGAAAGGCCTGATCCTGGCTATCCTCCACCATCTAAACAGGTAAGTGCCATTTGATCAGCTTTGCTTTAGCATGGCAAGTAAAGTCGCTGGAAGTGTAGGTAAAGGAATAAGATAAAGAAACCTAGGATGGTAGCAAGAAGACTACTAAAATAACCTGAGGCATAACAGTCTACATGAATGTCAACCAATATTAATAGTGCTCTGAAAATTCACTGTTTTCAAACAGGCCACTAGAATGTGCAACACTGTTCATGCAAAAGTAATTCCTTGAATAGAGACAGGGATCAGTAATCCATGGCACTTTTGGCCAAGAAAAGTCAGCACATGGATGAATACCTTGTAGGAGGCCTAGTATGTGGCTGAGAGCTGAGGGTTACAAAAGCTGAAAAGAGGTATCCATGCAAAGTAGCAGCTTCCAACTTCCACTGAGTTCAACCACACAAGGAATACCACCCATCAGCCAGCCCATCTGGAAATCAACAGGAAACATGAAGTGCTGCTTTGTCAGAAGTAAGTTGCTGCCATTAGCTCTGATCTACTTGCATCCTTCACCTCTAACTGTAGAAGACCCAGTGTGGACACCAAAATAACAAACTGGCCACTCTCAAAATGCTGTTCATCCCAGTAGTATAACACATTGTTAGGCCAGTTCCACGACCTAGTTGAGCAATTTTAGCAAAGTTGCTTGATAAAAATATTGGGACCATACATTTCTAGTAATTACATGATGAAAATCTCAGGGCTTTTAGAGGGTATCTAGTAAGGCAAATGAATCAACATAGTATATTTAGCGGAGCAATGAGATTAGAGTTTGTGGGACTGTTATATTTCAGCCTGATTAATGATTATAATACGGAAAAAAAAATCCTTTTCCAGGACTGAGTAGTCACAATCTGTTGGGTGAAAGAAGGTGGAGGTGAGGCTGCTCTGCTGAGTCTCTGCATTAAAAACCTTTGTATGATCCAGCTTTTAACAGACTGTTTTAACATATTAAAAATAACAGTTTTAAAAACTAGTATGCAGTCTCACTGCATATAAAATGCAGACACATGCATATATGCATATTAGTGAAAGATATATTTTTCCTTAACTTCTGAATATGAGAGCTATGCTGGTAGGCAGACTTCTCAAATATCTTCCATTTCATGGTACACTTTTATGGTGGGAAGTTATTGACATCAGAAAGGAAGAATAATGAAACTGAGGTCACAGAGTTATTTACACTGGCGGGTGGATCCCACAGCATTCCTGTATGATTCGATTGTTTTGATGACCCTCTTTTTGGGATTCTGTCACACATTACATCTGATGTTTGGATCTTGGTAACTTGAAAGGGACACTGAGAGGTCTGTTTGGTTTCTGTTACCACTGAGTTAACACAAGGTTAAAAAGTCTGTCCCTGTTCAAGCCAATGGCACAATTCCCAATGACTTCGGGAAGTTTCCAAACTCCTTGTCATAAGCTGCTAACAAGGCAAATAGAAGGAGTCATAGAGATACCAAGTTGAGCAAGGGACACCTAAAGAACACCCAGGGAACATTCAGAGAAATCTGAATAAATTATTGAGGAGGGAAGGGAGAAAAAATAGTCAGCAGTATGCAAGTGCCATTAAAAAGCAAGCTTTACTTTAACTTTTGCTGTCAAAAGGGAAATGTGGGCATTATTGCCTTAAAGACTTTTGTTTAGAGTTAGGAATTGACAAACTACGGCTGCATAAAGCAATAAAAAAAATAGAGCACAAAAAGTCATATTTAGATCATAAGCAGAAATCTCATAAAGAAAAGCAGAAATCTCCCGAGACCTGAGATGAGCCTTCCTTTTGTTTTCAGACCATTACTGTAAAGCTGTTAACCTTCATAGATACTGTACCATGATCTGCCCAGCAGGAATTAAAAACCCAGGCCACAGTGATTGAAAAAACCAGAGTAGTGACACATTAGCAGCAAGGACGTGTATGTATGACTGTGAATAACACAGCTCTGATCCTGGTGCAGAAGCCTAGGGCTTCATTACATTTAATTACTTCCGGCTTTAAATCAAGGCCTGCTTCAAAATGAGGGTGGCTGCTATTAAACTAAATTACTTTCCCCTCAAGCTTGTATGGAAAAGTACAGTACCAAAGGAAGACAGTTTCTATTAAAAGCAGTATGGTAAAGGTGCTGCTGCCAGTCTAGAGATGGTTTGTAACTGGGAGCTGCTCATAAATGAAGCTTTACATGGTACCTGACTCCAATATTTTATACGGGAGAAATGTTTGAATTTGGTTCAGTTTCTTTCTGCCTGATTCTTTTTGCAGCTCCTTGTGCTGCTCTGAACTGCTACATGACAACTGTTCCTAATGCAGAAGTCACACATCAGCACACTGATCCTGCTTCCTGTGGGCTTCTCCTCTCCAGGGTGGATACAGGGAGTGCCGGTACAACACTCAGCAGCACGAGCCTTCCCAGAAACAGAGCGCTCTGAGATGCAGGCAGGTTTGGATGACCATTTGTTGGAGCATGTATTTCAAACATAAACACATTAAGTGATAGAAGAAACCTTCTCCCACAAAGGTCAAAACACTAACATCCTGGACTTACCCAGATGACAGGCCCAATTAATACTGGTTAACAAACCAGTACAAAGCAAAACACCAGCAACAGCCCTTGAAAATAATCTGCTGTCGATACACCAGATTGCTAGCAGACAAGCTGAAATTAAAATGAGGGATGGGTTACTCAAACCAAATACAAACTTAATGAGAATTTACCCAAATCTTCTGACAGATTTTTTTAATCCCTGTTGTATTTTGGCTCTCACTCATATTCAGCATCTGCTCTCTATCCTTGATCACTATCCGAATATTTGTTCCATGCACTTAATTTCATTCTCTTTCAATTTACAGCCTGCCTGGTTCATTTGTTCATTCTTTGATTTACCCTCACATTTTCTCAGCTTTTCATCTCTTTCTGTTTTTTTTTTCTCTATCTTCTAGCTTTATTGTCTCTCTCTCTTTTTTTTTGCCTTAGCCTATCCAGCCCTAAATTTCTCTTCCCTATTTCCCTGTTGCCTTCCTGTCACCATTTGTTTTCTATCACCCTTCTTTTCTGCTGGTTGATGTTGGAAATATTTCAGGAATTTGTAATTCTCAGTGCCATGAGAACCGTTATCTTTGCATTTTCACTGGTGAAAGTGCTCTCAGCATGGTGAAGATGATGAGGATGATGACGGAGCGGGCCTGGGACAGAGAGGCTTCAGATGGACTCTTCTCTGAGCCCAGTTTCCTCCAAAGTGGTACGCTCCAGTGTGGAATGTGCGAGAGGAAGCTGGGTCCGTGGGGAGTGCACAGGCTGGGGGCAGGGAATGTGTATTGAGAAACCTCAAATTCCACACAAAAGAAATTAGTACAGGAGAAACTAAATACAAGAGAGAAGCAAGATGAGGGACCAGCTGGAGAAGGGTGGGGGGGAAGTGCAGGAAGAAAAATACACCCACCATCACCACACCCTAGCCTTCAAGTTTTTCTTTCATGCAGGTGCAGATGAGAAGCAGTACGAGCCCTTGTTAATATTCACTTGCTCTGGGTAGTAATACTAAGAAAGTCTCAGACTGCAATCTACCCATTATTTCTTTCCCTGAGCAGGGTCAGAGGTCACCTTTAAAATAACAACTGCAAACAAAAGGCAATTACATGGAATAAAAAATGATCAGTGACAGAAAAAGCTAGTCAGTGCATGGAGTGTGGTGACTTGTGACTGGAATATGACAATATGCCAACTCAAAGTCACCACAGAGAGAAAAAGAAATAAACTGGTAAGTGACCATATTCTAATACCTAGAGATGTCTCAGGAAAGGACCATCAAAGCTTAACCAACCTGCTTTGTTATTGTTTCTGCTGCGCCTGCTATTGTTATTTGTATTCTGGTATCACCAAGAGGCCTCAACCAAGATCAAGGCCATTGCATTAGACACAAGATAAATATGCACAGGAAGCAAAAGTTCCTGTTTTAAAACCCTAAAGCTTAATGGATGAGATGAGCAAGTTGAGGAAAAACTGAGATAATGAGAAGTGAAATGACTCAAACAGAGTCACAGCAGGTCAGTCTAAGAGCCCTATCCTATCTTTTAGAGTAGCAAGGAACTGAATAGGAAGAAATTGGGAATATTGTATATACTATAATGATTATTGTTTAGAAATGTAAGAATTCCATAGAGTCTTCCTTCCTTAGTGATGGAAGCCTCCTCTGTATGTGGAGATAAAAGTTAGTTCATGTTTGCTGTTTGCTCAGCTGGTCCTTCACATGCTGACCATAATATCTCACTATGATAAACATACATGGTACTCACTACCATTTACAGATGATGTGCATGGTGATGAGATGAAGATATGTTCAGCTAATATAAAATATCTTTGTCTTGTCCAGTTCTCTTCCTTCTTCCCTTCAGTTTCAGTGCTGGCTTTAGTTAAGCTCTCACAGTTTCAAGAGCTGCCAGAATTGTCATGCTGTTAAGAACAGGTGACCTCAATCAGTAGCAGGACTTAAGAGCTCCTTGGACTTTGTGTCATCTCTGCTTCAAGTTCACATTCTCCAAATTCTACCGCGAAGTTTGCTAAAACGTTCCCCTCTGCATTTCAGCTCCAGCTGAAATCCAAGTATTAAAGCTAATAGCTGGTAAAGGGAAGCCACATCTCCACAATGCATTTTGCCAAATAGGAGTAACACAGCATAATGTTCAAAACCAGAGTTTCAAAATCTTCAGAAACATTTTGCTACAACTTGCTAATGTAAGATAGTGCAGAGATGTCCCTAAATGCCAACTGCAGACATTCCAGAACGGGGTTCTTGAAAGAAGTACTGCCTATCACTCACCACCACCCATGTTTTTCAGAACTTCAGACTTTAAAAAAAAACATAGAATAAACCCAGGACTAGTCCTGTAACACCAGCTATTCCCAAGACTTCAGGATGGATGCAGAGTGGTAGTTAATGTTGCAAGACACTTACATGATAATGAACCATAAAGTTTGCTCACTGATCAACAGGACACAGTGGTACCATGTTTGAGAGATGCCTGTGCACTAAACTCACAAGTGTTGAAAAGACTTCCAGCATGGGTCACTACTATCAAAGAAAAACTCTCTTCTGAATAATGGAGAAGAGTAAACAAGCTAATATCTGTAGGGATACCTTTCCCTACTAAAAACACTTTTCCTTCTTAAGATCAGAGAGAAGAACCCCTGAGCTGACCAGCTGCCAGTGCCAGTCACAGTGTCTTCCAAGCACCACGCAAGCTCCAAGCAGAAGATCTGCAACTACGGCAGAGAACACATTAGTCCTTGTACTCATGATTTCCCCTGAAATCCTATTAACTGGTTAGCAATGACTGGCAGTTACTGCAGCATTGATTTGACTCCTGTCTCCAACATGCAAACCAAAGTAGCATGTTTATCAGAAGCTGTTGAATGGTTTAAGATGGCCAACTGGAAATGAAACTATAAATTATAAAACTCTGACATGGAGAATGAGGAGAGCTTTCCAAAATCCTGAGAGAAACAAGTGAGAGGAGGTACTTCATCAAGTGCACCTCTCTCAAAATGGCATATTCTTGAGGACCTATTTCAAAACTGTTTGGGTCCAGCATATAAAAATCCAAAGCCAAGAATACTCAGTTTTCTCAGGTGAGAAAACTATTAGGACAACATAGAGTAGATGAAACACCGCAGCCTATTTAAAGCACTTAAAGGTGGTCCTTTATTCTCAGTAGTCCTCAGGTATGTCAGCATAAAATCCCTTAAAGAGAATTATCAAATTCAATGTACTTAACAAGGAGGTTCTGTTCCAAATACTTTTAACCTCATTTGTGATCATTAAGCACTAAGGACACAGAAGACAGAGGGGGAAAGTCAGAAAAGGACTCAGATATGAATCAAAGTATATCAGACCATAAAATACTTCATCATTACTTTCTAAGCTTTTGAAAAAATGTTTAAAATATCAGACTGGAACTGCTACCTCATATGGTGCTCAAGATGTGACATAGTTAAGCAGATGTGGCCACATCAGACAAGTAAAAGCTTACAGAAAATTATCTATGGTTTCTTGTGGCTCACAAACGGTATAGGAGTCAACCAGGTCACGCTGTTGCAAAAAAATGTAAACACAAGAGGACAGAAACAGAAGCACAAGCAGGAAGACAGAGTACAGTTGTAAGTTGAAGATGGTAAAGTTAAAACAATGAGGCTGACCAGGGATTCTGACAGCATGGGCATTGAAAGATTCAATGAGCTGGAGGTATGCAACCTCATGAAAACACTAGAAAGTGATGGGGGATTGGCAGGTTTGGAACAGTAACAAGCTCTGAACATGTACAAGGCCATACAGAAAAGACTGGAAGAGTCTAACCTCCACAAATTTAAACTGTGGCAGTGAAAGTTCAGATTAAGCATCAGGGTAAGCATTTTTAATAGTAAGTATTATACTGGATTCGATCATCAGAAAAACTGTGGTGTCTTCATCACTGGACCCTTTCAAGAATAGTTAAACACTTATTTGGAATGACTGACTTAGACTGCATCACTTCTTGGGGCAAGGAGATAGACTGGATGTTTGCTCAGCATAATGGTTTTTCACTTTTGTTATTGCAATTGGTCACCTGGAATAGAAGTCACTTCTCTGGACAGGGAAACATCACCAGATTTCTGGTAATGTTCATATTCAAATGCTCCAGTTGTCAGACATTTATGTTAGAGAATAGGTTTGGCAGAGTGAAAAAGGGAAGTTATCAACATGTCTTGAATAGTAATCTGGAGTCTAAAAAACAGAAAATCAATTCAACTGTGAAGGACAGAATGCATTTGGGAGTGTCCTCAAATCACTTCCCATATTGACAAACCACAGCCATAATTTTCTGCACAACTGACACAGTTTTCAAATACTGAGGCCATCTTCATATTACCTCAGGTACTATCTCTTTCCATGCTGTCTGATGCAAAATTATGCTTGATTTTTCCTGTGGAGAACAGAGGGTAAGGGCTCTCCCTACAAGGTTTTTGGGCAAAAACAAGAAAAAGTGGTCGACATTTCAAACTAATACTCTTAATTACTTCTTGTGTTCGGTTCAAAATGTTATCTTCCTTGTTCAACATGTCAATCTGTTTGACTTCTGTAACAAATACAGTCAGACCTGTGCATATTACATTTCAGAAAAGTTTTGGTTTTTTTTTTAAACATCTGTTTGGAAGTGTTAAGGTTCTGCTGAAAAACCTCACACAGATGTGGGCAGCATGCCATATTCTGAACAACAATAGAATCTCCAAGCATCCTCCCAAGACATGCTTAAACAAAATTCCCAAAGAATGAAATAAAATCTTTTTAACCCCAAATTTCTTCTGCTAAGCTGTACATGCTGCCATATCTGTCCACTTGCAAGGAAGATCAAGTTAGTTACCATTTTCTGGCAGTGCCATGTATTGCGCTATTGCATTTAGTCCCATTTATATGATCCCACAGTATGTTTTCCACTATCCTATGTCCACTGTAGCCACATTAGTCAAAGGAGAAGAAAATGGAGGAGAAAGCACCACAGAATTCAGAGCAGTTACGTTTTCTTATTTCTTCCCTTTTTGCCATTACTGTACCGTGTATGTGCTAAATATCTGACAGAATTCTCCACCCAAACTTAGTGCTCTCAATTCACCCATGCTTTTCAACACTTCTCTTGAGATTCTCATCCCATTGTTTCTTTCAAATTTCATTTTATTTTCTCTTTTACACTCTTGTTTTCTCTACTTTCCTCCTCTATTTTTCATAGTCCCTCTCACCCCTGCAGGAAAGAAATAAAAAAAAAAAAAAAAAAAAAAGGAATGNAAAGCCCCTCCCCCCCCTGCAGGAAAAAAAAAAAAAAAAAAAAAAAAGAAAGGAATGAAATGAACTGCATTTTAACAATCAGAATAACAGTGAAACAATGCTCTTGAGATCCCATCTGTTGCCAACACATCTCCCAAGACAGCAAATGATGGGCATTCCTTGCTAAATAAAGAGAATTTCCCACACCCATTAAAGATCTACACAGCAAAGACTGTTGCTTAAGTATTTACTTTTTATGGCATACAAGAAAACTACCTGGAATTGTAAATACCAATGACATATTGTTCACATCTCTACCAAACATGTGGTCAGTGGCCATATGGATAACTTCTGAGTGTGAAATGTCCTTTCTCTTTTTTACAGTGCTGCAATATCTTTGTGCCAGAAGCTTTTTTAAAAGTTTAATTGCATAATTCTACCTCCGGTGTATGAAGTTAAATTCTATTTACAAACAAAACTCACATCCCTTCCTACCCTAAAAATCTACCAAAGCAAACAGACTCAGGTCCTACATCTTACCTAATAAAGAGCTGATTTTTTTTTTATTTTAATTCATTCAAACTTCCTCTGATTAGAATTTCACAAATCTTGATCCAACACAGAAACATTTATGCACACCGTTTATATAATCCATCTAATTCACAAGTAATAGCAATTATTTAATTATGATTGCCCTGGATTTATAAAGTAGACTTATCAAAAACACTGGCACAACACTTCTCAAAGTTAGACAGTTTACTAAGTCCTTAAATGGGAGCATAGTAAAGCTACAGAAGAGCATGTTTAAAGTGTCATTTCTCATTAACTTGATAATGAACTTCTTCATTAAAAAAGGAAAGTGACAGAATCTTTAAGAGATATTGTGCGAGTTCTTAAGAATTTTCTTGGGAGTTGCCTTGACATCTCTACTGTTTCAGCTTTAGGTCTGCACTCTGAAGAAATGCAATTTCCATATGGTTAAGCAAATGTTTCTCACCAGCATATCTCCAAACCCAAGTTATTTTGTATCTCCTTTTTCATTAGAGTTGTATCCCAGATGGTGCTTCACAACAATAGGTGTTACTGTGAAAATACCGAGGCTTCAGAAATGCAAAACAACTAGAGAAAATCTGAGGCAAGGATGGGAAAAAAATGGTGCAAATTAATATCACTTTATTTGCAACAGCGCTGAAAGACTTTTTTTAAGTGGGGGGAAATCCATGATCCAGAAAAATGAAGCAAGGAAAAGGCAAATATGGAAGTGTAAGAGAAGGTAATGAGCCTCTATTAGTTGAAGAGATGAAAGGAGACAAAGATGAACCCAAGCAATTTTAAAATTAGGCAATCCTTTTTTTGAAGCAGCCTCTGAGTTGAGCAGGGAACCATTTGAGTTGTTTGTGAATGTGGATGGTTTGCTTATGGTCTTTTGCATATGAAAGAATGTAGACAGCACTGCTCTGTATAAGCTAGAACCTGGAGGGGGGAAAGCACTGAATGCCACAAGGAAAAAAAACTGCTTTAGGAAAGGTGGAGAGACAAAACAAATCACAAAGAGGATTATGGCTAAAGCAAATCCAAAGCCTGACATACATTTGGTGCTTTAGAGGTATGACTGATGTGGTGAGGAGGAATTATTCAGTGTTCAAGCAGAAGGCAGAATTTCAAGGTAGGGGAGTCAAAAGATCTGAGCAGAGAAGGGAGGCAGATGATATGGAGTCATGTTAAGGAAGTTGCCCTGCTTTTGTAAGATATTTAGCTGAAGAAATTAGTCAAAAGATATTCAGTGAAGGCTCTGAACAGATTTATAATTGAACCTGATAAGAATGAAAACAATGACAATGTAAGACACAATTCATAGGCTTTTATTATATATAAATGATGTATACCTTCTGACATAACTGTAAAATAAAGTCTTTCAAACAGAGAATTTCCTATTCTCATTCCATACAAATACAACACAAACCATGTTTTGCAATAACTAAAGTTAAGATACACAAGAAAATAGTGGAAAAGACAGGGGCCTAGACTACATAAAGGTACATACCTTAGCAAAAAGCATTGTCATTACATACAGAATAGAAGGGAAGACAGCTGTCTGGTTAATGTACACAAAACCTTGGAAGGAGGAGGACAGCTGAAACAGTTCAGAGGGGTGAACATAGTTGAAAGCAGAATATATGCACTGCCATTATCTTCCATATAACAAAATCCTTTGTTGAAAACTACGGATGATAAAAAGAAGATTTGTGCCAAACTAAAATTATTTCTCCAGCTGAGTACAAGCATCTCTGAAAGCTCAAGGTTTGATCCTTATATCCAGAAAATGCTATTTCACAAGAAGTTCTCTCTCTTCAGTGATACAACATCACAGATAGAATATTGCTGAATTGATATCTGCTGTGATAAACTATTTTGGAAATACAGTCTTTCAAGAAGTAATATAAAACTTAGCTTCTGCCTACACATAATATGCCTGGTTTAGTAATCCATTACTCAGCAAGTGCACAAACTACTTGTGTCTCCTCTATGTGTTAAAATAACCATAGCCAGAAGTAACAAGTCTGAGTTTCCTCGTACAAGGAGGAAACGGGGAAAACGTTTCAGGAGGAAATGGTCACACCTGTTTAGCAATGCCTGACTGATAAAATGGTGTGAACACGTTTGTAAACGACCTAAAATGCCTCAAGCATTACACATAGTGGTTGCATTTATGTTTCCTTATCTATTCTGGCAAAGTAACATTCTCTCACATTTCTAAAATACTGCCATAAAGATTCAGGAAGCACATGCATCAAGTACAGCTTCATATTCTTTCCTAGTTGGAATTTGTTAAATCACTTTTGCATTTTCCCTTTTCCATTCCGTGTCCCCTTTCTTATTCATCTTGAGGTCTGTTTCCTTATCTGGCCACGACTGTGGAATGGATTTATACCACACTGCACATGCAAACATTCACTCATATTCAAATCAAGGACAGTGGCATTTTCCTACAGTTTGTTGGGTGGGAAGAGTAGGAATATATTCTATAAACAATTCTGAAGGATTATAAATAGTGTCTGCTCCTGTCTGTGTGACAGATCTCAAGTCAGCAAGAACCAGTTAGCCTTATGCTTTCCATCTCTTCTCTCTCTAAGAGATAAAGAAATCCACAACCAATTTGCTAGTTGACAAGAGGAAAGGATGTAAGGAGCACAATTCTCTCCCAGATGATGAGGGCTGAATTCACAGCCTTTACTCTCTAGCATCATTAATACTACCTCAATTATGTTTGATTATGATGAAGATATAATTAGTATAAAGATCCATTATGTTTTATTGATGTTAATTGTATGTTGATTATAAATGGGACAGGATGTATTTACATGAGCTTCACTATTCGAGGAAGGTTGTGAAATCAGTCCAATCCTGCACCAAGAATAAAACCTGCACCTTCTATAATTGTAATAGTATCCAGATGTTCCTCTGTAACATGAATGCAGGTGGTGAAAGCAGTAAACTGGTATGGAGCAGATGTGCTCTTAGCACAGGTGGGACTTGCTCCCAGTGCTACAGTGAATTTTGCACTCACTGACGTAACAAAAGAAGAGTCCAGAAGATAGAAAAGTAATGTAAAAAGTGAATTAAAAACATAAAAAATAGTTTCGATCTTGGTAGTGCACCTTGATTGGTGAAATTTTAGAAAATCTAACAAGCAGAGCAAACAGGGATTTTTTAAAAACTGAAAACAACAAAAATCCAAAGTGGCCAGTAATGGAGCATGTTTAGATAAGAAACCCTGGAGGGTGTGGTACTTCATGTCTGTGGGATGTGCATAATGTGCATCAGTTGCAGAGACTGTTTCTGCCTCATACCACCACATAGATAATCACTGTTACCATGTTTTGGCTACATATTATTCACCTGACACTTGAGAATTAGGCTCTTCTTTACTGTTCTGTTGTGGTAGATATGGGAAGACTGATTCGACTTTGTCAGCAAGCTGGGCCAACAGGCCTCATTCCAATTAACTTTTCAGACTGCATGTAAATAAATCTAACAAGTCTTCACTGTCATGTAGAACAGACTTTCTGAAATTTTACATAAAGGCTGAGTGCTATTTGCACTTCTCTGTCATTATATAACACCTGCTCCCAAAATACATGCACCATTTAGGCCCTCTCTGTGCTAGGTGTCAAACCAATCAGTATCAGTCTAAACAAAGATAATCTGTGCCCCAAAAGTATGTACATTGGAAGACAGTCCAGTGGATATGAAGAGACAAAATGCACTTGGAAACTGAGAACATAGTATCACCTGGACAGGATTGCAATGACCATGTTCTCTGTAGACATATAAGCAAGGGAAAATACTAGAGAGGGTGTAGAAGGATGGAATGAGACATTATTGTGGATGTTTTGTTATGGTGTACTTGCCAAGTGTAGAAGGCAGCACTGGAGTATATTCAACAGGTTATACTATTAAGCATCTAGATACCAGAGATAGAATCCTCTGGATACAGAAAGGCTAGGCTGCAACAGACTGTGAAAATGAAATCTGAGATGGATGGATGTCCTGGACTACCTGAAGGATGGGCAAGAAGCCCCCCAGCAGCACTCTGAGTGGATCCAACAGTGCAAGACTACGGGTGACAGAGGGAAGAAACCACCACATAGTACATTAAGACAGTATGCCAGTACAGTGTCCTTGGCCTGCAAAACACCCAATAAACTGCAATTGCTCGGTCACCAATGCACAGATTTATGTTGGGTTAGTTTTCATTATCTCCATGTCATTATTTATGCTCCATGCTCAGGGACACCACCCAATATAGGTGGTTTATAGACAAATAATAAAGAGCCTGGTTCCTAACCCAGGGAGTTCACAGTCTAGACAAAAACATCTCTGCTATTCCTAATCATATCAAGCTGAATCTGGCCATTCACATTTGGAGCCCAGATGAGAATAAGATTTCTAAGGCATGCCCCATGACTACTTTCCCTCTGTGAGTTGAGTAATCAAGTTATAAACCATACCATGATGGACTGGGCAATTAAACATTCTCTAGCTCATCTGAAGAGATTGCTATAGCAACAATTTCTATACCAGCTCTATTGTTGGTCTCATTTCTTCTACCTTCTTCTTATTTAGTAACAGTCGTTCTTTATCTTATACAAGGTGATTATCCTAATAGCAGCAGACATAGATAGTGTAAGAATGCTGCTATATAAGGAAAATAACGTAGCTACGTCTGGATCAAAGAGATAAAAATCTAACATACCTACATTGTGGTAATGATTCCCTGCATGAATGAGAAGCTTTATGATAGTATGCTGAAAAGTTGAACAGTGTGACAGCACGATGTCTCCTTAAGCAACCTCCAAACAAGTACTTTAGGAGACAATCACAGACTGCAGTGTGTAATTGTTTTGACATTGATAGGACCTCATAGCTTGATGGCTGCAAGATACCTTACAGTGGGTGCAGTGCACTGTGGCCATATCTAAGTTAGCTTTAAATTAGCCAATAGGAATACCAATCACTGGTCAAATGTTAACTGCTTTAAGACTTCCAGACTTGGGCCATACATTAAGATTCATCCCATTCAGAGATGAAGGAAACCACCTGGAGCAGAAGCACAGTTATTGTGGAACTACTGCACAGCAACACCACACAATAAGAACAGAAGGTCTACTGATGAATACTGAGTGTATTTGAAACACCCTGTTGCACAGAATAGGCTGATTATAAACTTAAATAGAAATAACTCTCTTAACAGTTTGGACAAAGTAATTCTGTAAAGGGGATATATCCTGACATTACATCTTATCCAAGGAACAAGAAGAAAAAATGCTGTATTTTGAAGTTTGAAAGATCACCATTTTTACATTTTTCACTGCACTCCCCTCTACCATGAGTGCACAGCACATTTAATGGAATTAAAGTTCTTACGTATGTCTATAATATCTCAACTTATTGGAGGAATAAATATCACAGCCTAAAGGTATTGGTCAACTATTCCTGTGATTTCAACCTTTCCCTGTGACCAGCAGAAGTCAGTTCACAAAAGAAAGATCTATGCCAATGTGTAAGTTTGGAAGGGAAGTTTAAATTCCATTAAGGGGCAAAACTGACAGCCGTAAAAGCTTAGGTGTTTTCCTCTCTTTCATACTTTTGAGTTAAGAGTAAGGTCAGATTAAAAGACTCTGGAGTCCCAGAAAAGTGAGACAATCCAAGAAGGAACAAACATCTAGGAAAAGGCAAAAATTGCTCTGCTTTGAGATCTGTGGATGGGTTGAACTGCAAAACTATTATGATGGAAGGGAAAAGAGGAAATTACTCTTACCTGTTCTAAGCATTGAGAAATTCACCCTACCAAAAGAATCAGTCCCTGAAAAAGGACATATTCTGCAGGTATCTTCATAGGTAAGCTTAGTTAATATAGTGTGGCTATGATAAAGCCACTAAAGAAAATGGATACTCAAGATGCAACTCACCTCTGGTAATAGCAGGCAGATTTGTGACAGGAGTGAACTAGCAACAGCAATGCACTGATTTGCATGAACTTAAGCACCACTGATGCATCATAAAAATGAAGGATGGCTGACTCAAATGATTCTGTTAACTACAGCTGATTACAATACTTGAAAAGTCACAGAAATTCTAGCCCAGAAAATCAGTTTCCAGTAGCATGAGTCCTAGGTCCTCTCTGTGTGAAAGACTGCAGCTAATAACTCTGGTCATGCTTTGCTGTTCCCCACCTAGAAAATACCAAAGAAGGAAGAATTATGTGAAAATCTTGGGATAGAAGTTGTCAGTGGCTTAATAAAGATATAAATGGCTCCAACATGGGTTTGGTTTGACTTGGAACAACTGTTACAATGCAAAACATGAGATGGTTTGGTTCAAGAAGGCTGGGAGTCAGACAGACTTATTTTACATGTTATAATCACATCATATATATGAAACTGCCTTTTACTGGAGTTTTGTTTCCATCATGTGATAGAAATGTGACCTCTGTTGCAATGCAAGATATTTACAGGATAAATTAATTAATTTATTGCAGCATTTTTCATCCTTGTTACTGCATTGACATTGACTGCCTGTTTAAAATAAGCACTAAACCAGAACACATCCACACTGACTCGGTTCTCCTTATCCAGACAGATAAAAAATATCTAAAGGATATGAATCTTGCAAGAAATTTATGAGCTTGAGTATCACCCCCTTTCACAGTTGCACTCCTGAATTATTTCAGTTATGTTACATTTTACAGCCAAAGTTTAAGGTACTTCTATAAAGAATGGTGCCTTTGTGTCACTACACCTGTTGTGAGTTTGCTTTTATTTTTGGAGAGATAGGGATGGTTTTTAATGCTTAGTCAACTTCATGCCAACAATACAGATGAAATCTTGGGGAAATGTAGGGAAGACACTAAAAAAAAAAGCCTGCTGAAAGTAGAGAATACCTAAAGGGATGCTGTTTGGATGCATGTGCTTCCTCTGGTTGTTCCACCTTTGTCTCTTTAGTGTGGCCACCTATCCCTCTCCTTATCATTTATATTTCACATGGGCTTTTTTTTCAGTTACAGCTGTTGTTCCTCCCTATAAAAGGTATATTAATAAAAGGGAAATGCCAAATCCCTGCTGTGTTCTGACTGATATGCATTTTTCAGGATATAAACAGCTGGAGTTTTTAAACTCTGTGTTCTGCATTATATGTGACTGGGAGATGAGGGAATGAGAGGGAAACCACATTTAATTTACTGTTAAGTTTTTATACATAGAAGAACCTAGGGAAACAATTTCAATAGTCTTAATTGTGGCATGTAAAAGCTGATACCCGTTGTGCCATGTGCATTATTGCTGAATAAAGGTCACAGTGTCAAATAGCACCACATTACCACATTGCTCAATATTCTAAGTATGGCTGACACACTAAGCAACACTTGTCAGTATGTATTTAAGCACTTTATACCAGGGATATGGTATATGTCTGACCAAAAAAGAATAAGCATCAATTCTGAGGACTCCTTATAGCAACTTTTAAAATAATAACTTTTTCTCACAAGTTATTTATATCAAATTGAAATGTAATTGAGAGTTAAGTCTCTCCGGAGAACCCAGATACTGAATAAGTAAAACCATTAACAATCAAATTCTTTCCTTACTGCAATATATATGGGGTTTCAATTTAAGAAAGTGAATGTTTTTCTGTAGACTCCATTATGCTATTTGATGCTTGCACCATTTGATGCAGCTATGACTTTCATAAAAGGAAGGATCATGGTGTTAACATGAATATAAATGCTAATAACCAATTTAGAGAAATGTTAGTGGGCATGAAAGACAGAGCAGGATTTCTGTTCTGTCAGAAATGCTTGTCCCAGCCAACCTCACCTTACTAAGAGACTGAATCTTCCCTCAGGGCCTTTTCCTGGAATTGCCCCCAAGATGCTGGCCTGCTCATCTTCCTTTCTCTCTTACTCTTTGTAGGGCATGAATGGCAGATTATTTCTGCTATCAGCTGTCCTCATGTGAGCAGCACCTCATCCCACCCCAAGCCCTCAAAAAAAAAAAAAAANACAGGATCAGCAGAAGTGGGGGAAAGGGGACAGAATCTACTTCCCACTTCTACCATCTACCATCTCCTCATTGCCAGAACAGGAAGACATGATCTCTTGGGCAGAGACAAAAATGGGACTTCACTTTGCTGAGCATCACCAGTCCAGGGCCTCACAGAGTACAGCACCTGGCTGGGCACAACACAAATACTGTAGAATCAGCACCGAGTAACACTTTTCTTTGGTTCTGCTTCTATCAGGAATCACTACATTACCTTGTGGGTCAGTCCCAGCCATTATTTCTGCACTAGGAGCCAAAACACAATGTTTGCAATTTGCTGCTCAGAGAAATTATTTACAAGAAAGTAGCAGTGGCATAGAACACAAAGCTGCCAAAGTGTCAAACTATCTCCAAGGTGTCAAGCTGAAATGTTGCATTTCTAATGTATTTACATTGCCACTGCCTGTTTTCAACCAGTATAATGAAGTTTCTGCTTTTTATGAGAGAGAAGGGTATGTTACAATGTACCTCCCAAATTAATGCTTTTATTTGCTTTGAAAATAAAAACATTAGTATATTTCATTCAATAGTTTACTTTAAAGCATTTCCCATTTCATATCACAATGATAGGGGAAAAAAAGTCTATTGAAGAGTCCTGTATGGGAGAAGGATCTTTCCCATGTTCTCCAGTTCTCAGAGCACAATAAACTCTTGAACAATGCCTTCCAAGCTCTTTCTCTTTCCTGATTTCAGTATTTCCCACAACACACATTAATCCTTTTATTATGACAGAACCGATTGTACACAACTTGGTTTCTTCCTAATAAATGTCACCTCTCCTCTTATACAGTCTCAGCTTCTAATTTCTCCCTAGTGTTTACAACATGCTCCTCCAGCTACCAACTGTCCACTGTCAAAACTGACATTGCTACAGGCTAGAGATCCTCCAATGCAGTTTCCTCAGAGCCAGACATCCCCCCCTAGCAAACAAAGTGAAAGTACAACAAAATCTCACACAAAACACTACACAAATAATCTTCCATTTCACATACATATTTTATTAAAACACAAACTCTAGCATGGTCCCACTGACTTCTACTTCACAATCCTACTTTTGGACAGGTCTCAAGGAGTTCTTTTCCCTTCCTAGCTAATAATTGTGAAGAACAGGTAGTTTTTTATATTAATTAGAAGTTGCTGACTTCATCCTTTTCCTATAAACTTGAAGTAAACAGAACTGAGAGTCAGCATATCTAATTCTGCTACAATTAAAATTTTACTCCACTTATTATCCATCTGATATCTTACAACACTAAGAACTAAATGTGGTGGTGTTTTTTTCCATTTCTTGCTTGTTTGGTAGCTAAACACTGATCTTTTCATCAAAATGGGCCATATAGAAGTCTGTTTTAAAGGTAAACCCCAATTCCAGAGAGCAGCTTAGCCTTAAATAAAACTCAGTTTACATGCATTTTAAGGTGCTCCTATTCAACAAGCTCCTTTCTAGAATGGAGGCTAAAATTTGTAGGCATAACTGAAGCTCTAATACACTTATCCAAAGGACTCATTCATTACTGCTATGTACAGAAAATGCTTTAAAGTTTTTATATGAAGAATTGCAGCATGCTTAGTAGAACCACAAACAATGCATCCCAGAAATTTCTGTAGAGAGTACATTTTCTGTAATACAAGTGATAAAACTACTACCAACAGCCAAGTTCCTTTCCAACTTTTCATTTCTGAGTAATTTCTGCAATGAAGACAGAAGTGTAATAGACATGAAGGAATGTGGCAATCCATTTGTTTTATTTCTATGAAATTATTGCTGATTGCAGGTTTGGAGGATGTGTGGGTGAAGTTTGCTGATTTATTTCAGTTTGGTCAGGAATGCTTTCTTAAAACACCTTTAACCTTTTTCTTCCAAACAGTTAATTTGGGTCACTACTTTTGCACTGAAGCTTTGATTGTTAGAGGAAATACTTCTGCATACTTTTGCTCTGCTGTAAGAGAGGCAATATAGTTCGGGCCATATGCCAACAGATTTTAACCACAAACTTAGGGAAAGGAGACAGATTAGATTGTGGTGGTCTCATAATCAGGGTTTCTCTGTACCATTTTCTTGCTAAGAGCAAGTATTCACCAGTAAAGTCATACAGATGGCACATTTGTAGTAATAGGGCAAACTAAATTCCTTCAGGTGCATTCCTCTAGCCTCTGCTAAGCATTCTATAGTAATTTTATCACAGGACTTCTTTAAAATGTCCAGCCAAATAATATACTTTAAGATCTTCAGTGAATTCTCAACTATTTTTCAGCATGAGAGAATTTTATTCAATAAAGGAATGTATCAAACAAAGACCTGCAGGTTTATGATGATGAGGAAAAGTCCAATTTCTATTCAAACATTTACAGACACTGCTCATTTTAAAAGCTGGTGATCAAGCTGAAAAGGAGAAAGATCTATTTGGTCATGGCATCTATCAACATGCCACTGTATGTTTGCCTCCAGTAGCAAACTTTCTAATTGTTCAGGCAATCCAGACAGATCAAATAGATGCTTCATCAGCTCTCTAGGGAGACTATTCAACCATTTCATAATTCTCCCTCATTCTTTCCTGATACTACTGGTTAAAGTCTTCCGTTTCTTAAATCCTTACTTTTCTGTGAAACAGTCAGTGACTGTGCACTTTTACACTGGGCATTCTTTAATTCCACCTTTGCTCCTGAGCAGCTGCTGGTGCCAGAGCAGGATCAGTTGATGTGGTGACTCTCATAGTTAGCACCTGGTCCAGATCTGAGAGTGTGTGAATGCCCTGATCAAGAAAATGTAGTAATATAGTGATGTCCTAGGGAATTGAAAATTCAGGGTGATCTGTGCACCCCAAAGGTGGGGACTGCAGAGGTTTTAAAGTAAGCAGCAGGCAAATCATATGCAGAGTTTTTGTGATAGAGCAGCTGGGGAGGGACATTCCTCTCCTATGTTGATACAATGACATAAACATATTGCAAACCTTGACTGCTTCATATTCCATCTTTACTTGAAACACAATCATGCAAGTGAAAAAGCAGACTCCTATCACACTGCTGCAGATTAGTGCAAAGCAAATTATTTTTTGGGCAATGCAATAGCCTACAGATGGAACATGAACCCAAAAAAACACTGATGCATCATTGCATGAAGGGAATATTGGCATCCACCGACTTCCATCTTATATCCTAACAACTGAAATTTCTTAGTAAGGATTCTGCTTAGTAAGGATTCAGTCAGGGGGTTTAAAAATATTTCAGGTTTAAAGAGACTTGGGTTTTTAATTTTTAATTGCTTAGAGGATGTAATGGAATGCACAGAAGAGCAGCAGCAGACCAAAGGCTTTAATATTGATATGAAATCTGGGTTGATGTCCATGTTTTCCAAATCCATGGTAGTGCAATGCTGGACCTACGCTAAAAATCTCTTAATTAAGCCTGAAACGGATTTGCAGAACAGGAACTCATGCAAAGTATTTTTTTCCCCTCGATCTCATAATCTCTTCAGTGCCTCTGCTGTGTAGAAGCCTTGTTATAAAAGGAACGAGTCTCACTAAGGTGCAGAAAGAATCTCTTTCTCCTGAGGAACAATGATGAGCACCTACAGAAGACAGTAACTCCAACCTTTGTTTAACATGCCCATAAGAAATGCATGCAAGACTGACTGAGGAGGCAGCTTGGGCCAGGCTGAGTCAGGAGGGAAATGCAGAGCTAGGAAGACAATTTAAAACAGCTTCCCACCTTTAAAAAACCCATCAGGTCACAATTGAAGTTTCTATGTGAAAAGTAGCTTTGTAAAACTGCCACATGAAAAAGGATGGTTGGAGAGTTTTGTCCTGCAAATTACGTATGAAGTTCTGACAGTCACTTCTCTTTCTCCAATAACTCCCCACTCACACACCCTGATGTGATGATACAAATATATATAATACAGATGGGCATAGATGTAACTCAAGTATAAATAAGCAGTCTCAAAGTAATGAACACAGTAGTAAATTAAGAACATAGTCTCCTCAAAAGCTATTACCATCACTAACACATTTAGGTTGGCTTTAAGTATATGGAACTCAACTGAGTTCCCACAGGAACCCACAGGAAAAGAGATCCCACAGAGATCATCTTCCAATAGGATCAGACAAACTGCTTCACATTTAAATATTTCCATCCTGCCCTCATTTACCTATTCTGGAAGTCACCCTTGCATAGATTCTCTTCAGGAGAGGACACATGATGGAGAGACATCTCACTAAGGATTGAAGTAGTACTGTTGGTCAGCTTTGAAGAGGTAGGAGATAAATTTAGATAGCTACAAATTAGCAAGCCTTGCTTTATACTGACCAAGGGATTTGACACTAGCTGTCATGTAAAAAGACAAAGAATCTTTTCTTTTAAAAGGGAAAAAGCAAAAATATATTAAATGGTCAGTTTGCACCACAAGTTGCAGCAGAAGTTGGTCCCAGACAGCTGGTACCAGGAGCATTCAGCCTGTTCCCAAATGATGCAGAGAAGGGCATGAATGTTCAGAATTCCACAAAATTAAAAATAACTATGAAAAGCTGTAAAAACTATTTGTGACATTACACTGAGTGAAGAAAAAAAGTAACAGGAGAAATTCAGTGTGGGTAAGTGTAAGGCAATGCAGAAAAATTAAACCCAACTTTAAGTATACATGTTAATCAATAGCACCCATAATAGTTACTGCCTCTAAGTCACAGTTTTTCAAAACCTTTTCATATCAAATCAAAGTTATGAATCTATTTTAATTAATAGATATTAATTATATAAAAATATTGATTTAAATATAAATATTAAAAAATTATATACTATTATATAGAAATTAAATAAATAGTAATTAAAATAAATTCATTGGCTATCAGGAACAAAAATTAGACTAAAAGAAGGATCAGTCATACCTCAGAAAGTATTACATGTGCAGCCTAAATGGACAACCTTGAGAATGATTACACAGATTAGGGTAAAAATGTGCATTAACTTTTTCTTATGAATATAACAGAGTATGACAGAGAAAGACATAATTGGTCTGTAATAATGGAAATTATCCATGCTGGCAAAATAGCAACTCTGACTGTTCTACTACTTGCTCCTTTTAGCACAACAGTGTAACTTGTGGCAAATACAGTCCCTGCAAAGTTTAGAGTAACACTTTTACACCAGATGAGGGCTACTGCACAAACTTCTAAGTTTATAAAGCCACTCCGAGCCAGAAGTATTGTGAAAAAAAAATTGGCAGAACTACTGGATTCATTCTACTGAATTCCAAAACAGGATAATTCCTATAATCATTTCAATGCGAAAATGAAGAACAATTTCTCTAGCCATTGTTGTCTGCTTATTTTACTGAACTGTGGTAGAGATATTTGAAAGTGGCAATGGAGATGTGCTTTTCTGCAGTCACCACTATTTTGTATCTCCTACCCCTCAAGCAAAGATATAAATATATTTTCAGTTTCTTGTTCCTTCCATCCCTTCCACAGGTAATTTTTCCCTTGACAAAGTTTTGCTGTGGACAAATGGTGCCTTTCCAGACCTCCTCAGAACATCAGTCTAAGTGAGTGTATTTTGCTATCAGTGTTTAGCATATTGATTAACTTGTTTTTAGATAAAAGCTGTGAAGGAGAAGATGCTTCTTTCTTCTGTTCCTCAGCAGGGATCTCAGCAGTTTTTCATCACCTCCAGACTACATGCTGAATAGAGGTGTGGGGCCAAGCTGTCTGCAAACACCAACAGCTGTGCTTGGTGTAGCCAGCAACCCAAGCACATGTCATCTCAGCACTGCCCTCCAGGTATGCTATTTACTTTAAGAGGGGTAAGCATCAGAAAAAGAGAAGCTTGTGGGAGAAGTTCCATACAACACAGTAGGAAATCTTACTGTATTCGTTCACTGCTCTTCAGCTATCCTGTGAACTTTATACTAGTAACATTCCACCTAGACTATCCAAAAAACATACAAAACCTACAAGGAGAAATGAGGTTTGAGTTGTCATTCTTTGGTATGTGTGTAGGTTTTCAAGAGCCCTTTTTAGAGAAATGCATAAATTTTACTCCTACCCTAACCTAAAGGCTCTTCAGAAAGAAATGGTAAATTGAGGATTCAGAATTATTCAAAATATCAGTCACGAATAGCATCTTCTAGTTTCATTCCTCATTTTGGTGATAGACAGGGCCCTGCTTTCCAGTCTTTACCACACTTACAGTTCTGGTAACTGTTCTTTGGCATCAAGCACTTACAATATTTTTCAAACATTTTTAACATAAAACCTGACAAAATTATTTTTTATCTGTGGAAAGATTCTCTACACTGTTATTCACATAAATTTTTGAATCAGTTGCAGAGTCACTTATTAGCTATATGTGAGGTCAAAGAGCACACAGGTATTCACAGCCACTGCTGGACTTCAAGATCACTCGGGATTCCTCTCCATCCTGTTCCAGCCATGCTATGTCTGCCTTACAAGAGTGGTGTGGGACTGCAGGCTGCAGAAACTTTCCAAGAGGAGCTCGCATCAAACCAGTCTGGCACATCAGCAGGGAAACCATGAGAAGACAGCCAGCAGCTCAGTGCTAGCTGGGGGCCCAGACCATTGCACAAGCTTTCTCAGACTGGGCTGGAATTTTCATAGAACTTCAGTTCATGCTATTTGCTATGAGACAGATTGGATCTTCTTGGGGGAAGATTGAAATGACAGGGGAAGATATACCAAAGAATGAATTACAGAAACTACTGTTGATCACTGCACTGTAAAAACTCTCCTGCTGGCACCACAGCTACTACTGCTCACAGCTGGGAGCAAAGTGATTCAGAACCCAGCTCTCCAGCCCTTCCCTGACCCACTGACCCTATGGCACTGCACATTCTAATTGCATTATAAGGAGTAACACAACAAAGTCAATCTTAGCTGCCTCCCCCAATTGAAAGTTGGTGTTCATTTCATAACAGGATGCAAAACCAGAAGCACAAAGAACTCTCTTTAAAGCTGTGGTGCAGCTGAGCAGCACTTTCAGTGAAACTCAGGTTCTGTGGGAACATGTCATGAAGCATGGATGCCGATTGACATGGCCTAACACTTTCATTTCTTCTCATGAAATAAGTTACTTTTTAAATGACATTAGAATAACGAAGAATACTTTCAATTGCAGCGTTGACAACTTCTCCTCAGCATCATGCTGCTTTTAAGTTAACATCTTGAGAAGAAATGCTGGCATAGTCATGTCCTCGACAGGCACATGAAAGAGCATCACCAGAGACCCAGAAGTTCACTAGCGAAACACATGGTTCAGACACTGACCATTTGCTTGCAAGCATATGTAACATTTGTTTAAATTCCCATGCTATTGAGACGATTAACAAATAGCTTATTCACCCTGGGTTTTTTCCCATGTCCTAATAGCTCAGGTAACAAATAATCCTTTAAAAATGTTTTTTAAAAATCCCCCAAACGTAAAGAAATCTGTTGAATCTCAGTAATTGGAGACTACTAATTTGCAAGACATCATATCTAAACAGAACAAGTTGCATTGAGTACAGCTACTTAAAAGGTATAGGCCCAGTCATTTTGGAAACTAGCTCACACATTTTTCTTCAGCTTTTTACATCGGGTGCCATAATGAAAAATTTTAAAAACTGACTCCATATTGACAGTCCTGAATATAGTCAAACAACATAGGAACAAACAAAGAAAATGTCATCCAACCAACATTGGTAAAAGTGAAAACCAAATGTACTTGGTCTTCTTCTGTTTTCCTCATATCCATTTTATCCATGTTAACCATTGGAAAATACTCATGTACAATTTTTTCTCTTTGCCATTTCATATTCGTAAGTATTTTTGCAGTGTAGAAATGCAATTTACTAGAGATTCTTCCTCATTTTCCATCAAAATACTAGCTCCATGATGTAACAGAAGAAATCTATTACCATTACAATTTTAACAAAAAAAAGAAACCCATGAAAACTGCAGCTGGCATCTGCAATCCAACCTGCTACAGGCAAAACAGCCATGTTTACCTGCCCTTTATTTCAATTTTGCCTGTATCCCTGCACCTGCATGAATTCTATCCATATATACTAAGTGTTTTTTATGAAACTTTAGCTTTTCTTTTGCATTCTCTGTATGATCCAATCCAGATCACTTTGTCCCCAAAAATACCTCAATGCTGTTAATGAGGCTGTATCAGAATATTTGTACTACAAGCAGGTTTTAGAGCTACCAGTACTTGTGGAAAGTGTGTTGTCTTTGGATCTGCCAGCGATCTGCTAAGCCACAATTACCTTCAATCAAAAATATCATGAGAGGGAAAAGGCCTTCAAATCAAATTGTTGCTTTCCTTTGTAATTTACAAAGGCTTGTAAGTGGAATGTATGGATTAACTTCAGGCATTTCAAATATATATTTGAAGCAACATCAATAAAACTCCAGTAGGAGGAGTTCATGTTTTGATCAAAACCTATCTTCAGGTCAGGTTTTCAACCACAATCCCAAAACCAAATCAGATTATTAGGAAAAGTGCATTTTACACTTTCTAAAAAGTGGGACCCGGCAAGATACTTCAAAATAATCACTCAAGATCTGAAGCACAGAAAGCTATAATAATTTCTGGAAGGCCTGATTTTGAGTTATGCCATCTGATGTGGAATGGCAGGAGAACATAAAATAATTTGACACTCATTCTAGTCCCGTGGAGCTTGAAGAGGTTTTAAAAGACATATGTAAAGACTTGTTAAAATATTGATTGAAAAACCCCATAAAAATACTTCAAATGGATTTTGAAATTTTCAAGATTATTCTGGTGTCAAAGAAAAGAGTTAATTTATTTTTAATAATTAATTTAAATTTTGTATTTAAAATTATTCAGACATTTGGGTTTTTTACTATTTCCTTTCTCTTCTCACTTTGGAAGAGAAAAGCAGAAAAGACAAAATGTAGAAAATGCTTTTTCCTGCTGGAAATGCAATTCCAATGCAAAGAAAATATCTACATGGAATTCACTGAAAAAGAGAGCGAGAGAGGTGTGTATGCACATACCTGTTCTAACAGTTCTACTTTAAATATCCACTTATCTGAGGATGGAATAATCTCTAGCCAAAACACTTGTACTTTATATTGTCTATGCAAACACTTATCCCATGTGATGAATGTATCTATTTGTCTGTTGACTGAATCATAATGTTGTACCTAACTAGTATAAATTGAAGGTTTGCCTGGATTTATTTTATTTCATTAGCATGCAATTAGAGGATGGGTATGATACTTTGTGAAACATGAAAAAGTAAGTTATACTGATACCTCACTTCCTGTTAGAATTAGGAAGCAGATAAAGGCAATTGTGGCTCTGTACAATTTATAATTGTGAGCATTGCTATGTCATGGCCAAGAGCAATTGTATGTTGAATAATAGTTAAACATTACAATCCCTTCATAAAAGTGCTCCTCATAACACTTCAAGTGTTTGAATTGTCTCAGCAGCACTACTTGATCTATCATGAGTTTTTTTGTCTAGGCATAACTCTGGATTATATTTTTTTATGTGCCACCAGAAAACAGTTTCCTTAAGCTTATTTTTCTCATCAGTAATTTGGACCTTTCAAAATCTTCCTCAGATATGTACAAAACAGAACAGATTCTGTCCAGAGAGACACCTGCCAACAGGGAATACTTGTGAGTAAAAGACATCAACTCTTTTATTAAAGTCACCCAATTGAACATTTGATAGCTCAAGCAGCATCCATATTTCAAGTTAGAAAAAAAAAATCTGAAGGACAAAGGCACCTCTTTCACAACACTAACAGATTCTATCATTAGACAGGTCTGGCTGTGAAGAAGAAACTGCAGAACCCAGCTCATGCCTTGCCGCCAAAGCCATTTGTTTTGTTAACTACCTGTCAATGTTGCAAAGTGATAATCTGGCTGAGGTACATAGATTCACAGCTTTCTTGAATAAACACTGTACTTCCCCACCCTGAACTTCTAAAGACATAGTTCAAAAGAGAAAGCCAAGTTCATTTTCATATGCTGAAAAAGGCAGAAACTAACAACTCTTAGTTAAACAGAATGGGGCTTATTCCTTACTTGTCAGTTTACTTGTCAATATATTTGAGCAACTAAAAATATGAATTGATGTGTCGGTCCATAATACTAAATCTGAAACTCCACATTAAAACAGATGTTATGACTTTAAGTGGGATGTGGTGTGAAACACATTTCACCACCATGATTTATATTTTCCAAAATGTTATTCAAAAAGGAAAGGTATAACTACATACCAAAGAGCTAAGTTATTACAATGGAGAACACGATTTATAAACCCAGTGTTTTTCTGGGCCTTTAACAGAGATTCTCATTTTATGCACTACTGTAACTAAGTTAAACAGCAGACTTCCCCTCCTTACTAGGTCTTGAGAAAGCAACAGCATAACTACGTTGCATCTCCAAACCTGAGTCCAGAGGTAATGATCATTGTATCAAGCCTTCCAGCAGCCTAACAGTGGACCCCTGGGAAATAGATAATTTATAAAGGCTTGTGTTTGTAAGCAGGAACAGTTGCTCTGATATGTTTGCCCAAGAACTAACTCAAATTACTCCCAAAGTACCTTTCTGAGGTACTTTATACTAGATGTACTATCTGCTGGAATACTGCAGCCAGCAAGAAATATTTTACAACCCCATCAAAGTAGATATTATTTCAAATGTTTCTGTTAACTGTGGTGAACAAGGCAACACTCCTGGAAAGAAGTGATACCCTTTATCAGATGGAACGATACAGCTGGGAAGGACAGACAAGATTGCAAGCATGAAGGTCAATCTACTGATGCAGTATCTGACTGCCTTGCTGATATTTTTCCTCAGAGTGCTAGTGGGACTAAGCATCCCTTTTAGCTATGGAAAAGATAGCTCAAGAAACTTTCTATTTTATCAAAAAGAAGTGTCAAAAGAAAATATTTGAAACAATATTAATTTTTAACTTCTTGGTAAAGTGCATATCATTTAGGTTCCTTGTCTGTCAAACGTGCTGCAGTCTGGTATTTCCCCATGCCTTCTATGTGATTAACCACTCTTTTCTCACTTCTCCATTCATTTTTTTTTTCCACATATCTTCACTGGCCTATGTGGCAACTTCTTAGCATGAATAGTATTCCTCATGTAGCCCCTTAAGGAAGCAGGACTGTAGGCAATAACATTGCTTTCTGCTCCCAGCAAGGCAAGGCAACTGTAGAAATGCACTTTTAGGAATAAGAATGCTATTCTTTACTCAAATGGCCTTGAAAGACATTTTGTATCTGATGTCACAGACATGATGAAAAGGATGAGAGTTCAAGGGTGCAAAAGTCAACACGAGTGCTATTACTCCAGTGCCAAGAGATACAGAAGTCAGCAGTCTTGTTCTGGCTGCAGCTGATTCAAGTGAAGAGGTTACTGGTACCAGCTGCTTCACAGCTTATCCAAGACCACCACACCACTATTTGCTTCCTAATCTAGTCCAATTAAATGACTAGGCTAGATTAAACTCTCTAACAATATATGCATAATTTTTTTTCTCAGCCTACAGAGCACACAATTATTGTGGCAGATCTCCAGGGAGTGGGAAAAGAAACAGAAGAGAACCCCTGGGCAGTAACCTGCTCACCCTGCAAAGCTGCAACCCGAAGACAATGTGTGACTTTATTGTATCTTCACATTATGGTTCCCTAGACAGAACTGAGCATTGTTTCCTTTATCCATAGAAACAATGGCATGCATAACTCCCCATGAAAAAGTTATTTGCAGAAGTTACTTGACAGTATTGTATTTATCTGACAGAGTTGGGGGTAGCAATTAAATAGTGGAAACAACAGAAAAACACACTGGCTGCATGCAATGTGCATAATGAAGAAAGTGGATGTGACAGACAAGGTCCAGTTGTAGTAGGTACCAAAGGACACCAGAGGGATTGTAGTGGAGATTCTCCAGAGAGAACTGAGCTGGCATGAGTCTGGCAACAGCTGGTAATTCCTTAAGAAAAGAACCTCGTGCAAGTCCACAAAGCTGGTAGGTCCTCAGGAAAGATGCACTTCTTGTAATCAGAAGGTTCACCACAATAAATATTTGGTTAATGCCACCAACATCTGATTTCTGGACTAGAGGGAACATGTTGAGAGAGAAGGAAGGCTACTTGTAGATAAAACAGCCTCTTGTTCAAAGAAGTGTGGGAATAAAGAAACTGCAAAGCCTAAACAAATAAATCTGAGGAAGAATTCAGGGAGCAGTTTTCAGTGCAACAGTTCGAGTACTGAAGATCCTGTATCATTATCACTGTAAAAGTGATATCATCCATCCACATGCCAAGGGATGACAGCATCTGGTCTAGAAAGGGGCAGTGCTGTCATTCTGCCAAAGTATTGTTATAACTAGGAAAGTTATAACTGCAGACACTAAAGAGACCCTAGATTAAGATCTTCTGTATAGTAAACACTGTGAAGTAAAACTTTAAAGCCCAAAGACTACCAATGCCTGGAAAGGCTGACCTGGAACAGAGACTAGACAGATCAAAAGGAATAAAACAGGGATTTACTGAAAGGATACACCTTGGACAAAGCAAGAGCCTGGACAGGGCTACACCCAAACCAAATCCAAGATGGATCCCGGCCACGAGTCTCCACACCTCTACAAGCCCTGGTTCATCTACACATTGGGGTCAACCATCCAAGCACAGCCCCAGGCCACAAAGTCTCAGACCCCCAGCCTGCCCCCTTTCCCTCACCTTTGTTTACACTTCCTGGGTACCGGTTCTCCTTGATTCTCTAGCTAGGAAGGGACTGCCCCATCCAACCACCCTGTGAAGAGAACCTACCAACACCCAACATGAGGTTTCAGAGCCACACAACAAGCAGCAGACTCTGGAAAAACATAAAAGCTAAAAATTGATGCATCACTACCTGCTGGGCAGTGCAGGACAGGTCTGATGGAGAGGGCTTATACAACACAGAACATTTATTGGATCATCCTGGCCAGCACTACCTGTAGCAGTCCAGAATCAAAGATGCTCTGGAGGAAAGCTGTCTGCTTCCAGCTGATTAAAGAATCCATCGTGACTGCCTTTTTTTTTTTTTTTTTTTTGTCCTCATTAGTTATTTCCCTTGAAAAGTAACAAATACTTTTTCTCTCCTTTTAAATTAAGGACAAAATAAAACAGCCTATGCAAGTTAGAAATAAATTCTGACTTATTCTGTGACTGTAACCATACAAACTCTCTGTGCGATATTTAGTTACACAATAGCCTCAATCAACAAAAAATAACTTAGAGGCATTACATCATCTGATCAGACCCAAAGGCAACAGCATTGTTACCTAACAGCTTCAGACAGCTGATTAACCACTTTTTGTAGGGTGTCAATTACACCACACCCTGCTTGTTCAGAACTAAACTGTTGACAGTACAACACAGAAAGAGAAAAGCAAACTGCCCCCTACATACACACCCCATGTACACAGGCTAATGCTACTGCCAGAATGATGTTTGTCATTAACTCAACTACGAGTACTTAGAAACCTTCAGTAAATAAATAAACACAGCCACATAATGGCATATCTGAATTTGTTACAAGATGGTATAGTGAAATTTTAAATTTCTTTATGTTATGTCATGTTTTCAGGGAAAGAGGGTTTTAGAAGGAGCAATGAAGACCTTTAACAAGGCAGTCATTGACAATGTCAGTCTGAGATTCACAATCCCAGTGTGGAAAAGGGCCAATTGAAAAAAAAAATAAATCTAAAGCCAAAACTTTTTTTTTATTTTATTTCCTTCACGTTCTTTCTGCTCATTTTTATGATACATTTCATCATTATGTACATTATGGGTGCTAAGGAAAATAAAGTGAAGTTTTCATTTTGACATGGAATGGCTAATGCATACTTTCCTTATAACCTCTCCTTTCCATGTGCCTGCTGGAAATTGTTTTTCATTGTTCGTAAATCCAAGGCATGTTTACACTGGAATACAGGAAAAGCTAAAGTAGAATGCTGGTGTGTAAGCCATAGTGGCTTTTCTTTTGCTTTTGCTGTGAAGTGATAAATGATTCTTGGTCCCCCATGGGTTAGAGGGCACCAAACTTCAAATAACTACAACATCCGATAACAAAGTTTTTCTCCATCATTTGCAATCAAAACACCAAGAACACAGCCCTCTGGACCTCTCATCCTTCATGTTCAATTGTAAATCCTGATTAAATAGCTTGCAGGTGTCAGGATTAGAGTATATTCATTGGGAGCCTAAACACAGCACCAGCTGGGTTCCTCATTTGCCAGTTGTAGTTGCTTCTTTGTTTTGAAACTGTTGACAGTACAACTAAAAATATTCCTTTGGGTAGAGACGATGTTAAATAACAAGCAGGATGAGTAAGAGAACAGCTGTAGATATTTTTCTGTGTTTAACATACCTGCCTTGTTGATTTATAGTAAGCCCTCCATATAATGTACATTCTGTGTAATCCAAAACATTTAACCTTTCGAGCTAGGGCTGTGATAAAGCTATCAAACACGGGAAAGGCTCTTGACAAGTCCTGTATTACCAGCCTTTTACTCAAAGGAAAAGTGAAATATAGTTTCACCTCCCTTTTAGTATACAACAACAAACATTATTATGCTTTATCAGTTGCTACCAACTAAACTGTATGCCAGACATCCACATAACCATCAGCATGGAGATGGGAGAAAAAAACATGTAACTTAGGCAAGTTCTCAAAATCTTCCTCTGGTGAGGATCCAGTTGTTTTGAGCATGGCTTTCTTGAAGGGGAGCTCAGGTCTTCATTTAAAACCAGAACCAAAGTGAGTGAGTACTTCAAGAACAGAGAGGCCATTTTCACCATTAGTCCTTTGCACAAAAGCAAGCAGCATCTGCCAGCATTCAAGACCATCAGTTCAAATAAATCCCTTTATTATGATTTTGTAGTGCAAGGGTACTCCACCACTAATATTGTTTTAATAGCTAACACTGGGGTTGCAGCTCATTTCTATCATTAAAGAATTTGCATTGTTTTTGCTATTTTGTCCAAAGCTGCATTCTCTTTGGAATTCAGTTATGGCTACTTAAAAATCCCTGAAGTTTTCAAATACTTACTCACTTTGACTTCCTGTCCCAAACTCTTGAGTAAAACATTACTATGTTTTAATCCCAAAGGCCACTTCTTTTCAATGGGCAGTGAACCAAGTCATACAGCATAGATGTAAAGAGAGAGACGTGTATGAAAGACATTATTACTTTCCCAATAAAAGATGAGGGAAAAATCTGAAAAATTTAATAGTCTTTTTATTACATGGCACTGAAGCAAAAAAATTGTTGAGGGTTTCAGATAATCAGTCCAAGATAAGCCTAAGCAAAATATTGACTACTTTACACATCTGCATTTATGGGGGGGTAGGGGGAGGATCACGAGTAGACATGGGCCAAATGGTCCCAAAGCAATTTGCACAGTAGTGAGGCACTCACCTCACTCATGACTAATTGAACTCACTTTTCCCAACATCAGGTCTCAGGAGAAATTCAAAGCACACTACAGCATTTAATACTGAGATTTTAACAAGTTAGCTTGAAATGCTGCTAGAGTTTTAAAGGCAAGTTCTTCCCAGTAAATAATATAATGAGAAAACATCAGCACTTAAGAGGATGCCACAGGGTTAATGCCAGGTTTTAAAAGACTTCAGAATGGATTTTACCCAGTTCACATGTCAGGAGGCACAGCACGGAATCAATTTACAGCAGGAGCCAAAGATCACAAATTTTAGGGGAGCCTGGGGACTGATTCCCCCAATCGGTGCCGTGGGGTGCACAGATGAAAGAGCAAACTTGTTTTTTTTCTTTAATGGTGACAGTGTATTCTGAAATTACGCACAGCAGGCAGGAGAGACCTGAATAGATTTCAAAAGATACTGCAGGTTTGTGTGCTGAAGCACACATTTAAAGTCCTAGTTAATGTGCTAGCCTTTCACCTCTGGAGGCCTGGGCTCAGATTTATCTGAGGTAAAATGAAGGAGAATTTGGGACTTCTATCTTCTTAACCCTTATTGGCCTTTCATCCACACCACACAAGTACAAACCAGCTACTAAACTTTGGATCAAACTCTACTTACTTTTATTACTCTTAAGTCAACCTCAAGCAATTCTCCTAAACAATAATAACAGCACAGTTCTGGGCTTCCACCAATTTAAACTGAAGTGGAAAGCCAAATGTGGTCCCATTTATACCAATGAAAACCTACACCTCTACCAGTATTCAGGAAACCCACACAGAGATTAATCATAAGACATGAGAGAGCAAGACCCTACCAAGACTGGATAGAAGACTTTTTTCAGCTTCAGAATATTTGCTCAGAGCCTGATTGCAAGATGTTCCGTTTCTATATTTGGCTTTTACTAATGTTGTTCTAGATACTTTCAATTAAGAAAAAACCCCTCTTTACTGCTTTAAAAGTCTTCATTGTCTCCAGATTGGCAGAAAGAGCTAAGAATGATTGTTTTTAAAATATACCGAAGTAGTTTTGCTTAAGCTGATTGGGGGGAAAGGAAAAATCTGAATTTCCTCTGCAACCCTTATGTTTTTAAGTCCCTCATTAAGTTTAGGTAATATACATAGCATTAAGTCTAAAAATACCTCAACAATATTCTTTCCACCTCCACTGTAGAAATATTTGGTAGGAAAACATGATAATCACAATTTCCATTACGCATCAGGGATGTTCCTCTTTTCCATGAAGGACATTAAAAAAATTCTGCTGATAATTAACTTATGAGGCCCTCAGCAGGTTGAGAGAACATTGTTAGAATCACTTTTATAACCATGAAGCCAAAAAACTTGCTCTATATACTCACTAGATTCTCCCTTCCCCCTTCATTCTTTCCAAGTTCATTCAGTAATCATAGGTCTAAAGAAGCCCAGCACATACAGCTGTTTCAGTACTGCTGGCCAGCAAGTCTGACACAAACATTCAAGTCTGAAGTTTGGCAGTTGTTTGTGTTGCACGTGTTGAACGCTGTTTTGTCTGTACTTAGGTGACAAACTGGTTTCAGAGAGAGGTTTAACATGATGACACCAAAAGCAACAAAAAGGACCACTTCTGTAAGGTAAATGTCATGCACCCATTATCAGAGCTCACAGAAAAAAAGTCAAAACAGAATAATTAGACAATGGAAAGGAGTCAGTTATGCCCAATCACTTGTGCTAGCAGGAAAGGTGTGATACAATCCCATAAAAGGAAATACAACTGCAAGATAGGACACATTACAATCTGACACAACAGACAAGCCTGAAATACAAAGAAATGTGCAGGAACAAATATATTACAGGGCTGAACACAAAATGACAGATTATACCTATGTGCAGGGAGAGGCAGTTATAAAGATTTATTTTGCTAAAATTATTCCTAGCTCTGGCTCATTTTCATCATTAGAGAAAAATATAGAAAAGTCTGTATTAGCTCCTCTGAGATCTTCAAGTTTTTTCTAAGCAGAACAGGTGAGTGAAACAAGGAAAACAGTGCAAACTTCCAGAGCTACAGCTTAGAAAGTGACAACCTGAGCCACACTGTGTGGCAAATGCTGTGGTCAGAACATATGGAAAACAGGTCTAGGGATGATGACCAACCAAATACCTTGAATGTGATCCCCAGTGATCAGATACAATATACGCTCATTCATGCCCACAAAGCTCAAGTGATGTGTGTGAGGTGCTACTTGGTGAGCAAACTAACCTGAAGCTTTTCTTCTACAAAGTTTCATGCAAATATATGAGGAAATATATTTCCCTGAATGGCAATATCCTTTTGTTCTAGTCCAATAACTGAGGATAGAAATTATGTGAAAATTGTGAGTAAATCCCAAAGGTGTTTTAAGTTTTCTTTTTTGACATAGATTAAGTGTATTACATACACTTGCCTTGAAAGACAAGTCTGATCAGTTCTAGTTGAAATGCACATATACAATATATATATGCAAGTTGTGTGTGTGTGTGTGAAGAGATATAAATTTTATAATCTTGCATGTCTTATAAGCAGTTGGTTAAACATTTTATTTACTGATTAGAAGTTTAGATTTCATAATTAAGATACTGTCAATGTAATGAAAGTCATTTCAGGCAGGGTAAGTATCTTGGACAGCCTTGTGTCCAGAGTTGTCTGGATTTTGTTTGTTAAAAATAACTTGGAATACATCTTGATCTATCTATAGAGATTAGAACAGTGGTGTTCCAAGAAAAATTATGGAACAGCCTTTAACTCTATTTATTTTAAAGGGAACTTCCTTTGTTTCTAGCAAAGATTAGTCTGAAGCATGTTCACCAAAGCAGACCAAAAAGGCATTAATTTCAAACACTTGAAACGGGCTTTTGAGATTCCTAATCAATCTGCTGCTCCCTTCCTACTGTTCATTTGGAAGATAAATTCATTTCTTTCATGAATGGCACTCACACCACCTATGACAGTATGTGAGCTCTACCACAAGGTGTTCAATCTGCATAAGGCACCAAGCAAGGTGCTCCCTGCATTCCATGGTCCACACTTGGCACCTCACTTCAATACCCAAACCCAACAGAGCTGCTTGCTGGAACTTAACAATTGTAGCAGGAAAGAGTATCAATTTAAAAATGCATCATAACGACTTTTCTATACAAACAGTTAAACCAGCAAGAGCTAATTTATGGAATGATGCTTCACAGAACTTTATGCCTCATCTGTTATTATGTATTTTCATCAAATACGATTATTAATTTTACTGTAAGTAATAAAAAAAGCTCTTTCATGTAGTATAATTTAAAATGACCATATTTATCAGCAAATGAAATGACATGTTGTCAATGAAATTTAAGCAACCTCAGAAGTACCATAGAGTTTTGACTACATAATGATCAGATGAAAAATTAGTTGGTTAAGTCTTACCTAGGATGTCCACATATTGGAGGTAAGTCTGCACTGTAATGCTACATAAACATATACTTCTTTAGGATTTGGTATTTGAGGGGTTTTTTTTGCTTTTTTTTGTTTTTTCCACAAAGTGAGTGTTTTTCATTTAGAGATTATATCATGAACAGATGTAGAATAATGTTAATAGTCCCTTCTGGAAACATTAATCAAATGGTTTTACTTATTATTTGGTGTCAGCATTTAAAAGTTAAAGCATTTCCAGAACTGTCACCATTGAAATATTCCTTTTGCTTAAAGCTAAATTACCAAACAGTAATTCATTTTACAGTCCCAGCATCTTTTTCAAAACATATATAAGAGGGAAAATGGCAGGCAATGCCTTGTTCTCATGGCAACAGTGTAGACTGACAGTAGTACGTCTGTTTCTACTTTAGAAGACTGAAAACGCAACTACCAACTTTTTAAACGTTTGTGCAATTTTAAGTCTCCACAAAAGAGATTTTAGTTGTCAGGATGACACTAATGTGATGTTTTCAGAAGTGAACTTTCCATTCCCAGCTCACTGAGCAAATATTAACCAGAACCAAAATAAAAGCAGGCTAAGGCCTTCAAAGTATTTGTCTATGTATCTACAGAAATGTTCCACTAACTATATCCAAAACACTTCAGATAGTAACCTAAACAAATCCATATCCTTCTATATTCCCAGGAAAGGACTTTACTGGTTACTTCAATGTCCTGCAACTCAAGAACTCTGCAGTATCTTCCAGTTCAAGATTTGCTACGTATCCACCTTGGACAGGTTCAGCAAGGAGCTTACATGCACTTTCGTATTTGGGCTATTGGTGGGGGAAAAAGTATAAATGCAAGTCTGTCTTTAAAGCATCAGTGAAATTTAATCAAACACAGCAGCACAGTCTCAACATCCCAAAATGATCCTCCATTCACATTTGACCAAGGTAAAAGTTAATTGCTTCACATGAGATTTACCTGAGGCTTTAAAGTAAGCAGATAAAAGACTATTCCCTTCTTTAAGCATTGCTATATATAATATCCTTCATCACCTCTTCCCTTTTAGAACAGATGATCATCAAACAAACTCCTTCTGAAGATGCTCATCTCTCTCCACTAGCTCTAAAATTGGACCAGCTTCAACTAAGGACCAAGTTTTCAAAGTGTCCTATGGATAGGAAATGAATCCTAAAGACCATTCAGCTAAACTCACATCTTTAGTTCTGAAATTTCAATCTTAACCCTCCTCTATCTAACTGCTCTAACTGGTGCATTAGATCTTGTCTAATATCTCTGGAGACCAATAGCAAAGGGCTAAAGTAAAGATGGAAGTGCTTTGGCTTCTATGTTTACTAAAAGAGACCCCATCTTGCAGTCAGTACTGAAAAGTGGCTTAAACTTACACCCTGGCAAACTGACTCTCTAGTTTCCACAGTATAATTTTCAAGAATGTCCATGTGAAAATGCAAGCACGTGCACTACGGATTATTTTGACACATGGTATCCATCATTTGGATTTACCCATTTTCCAAAATAAACTGTTTTGTCAGTTTTCCTGTGCATGTGAATTTTTGAGTAAAGGCAATGTGTAATGTTACAAGACACATTCACGTGCTGACCTTTCACAAAACCAAAATTTGCAGTAAAGCTAGGGTGGTGGGAAGCACTGCGTTTTCATTTTGGCCACAAGACCAACACATAAAGATTTGAAAAGAGAAGCTGAATGACCCTAGCTTGCAGCCTAATTCTACTTCCTCACATGAACAATCAGATTGAGAATGTAGCATCAACAAAAGTTACTTGCATGAAAAAATGTTTATATAAGTAGATCCTTTCAGAAAATTTATCTGCATATGACATGTACTAAACAGGTCTCTGCAAGTAACAGTAACTACAATAAATAACAGTAACTAAAATAACTGCAGCTACAATAACTACTGGTTATTTCCAGAGGCTCTATGTTCCTTTAGTTTGTCATGCATATTTCTGTAGTACACAGTCACTGAACCAAATTTTGTGTATTCCCTCTTATTCCTATAATCGCAGTTTAACTGCTACTTTTATAAAACATCACTTATTAATTCCCATCCTCAGGGTACTTACACATGCTCAGTTTATTAACAGACCAAATTCTTCCTTACTTGACAAGACTTTTTTTTTTTAACATTTTATATTTCCAGTTAAATACTACACTGGATTTGACTGTATTTAGAAACTAAAATTCCAGCCTTTATATATAACAACCCAACATCTGTGGGACTCAGTGCAACCTGGCCAGGAAAAGCCAAGTTACCAACACAAGTCACCTAAAACTGCAGCTCCACTTCCAGGCCACAGAACAATGTAGCCACAGTTCCTCATTTCTCTTGAGTCTCCCTTCTGGAAAAGGGAGACTGCACACTTCTTCAAGTGAATTTATATGGAAACAGTTTGGAAGCAATCTGGTTTGACCAAACCATGGCTCATACTCTCACACAAAGGCTTTTCAGCACACATGCATGTGGCGTAATAAATTGACCTATATTTGAAAGAGCACACAAAAAAGTCACCGTGAGTGAGCAGCCTTGAAATAAGAATCTTACAGTCCTTGTGGCACAGCCAGGAGCTGCATTCATCCTCTCCTAGGAACCACTGTGGCTGCATGACCTGAGTTGTGCAGGGCCAGCACTACTGGATATTGTCACTAATTCCATGCCTTCTTCCAATGTCCAACTCCAAATATTTTGGAAGGTGTAAAGGAATACTTCTCCCTGACTCACTTCTTGTGACAACCCTGTATAAAAATCCACATATTCAAAAATCCAGACATCATAAAGTAATACACTTTCCATCCCCCTTGAAGTACTGCTCCTTCCTTAAAGAATACCTACTAAAAGCACTTCTGCAAGGGGGAATATCTGTTTATCTTCTGTAAGTATCTGCATAGAAAAGTACTGAAACAATCCTTAAACTGTATAACCAGCCTTTAGAGCACTGAAAGAAGTTAATTCTGGAAGGGCACAGAACTTCCCACCCACACAGCCCCAGAGTGTGCCTGTCAAGGACCTCTGACTGTATCTATTGTGTTACAGGAGGCAGGGATGGGGGTTAGTGCTTGCAGTCTGCAGTTTCTGGCAGAATCCCCAAAGTAAATTTCAATTAAAAGGTTAAATGCTGGTATTTGTCAAATGTGAAGATATACAGTGCTATAACAATACAAAATAGCTTCCTTACAATTAAATTAATTTCATCAGGTATTTAAATAGGGATTGCAAATATTATGCCTTTGGGTAACTTGAAGAAATACCTAAATGAAGTGCAATCATTTTCTGTCATGACTCTGTCTCAATACCAGAATACAAGCCTGGCTTTCAAATCCTTTGAACCGAATGATTCAAATACATGTAGATCCAACAAACATTTGTATATTTTTTTGTTTCCATTAATAACAGTTTTTGTTAAATTATCCATGTTGTTAAGAACATTACATTTTTAGTTTCACTGCTAGTCTGTTATTTCCCTCAAATATTTAAAACTTGTGATAAATGAAGAAACAGTAATGCTTCCAGATAATCACAACAAAAATAAATGACTAGCTAAAAAGAGGCAGTACTAAATAAATTACACCCTCCTAGCTTAACCTCCCACTAATCAAACTGTTAAATAGTATAACTATTTCTCTTTTATAGGTCCATAGAAATAGAACACACCTGAGACAAGGAAAACACAGTAAGTAACAGATGACTTCTGGGAACTGAAGGCTCACTCTTAGCTGCCACAAACTCAATACAACACATCTATAAGCTTCAAGACATATATGACTGAGTCTCTAATTCTTACATCTAATTTGATTGAGGAGGGAGAATTATGAAAAATATGAAAGTATATTTAGCCAGAATTTCAAAGCAGCCTGGACCTCTAGCAATGGCTCTGACCTGGATTCAAAGGATGAACTAACAAGATTTCCCTAAATTTCCTTAGTCAAATAGTTGCAAGCACTTCTACATGTTTCCTTTTTCTCAAGTGTAAAGAGATAATAATGATGCTTACCCTCATTTGAAATGTTAGACATCTGTTGAAAACAATTATCAGCTACTTTTAATTTAATTAATTTTCAAATCTGTTAAGTAAAATAATATTTTCAAATGCTGCTCCTGATACATTAGGAGACCAGTGTAAAGATCCTGTACTTAGACCATTGTCTGAAGTGTTGCGGGATTTTAAAAAACTTACGCGATTAAAGCTTTGACTCAGCAAAGTCTTACAAATTAATTCTTACAAGTATTAAAAATTATGTAAATAATGGGATTATCTTTGTGCTTTAAGTTATGCATATACACAATTTACATGTTTAAATGCAGAAGTTCAGCTTGGCTGCAAGAAACATACTACACACAAAAATAATGGAAGAATAAATCTTAATTTTCCTGTGCAGATGTAGGTGACACCCCCATCCCCCAGCCTTGCAAATTGTCCTTCATTCATCAGCTGGTGTGTTTATTTTTGCTATATGTGATGTGACTAGCAGAACTCCGGCAATGAAAACTTCTTAATCAAGTGAAGATCTTTTGAAGAAAAAAGAGGACCTGCTCCACTTTTCAGAATGCAAGGTCAAGAGTTATATACACATGTTTAGAGTTCAATTTCATTTAGGTAAGTCCACAACTAAGAAAAGGAAACATTTCTTCATATACCTTGTGAGTGAGAGTTACTGATATAAATAATGTTTTGGCAGTAACAAAAAGAGAACTAGATAAGTATATTACCATTAATAATCTATCTCCTTATGCAGATTATAGCTCTGTATCAGATCACACAGCCCACATGAGTAAATCAGAAAGAATTTAATTCCAGCTGCTGTACTGCTGGAATTCCAGCACTACTCTTACCCTAGAACAAAGCATTGCAGAAATGTGTCCGTAAGCACTTGCCTACCATCACAGAATCAAGGTTTTAAACCAGCAGATATATGGGCAGCCCTATATTCTATATTTCAGTACATAGAACATAGAATCAGAAATATCAGTTGTCCCTCCAGCCTCACCATGTAAGACAAGAGTGCAGTAAAGACTAAGAATAGCTTGGAGTGAAACACATACATTGCTATGGTGTAAGAGAGGTGGAAAAGTAGCAGAGATTTTTTTGAAGTTTTAGTTTACCTCAATTTTATCAGCTCAGCAAAGGGCCTTATCTTACATTTACTGCAGAATGAAGAGGCAAGACTGAAGAGTCCTACCTCTGCACAACACTTCCCTTGGGACACAGCCTTCTCAGAATCTCAGACCTCTTTCTTTGTACTCCTGGGAAATGCCCTGGGGAACCCTGGGGATATGTCAGCTTGACTTCAAAGTGCTATCAGCATTTATTAGTGGCAGAAACAAGAAATGAGTTGCTCCTACACACTAAAGGATGAATAGAAAAATATGGAGAAAGGAAAACCTACATTTTTGTTCCATATTTGTTATCCATTTCTTTATTTCCCTTTAATTTTTCTCTATAGAGGCAGACTATTGTTTGTTTTCTATTTTTCAGGCTTTGCTAGAGAAATATAATTGGCTTACCTGTGGCTTTGAAGACAAACAAGTCATGGGAGAAAGAAGGAATGAAGCACATGTCAGCAGAGAAGATGACACCTGAAACCTGAAGGAGACAGGGCAGAGAACTGCCCACATAGGTTCATGAGTGCAAGGCACAGCTGTACACCAAACACTGCTCTGTCTTTAAAACAATGAAAGGAAACAAGTCACAGCTATAGGCAGCCTTTTCCATTCTGCCACTATCTATGCCCAAAATTAGTTTTTCCTTTTGTTAAGCAAAACCAAAAATCCCAGCTAGGTATGCTTCTGCCTTCCAGTGGAATATCCTGCATCCCCTACTATCCTCACTACACAGCCATAGTGCCTCTGCTTCCTTCCAGGATGACAACCCTGTGTCAGCCACAGGCACATCCTTCAGCACTTGCCCGGGGAAGGCACTGCGTACATTGCTGCAATCAGTTTGGCAACCAGAGGTGGATTACATCAGTAATGTAATGCAAAGGTACTACATTCCTCACAGACTACCACGTCACCTGTAATGACATGTACCCCTCATATGCCTGACATAACATGGTCTTCACTTCTCTACCTGTAGCTGCATAGAGCTCATATGGCAGAGCCTGAGGGGTGACAAAGGCAGTTAACTCAGCATACATTACTGACTGTGGGTTCCCTTTGATTTGTACCTAATTTCTAATTTTTTACCCAACTGTTCTTAAGCATGTGAAGAACGCCAGTAGTTGCCAAATTGAAGATAAAGCTATGTTTCCTTATACTGTTTTGTAAGAGCATTCCAAAATAACAGAGAACACCACCTATGTCTGGAGAAAAGGCCAGGGAAAGAAGAAAGTAAATATGAGAAAATGAGAAAAAGTGCAAAGACATGAACTGCTAAAATCTCTAGGCATTGGGAGTTTGATTCTGATGAGAAAGAAAGGGAGAGGGAGAGAGAGAAAGAAAAGCTGAAACTTAGAAAAGAATAACCAGTTTAGCAACAGTATTTGACAAGACCAAAAACAAGATGGGGGGGGAGGAAAACCCAAATCACTGCAAAAAGGGAAGGACTCAGTAAGGTTGTCTTTTGAGCTTGGTCAGGTAAATCAGAATGCTATGGATCAGATTTAGAGCTTTTGGATTAAAACAGTTTTATTGGCGTTAAGAGCAGAGTCAGTTTCTAGGCTCAGAAAGAAATTTTTAACCAGGAAATCTCTAATTGCAACCTTCAGTACCAGACACAAGGAGGAGCTGGGATTGTTTTCATTTTTTTAAAAATTGCACAGGAAGTCAGTAGAAGGAAGGGCTGACTGTGGATGAAACCAGTGGGATGCATCAGCCCTAACATAGCCATGGCCATGCTTTGTTCTAAGCCACCACACAGAAGCCACAGCTAATGATGAGGTCACATTCAAAACTGCTACATTCTCTATCACTTTTTCATGTCATAGGATTATTGCACTAGAAAAGTAATTTTATAAGCTAGCCTGCAATTGCTTTATCAAGCCATGACAAATAATCCAGTTATTTCCAGGTTTCATACAGACGGTTGCAGCTTTCTCATTAAGATACAATCAACACGTGTTAATTTAAAAATAAGTTTTAAATTTATAGTTTATCAAACTATAGTTTTATCAAACTCTTCCTCTATTTTCACATGTATAGATTCCACTCACCTCTTTTGTCAGGTCCAGATAATTTACTTCCATATCCAGTCAAACTTGATTCATTCTGAGAAGCCTAAGTAACTATATATTTAGCTCTCTGGTTTTATTTTGTCAGCACCTATTCTACTTACCTTAAATCCTTCTACTGCACTGTCCATTTTCCTAGAAAATTGAAATCCAGTGATTTTACCATTACCTTTAAGCACCAAAGAAAAGATGCTATTACACCCAAAAGAGGATGAAATACAGCCTTAGGGAAATCAACAATATCAGATTTTAACTCAACCTGAGAAATTATACAGGTTCTGGTCTTTGCACCTTGACAAATAAATAGCAAAAACAGACGAGAGAGGGGAGAGAGAGAGCAACTAATAGTTTGCAGCAGTTGACTTACAAGCAGAGACCAAAAACTCTAGGATTTATCAATCTGGACAGAAGATCAAGGGGGAATACAATCAGGATTCCCAAAATTATGGAAGAACTGTGAAAAATGAACTTAGAAATTCTATTCACAAAACCTCTGCAATTTTCAGGCCATTAGGAGGCACTAAATGAACATGTAATACAAAACAGATAAAGTACTTAGTGGCCAATACAATTCCTGACCTTGCCACCACGGGAGATGGTAAGGTCAGAGTGTAGGTTCAGAAAGATTATACAAATTCATGGAGAATAGGTCTGTAAGTGGATAACATCCAACAATTTCTGGTAGGCTGCACACCAATATCCAAATATAACAACAGCAGGTGTGAGGGAGTGTAAGGAGAATGCACCACAGCAAATGTGTTGGCTCCTGTGCACTCTCTATAGGGTGTCTCCTGTGGCTAGGACTGGAGCCACAGAGCTCCTGTGAACCAGTAGAGCTATTTCTCCATATTTAGATGACCTTAAGAAAGAGTCATTTGATGTAACTATTCGCTCAGGAAATGTTAAATTACCTATATGCCAAAAACTTCAAGAGCTGCACACAGGTCAGATTATTTGTGAAGCATGCAGTCAGATTAAGATGGTAGAGGAGAGATGTGCAAAAATGTCAGAATGCATTAACCTGCATTCCATATAGAGTAGAAGCATATAAATAAAAAAATCCCAGCGTTTATGCCTTTCATTTGGAAGATCTGATCAACAGTGTTACTCATTTATCTGGACAACAGTGCATTGGTACACTCACACAGAGTTTTTCACAATTCAAGAATTGTCCCAGTTTCAGAAGTCATAGAAAATAAGTGTTTCATGTGGAAAAGCATTACTGTGTCAAAGCAAGATGCAAACTTTTGAGGGTTCTACAATATTTTTTTTTGAGTCATAAACATTGAAAAAAACCATCACCATCCTTCTGGTGAGTAATGAGCCTAGCAAGTTCCCTGTACAAAAGCTCTTCCTTCAAAAGAGGTTCTCCTAAAACCACAAGAGCATAACATCTGAAGTACTGCATCTTGAACTTTTCAAGATATATTACAAACACAGCTGCACAAACATTAGTGCATAAAAAATAATTTTACCCAATTAGCACACAAATAATCATTTTAAAGCCCCTTTGGTATAATTTTTTGTTTCAGCCAGAACTTAAATTTCAGTTGCAACTACTCAGATATCTATTTCATGGCAATCCACTTTTCAAAGTTTGAATCTACTTTACTTTCATTGAAAAAGATGTTTCTAAAATGAAACATCTGGCTAAAAGTGGAGAAGTTTTGGCATTCCTGGGCTTTAAAAACCTTACATATAGAAACCTATGGTGACACACACATCAAGATAAAAAAGAGTAAAGGAGAGAACTGTCATGGGCTTAATCCTGCCAGGGGGACAATTGCTTTTCTTCTGAAATAGAAGCATTATAGCAGCTTTTAGATTTCAAAGGTACAATTTGATCAGAGAACTTAAAACCTCGATTGACATCTAGATGAATTTCCATGCAGCGTATTTATTTATACACACTGCTGCATTCTATTGTTATGAATGGGAAATACTTATGAAAGATTCTTCTTTGAATACTATGTCATTCTGATTAGACCATGAATATGTTGACAAGTTTATCAACAAGATTTTGTCTGTGTATAAGTTAAGAGAGTTTCTTTCATGCACAGAAAATTATTCTGTTTCCATATCTTCAGTCCTTGGGTACTCAGAGATGGAAGCAGAGAAGGGCCTTTAACAAAGGTATTTTTAAGCAATATATAAATACAAGTTAAACTAGGAATGTGAAATATTTTCTTTATTGGAAAGTAAAAACCTCTGGTCCATCTAAATGCATTAAGCGGAATAAGCATGCCATTTGTACTATTAATTGGTGTGAAAATGAGTGTTCTAGAAAGATAAATCATGACCATGAAATTTTAAATACATGATGGCACTGCAAAGCAGCTTCTACCTCAGCACACTGATTTGCTAGTCTTTCAGCAGGATAATGACGTATCACCTTTAATGCAGCTTTAATGCCTTCACTTGCAAAACTACAAGGATTGGTAAATTTTGTGGCTTTCCAGAAAGGGTAGTTTTCCCCACAGCATGAAGATTTGACCTACTACAGTGAAAATATGTTAAGGCATCACCAATTTAATCACGATCAAAAACAAAATCTGATGCAATTTCTACACACTCCTTACAAAACTGCCATTCAAGCACTAATCAAAGAACAATAACTCAGGATCAAGCAAAATATTATGAAACTTCTCTGTAAGACTTTTGGGTAATGCCATCAGCTTCAGCCACAGGAAAGGGAACTACTCCTCTAATAAAGGGATGGTGCTCCACAGTAATACCTGTTAGTTGTTCTTATTCCATGTCATTGTTCCAGAATCTGGCTCTTCTGTTAGTTAGAAACCTAAAGTGCAGCTCATATTTCCCCAAGAACAGTTTATATCAATTTGTTTGTCTTTAATTGTTGTCCTTTAAATAGCACTGCTTTTCTGATATTTTCTCCCATGGATATAAATCACAGCTCAAATTACATTTTGTTAGGCTAAATAAACCACTGCCAATTTAATTTCTTCTTACAGAAAAGCTTATCATTCCCATGATCCCAGTAACTCTTCTGTGGACTTGCTGAATTTTGATTTCCTCTTTTTTCAACAAGTAAAATTTGAGTTATATATGGTATTCAGATACTGCTTCATCATACCTTGTTAGGCAAAAATACTTCCTGATTTCAGCTTGGAACATTTGGTCAATCTTAAATTCCGTTTGCCTTTTCTGCCTGAAACATATTGCTGGCTACCAGCTATCCAGTGAACCCATAATACTTAGATATGTCCCTTCTTTTACTGTTTCCAGACCATAAGCTCCAGTTTATATCAGAGTTTGTCAGTGATCCCAAAGTGCATGATCTTGCATTTCATTCCATTACCTTTCAGCCTGGTCCTATTAGTCCAAACTTTGAAGTCATTAGTTTCTTCCTGTAAGTAATTCCTGTTTGTTCTGCATTAGCAATAGGTACCAACTGGATATTATCAGTAAGTGTCCTCAACATCATCTTTTTATGCCAAAGTCACTAATAAAAGTCTAAAATATATCCAGCACCCTGACTGATGAGCAGAGAGCTTTGTAGCCTGCCTGTGCAGTAAATCCCCTCTCAACAGCACCCACTGTTCCCTTTGAGGCACTTCCTTACCCACAGTGTCTGCACAAATCCCCACCTCCTGCAGCCTAATGCTGGGAGTCCCCTGTTGATCCTGACCAAATGTTTTACCACAAAATATCTAGAAAAGAAATTCTTTTTCTAGACACATAATTGTTCTAAATATCGCTTTCCTGGGCAGTGATTTAACTTCAGCAAGCACCTCACACGTCACTTTTCAAAATCTCAATCTATAATTATATTTTGTCTTGAACACTTGTTCTTGAGCCTTGAAAGCACATTATATCATGGCTTTTCTGCCAACGGAGTGGAGGACAGCGTCTATTACACAGAGATTGTTTGGTACTTTCTAACTCTAGATAATTTGATTGAAATCTTTCTAGAAAGAGATGACAGATGTAAAAAAGCTTCTATGCAGTGGAAAAAATAATAACATTTCAATTGAAACGAGATAACTTGGAAGAAAATATGGTTTAACAGAGAATGACTAGTCATTATCTTTCAGAATAAAAGAATAAAGTAGGAGTACCATGGAAAATGAAACAAATAAACAAAAAAACACAGAACTCAAAAGTGAGAATGTCTCGTGAAAAGGATTTGATCAGTTTGTGAAAGTGATATGCCACAATAATCCAGCACAAGGTATTCTTAAGATGCCAGTTTCCAAAATCTAAGAGGGTCTATGCCTAACCTTACAAGAAACAGTCACTGTTGGTATTTCATTAAACGAGGGATTTTCACTGCAAAACATGATTGAGCATTTAATACAGTATTTAATGATCTACAATTGTATCATCCATGGCACTGAACAGAACTCAGGCTCCTTCATCAACACACAGTTAATATCCCTTAGAAATTAACGGAACCTATTTCTGTATTCCCTTCCATTCATCCACACACAGAATTCCAAGGCTGTATTTTATCATGCCTTTCAACAATTCTCTGCTGAAGTGAACACGGTTCCACATTCCCCTTACACAGCTCAAAAATTATTTAATCCCTTTAATTTTTATATTTTTGAAATTGTATAATAACAAAACATAACTAATTAGTCATATATTGAAAAATCACAAATGTAATTTTACAGGGAACACTCAAGTGAAGCACCCTGTCTTCAATAAAAACCTCACTTGACAATATACCTGTAAGATCCACACACTCCAGAGAGTTCAGCCTCAGCCAAAAATATGTTTCCTGCTGAAGCATAAGACAAGGTCACAGCCCTCAGAAGGAGCCTGTGGGTGGAAGAGAGATGGGGGCTGAATGATTTTTCTCACAATATCAAGGAATTGTTTTGGCTTCTTTGCTGAGGTCGTTTTGTGTCTGCACAGATAATGATAAATAAATACATTGTAATCACTGTGGATTTATGAGGCAACTAAAGCTATTTGGGCTTTTGCAGAAAGCAAGGCTGGGAAAATAAGCTGGCAATTTTTTGATGTGTCACATTCCCAACTAAAACAAGCTTAAATATAATTTTCCTTATTCAGCTATACTTGGGGAGGGAAAAAAACTCACCAACCACAGCTGGCATTTAACCCATAGTCTGTGGGTAGCTATATTATGTGCCCACTTTGCCCTCACAGGCTGGTTACAACACTGGCAAAGCAAATCCTACTCACTTGGCAATCAATTCTCTTCCTGCTTACTTTTCGGTCTTAAATTAATGTTCTAAATTCTGCACCACTAGCAACACTCTACTGATTTTGTGTCATACTTATGAACACAATTCAATCATCAGAGAGTTTTTCCAGATGAGGCACCACAGAAATACATCTCATATTTTATTTTGTTTGTTTTTTTCCTGAAGGGAAAGGCACCTTAATTTGGGTATCTATTGGCTGGTGCAGCAAACTGTCCCTACATCTAAGATCCCAGCTGCTTCCTCTACAGATATAAAAATATTAGGAAATAATACCATTATATTTCCTTCCATGGACCTTCTAAGGTCAATTCACCCCGGCACATCACCTTAAGAATACGGGGTTTTGCTGAAGTGATTTTCAAACTCTTGTTAAATTAAGTGTCGTTTTTTCCACAGCAAGGCTTTTCCCACCACAAGAACAGATTACTGGAAGGTACTAATGCTGTGAATTTAGCCCTAAGTCCCACTTATTTACAGCTATGGCTATAAAAGACCACAGGAACCTGTTTTAGGGCCCCTACCAACATGCTACACAAGAAATATGTACCTCAGGCTTCATGCCATTTTATTGCCAGCTTTTTGCCATTTCATTTTCACATTTATTTAGGTAGACTTAGTTAAGTGAAATAGATACAGTGTGTTCCTTTTCTATTTTTAAGTCCTCCAAAGGACTCTAGATCTCATCCTTGTACCTAAGCCTTGCAAAGATAGAGACACAAGGAACCCCAGTCATTTCAGTTATGAATGCACGGCTTTTAAGTGGTCAATAAATTAAATTTTACCTTCCCCCAAATATAGCCTACTGAAAACAGCCAGACTTTTCATATACAGTGAAAATAAATTTTTGGCTGACTTAGCAGGAAGAACTCAACAAACTGAGTGAACAGAATAAAAACTTTTGTAACAATATTGGCAGCCTACACATTCAAAGCTGACAAAAAGATATTTTTAAGAGAGAAAAATTCTTTTATCTTCTGTAGGGATGGTAATATATATCTAAGGATATCCAGGAACAGAGCTCAAAAATTAATCCTTATTTGCTTGCTGAACACAGCATTTCCCTGTTATTAATGTTACAATCAGAAATACCAGTTCACTTAACAGACCTTAAAATATCTGAGCAATAGAACTGAATATCAATTATCACAACTACCACTTGAGGCCCATATGGGAGTAAGGGTGTGGACCTTAATGTCTAAGACCAAAACAGACAGAAGTCCTTCCTCCATGCACTGCCAAAGCCTGTGTGCACTGAAGCAGTTCAGGTGACAGCACAGGCAAAGGAAGGTGACAGAACATACAAATAAAAAAGATGAGCAGCACGAGACCCCTGCCAGTCATAGTACTTCTACATTCTCTATTTCATTTCCATGGGTAAGGTAGCCTAGACAGTTAAGCAAACCTTAAATTTCCCATGCTTGCTAGGAAGAAGATGCAGAGCACTTAAAAATGCCTATTTGCCCAACTATGAGATTTTGCAAGGCTTTAAGAATCAGGAACAATACAGCACACAACAAGGACTACTCTGTGAAGTCCCCTGAAGTTCACAGCAAAACTCCCATTGACTCAAGCAGAGCCAGGACTTCCTATCAATTCCCCAGAGGTCAACAGAGCTCTCAGTGCTGAGAATTGTGAGCTGTGTGCATTGCAGAAAGCATCACCAACCTTTCAGCTTGCACTCGCTCTTCTTGTGATGGTTTTTGCATGTGGTGGTTTCAGTTTTGTATGCTTTAGAGCTCAAGAAATTACCACAGCATTCTGGGTTTGTTTTATTTATTTCATGCAATAATAAAGCATGGTTACTTTCTATTTTCCAACCAAAAGTGCTGCAGGGGTGGAAACTAGATAAAACTTCATCATTAATCTGGTTTTCCACCACCCAGATCTTTTTAATTACCCCTTTATTGCAGATCAGTTACTAAAACTTCCCTGCTTCAAAACAGGCTTCAAACCTTGTCTCTTTAGCTTCAGTTACACATTATCCACAGAGTTTAAACTAGTCCTGGCTTTCTAATTCATGTATGGAATCTGAAGACAAACTTGGATTTCAATGAATTGTTGTCCCCAGAGGGACAGTAGTTGACCATGGAAAGACACTGCAGTTCTTTGACAGTGGGGCTCCTGACAGCTCCCACCATCACAACCTCTCCACCTTCAGAGTCTCCACAGCCATGCGACAAAGAGGAGACGAAGATAATCTTCATAAACTGAGACAGCCTGAGCTGTGGGAATTTTGCAAGTTGGTTTTGCTCAGATTCTTGTGAATTTTTCCTGCTATTTGTCAGTATTCTATGTGTGCTTTTGCAACTCCTAAATTTCACTTTGAGTTTCAGGTTCAAACAAGAATGTTAAAAGCTCAAACTGAAACATGCTTGAAACCATTAGTTTCACTTGCAAAACGCTAAGTGGGATTCAACATTTTAAAGGTGCAAATTAAGGAATTCATGTGAAAATTACAACTGACAGTTTTATAGCTGAATGAAAGTAGGCAAGCTTTGCATGGCTTTGTAAGTAACATTCCACATAGCAGTTCTCAGGGTTTTACTCTTACTGTATGTGCAGAAATGGGCCCTTTACACTCACCTAAGATGTTGCAATACTCTAATATGCTAGATGACTTTTTCTTTAAACTGTTACTTAAAATCTCTCCTCCTTACTCTCTCTGGAGCTGAACCAGCCCCAAGACCTTTGGGCAATGAACTTTTATAATAATTCCCCCAAAATGTCTTTCCCTGTTTTAGGACTAAGGGGTTCCCTGCTCATGGTTATGCACCATCTGTCATTATCTACAAGGACTAAAATGCCAAGGATGGTTTTTGGCTGTCAGCTCTGCCCCTCTGAAAAGGGTGTTACAGGATGTCTCATTCAGCATTTGCAGTCACAGGAGAGGGGAGATTCTTTTGCTCAGAGCAGGGAATAGCCTCCACAGCTGCAGAGCACAAGAGGCCCAAGGAACTTCCTAAGACCAGCAGCTGTGGAAGCAAATTTTGGCTGGATTGGTCCATTATCGTTGATGCACATAAGGCCTCAAAGCCAGCGTCAGGAAACTGTGCACATATAGGAAGGTCTTATTTTTCATATTAGATATGCAACTGTGTGATAGTTAAACCTTGCTTTGATGTTATGTTCAGCATTGTTAGTATTAACAAAAAAATTATACTGGCTCTTTCAGTCAAGTCATATTTAAATGAAAACTCAGCCTTGCCACCACCTCCCTTTTCATCTAAACCAGTCTACCAGTGCAGCAATCATGACTTGAAAAAGTTGTCACAAGCACGATGTTAAACTAAGTCAGCATCTCTTCTTTCATACCATAGTATGTACGAAGTTAGGAACATTAATTTTTTACTCTGTGACTTAAACATCAATTATTTACTACCCCAAAATACCCAGCAGTATCGCTGTGTGCCCAATCTTTTTGCAAAAGTTCATTTCGTAGAAGTTTCCTAGGAGACCTACGTGAAGACAATGGAAACTAACCCAGTGTTCGGCACTACACTTTATTTAGTACTTCTGGCTCTGTCATTATGCACAACCCTGAAGATGGGGAGATTTCCTGTCATTCTGCTGCCAAACTGCTTGAGCTTTGTGTAAATCCAAGCTAACTGATATTATTTTTGCACCTTGATTTCAACCCCGGAACATAGAGACAGCTCTTGCCTAACTTTGCACAGGGGTGTGTTTAGCTCTCACGACCTCTGATATTCTCGGATGCAAATTCACGTCATAATTAACAATACAATAACCCAGCAAGGGCTAGGAAGACATTTTTGCACAACATTCATGTAGACACTAGACACAATTTTTCTGTTCTCTTCCAGTTTCAGTTTGAGGTGAAGCGACAAAGACCGCCCCTCCAAATCTAGTGTTCTGCAAAGCAGCAGCAGCAGCAGATTCAGCATTCCCTACTTCACGCCCTGCTCAGCAATCCAAAAACCTAAGAAACAGACTTGCTCAACAGCTGAACAACGGAGGCAGAAACAGATCCATTCAGCAAGGAGAGCCAAAGGAGTCAGAGAGAGAGCCAAAGCCACCAGCTTCCTCCTGCTGGCTATGTAAGAACCCCAGAACAATGGAGAGAGAACAGCATTACACTGGGGTCATTTGGTTTAGTTCCCAAATTGCTGCTAACAGATGCCTTGAGGGAAAATTTGCTGCACATTGCTGCTGCCTCATCACCCTGGAGCCATGTACCCCATGCTCAGTCTGGCAAACTGCTTCTCCTTGTCTGCTTCATCTACCCAGGCTGAGATCCAGACATCAATGGGCCCATGTGGGAGGCCCAAACTCCACTGGCTTCCCTGTGTTTTGGATCCATCCCTAGAACTAGTAATTATTGCTTTGGCAGTGCTGACCTGCCAGAGAGCATCTCCCAGCCCACTCTAATGGGGTCATGAAAAAAAGTGCAGTTAAGAAAAGGTTTGATACAGAATGGATCAACCAACAAGCAGAAAATTATCAAAATTCACTTGATAAGGCCAGGAACAGAGGATTGTGAGGTGGGAGAGGTCACTAAAGGAAAAAACACCAAAAGGAACAGATCATGGGAAAGGACAGAAAGTTTGGGTAACAAATACAAAGGGAATAGTATGACATAGTGGCCCCCAACCTACAGATTGAAGGCAATGCACAGTAAAGTTGCACATGACACAGGAGATGAAAAGATTCTGAAGATGGCATGGAAAACAAATTACAATGTTGCTAAAAGTGTGATAATTTCAAGTGTTGATAATAACACAGGTTGGAGAGCACAGCACTTTACTAAGTTAAAATCACTCTACCTGATTCCCCAGGGGAGTGGGGGGAGGCTGTAGGGGTGTGTGGAAATAAGCATCCCTGGTTAGAGAACTTTGGCTCTGGAGCTGGCCACTTCTAGCTAGCTACAGCATGTGTAGGCACACCCTGCACTCAAGATAAAACAGCCACAGCCTATTTTCCTAGAGACAAGCAAATGCCACACAAAATGTCCCCAGCACTGCTTGTGATTGAATTTGCCTCTAATTCTTAGTGCTGCTCATTTTGGCGCTCTTGCAAATAAGATGATGCCAGACTTGTGGGAAAGTGGCCAATGCTGCTTTCTGGGATGATCCTGTCTCAGAGTATGATCTTAACTTCCAAAAGTACAACTCTGCCACACTTGACAAGTACCCAGTATACCACAAAAAAACTTAAAGATTGCTGCTGGAGATCAGATGAAGGAAAAGACCCCTCCTTGTGAGAATCAGAAGATAGTGAAATTTCTTCATTTCTAACCAAATAAATACTGGATTGTTTATCTTCTTGTCCCCATTTCATATACACGGCGATTTTGAAATATTTCTGTTTATTTTATAATATGCAGCAAAATTAATGCTCCTTACACACTGAAACAAACAACCCTTTTCTCTCCCTGCCATTCACCCAAAAAATTCTACACACAAGAAGCTTCCTTCCACATCCTTCCTTTGTGGTTGTGAACTCCTCTGGGGCTGACAACTCCCAGCAGATCCAACAGAACACTTGCCATTGCTTTCAGTCAGAATATGATTGCACCCTTTTCTTATAGCAGGCAGAGAGTTAATTGAACAGAGTTGAAGATGTATTGTAGGAGACAGGAGTAAATCAAATTATAAGAAAACATTCCCACGGTTTTGATTTACTTCACAGAAAGAAGACAAAATATTAGACATCTTGTGTTTCTTCATATTTGCCTGAAGGGCAAACGTGAGGTAAATGTTCAGAAAATTCTAAAAATGTAGCAATAAGCCCCTTCTAAGTTCTCTATGAAAAAAAAAATGCATTACTGAGAATACAGTATTATTCTAAGATACTAAACAGCAGTCTCCAAACCCATTTCAGAGGGCAATAGTTTTCACTGGTTTAGATGGGATATTCCTTTGAATCTGAAATTGTGAACTAATAAAACTGTAAACAGGGCTCTCAAAGCGGTGAACTGGGCAAGTTTGTAGTGCTGCTGACATCTACTGAGAGAAAGCCGAATTGCATATCTTTGCAAAGGGATGAGCCTCCCTCGGCCCTTATTTGTTATTTGCTCTTCTAGTTTTCAGATGCATTTCATGCCTGCTTGCTTGATAATTATTAATTATCAACAGTTGCTTCATTTAAGGCCAGTGAGTCAACATATACACTGTAGGAAGCGCCAGGGAGGAAATAAAAGGGGCTTTCAGGAGATGGCTGTACCCCTTATACAAATGCTGCAGACTCTCGTTCTTACAGTTGCAAATCTGAAGGCTCAGATTGACACACAGCGTCTGGTGTATCAGGATGCACTTCTAGCTCATATAAAACCCTCGGATTGGGCCAGCAGAAGCCAAAATCCACATAGCACAAAACACCAGATTTAAGAAATCATGCTCCAAAAGTAACATTGAAAATTTAGTATCATTTTTTTCCTATAGGAAATGAATCATTTAGCTTAACTACGGCAGGAACAAAAATATCACCACTATGAGAACTGTACTCAGAAAACCAAGTCAGAAATACTTTCTGATGTGTGTGTCTGTTGTCACTGTGACATATGGCAGTGACACTATTCAGGCAATTCAAGAAAAATTTTTGCTGGTATCCTGTGCATTATAAAGCATATTCTTTCCCCATGCTGAAAGAGTTCATAGCCATCCATAGAGCTACAGAACAATAACCATTACTACAGGTCTCATATCTAGGGATTTCCTTCTACAAAGGTATGTCCACCTCAGTTTGGGGGTTGTGGGGAAAGAAACAACATAAAATTCTAATAAAGTGGGAGCGAGTCAGGATGATAATGACTGAGGGCATGTGTTTCTCCACTTCTGCGGCAATTTTCTCATCACTGACGTTACACTGAACTTACAGGACTATAAATAAAAACTGATTTGGCAAATAAATATCTGTAACACAGAGCAACACTATAAAGCAGCGTAATTAATTTTATTTCTACAAGAGAAACCTTCACAGTCAAAATTAAATATCACATTACAAGATTTGATCTAAGTTGTTATGAAATGCCCCTGTGACCTTGACAGGGCCACGATTTCAGTGTCTGCTAGAGCTTTTCACAGTTGTTTTCTGCAGATTCTGAAACAGATAAACATGAGACCTTTGGCTCATGTATCTGTTGTATAAAATATCTCCATCACTAATTTTTGGTTACATAGGACTAAATTCCAACTTTTTTAGGTGAGTAGGTCCAATGGATAAAGCTGATACACACCCAGCTTCCACTTAGGTTCTGCTCTGAAAATCACACATAGGTTAAAAACTACAGGGTTGGAAACCCTCTGACTAATCTCTCACTGAAAGATCTATGCCTCAGTTAACACCTTGAATTTTTCTTTATACCTAAAGTTTGGCTTCTACATACATTCTGACATGCCACTTGGAAGGACTATACAGTTCACCTTTTACCAGCAGGATTCATGCAGCGATCACAAGTGTCCGATCTGGAATACATTCCTATTGCCCAGGTTGGCCTCCCCAGAAAAAACAGCTGCAGCCTTGTCTGTCTTCCTAGAGTAGGAAAAGGTGGGTTATACTGCTTCTCCAAAGTAATGGTTTGAAGAGCAACTTGAACCTGATCTTTCTCTTCAACATGGCAGATAGGTTTGAACCCATGTTCTCCCTCTCCCTGAGGTTTGCTAGACTGGGTAACAGCTTTCCCTGAGGACATCAGCCCACACCAGTACAAAACAGCCCCTGGCTAATGAATTTTTCCGAGCTATTCAACAAAACACACTTGCAGGGAACAGGCTCTGCAATAAGAGGACTTAATCCCAGCTGAATTCTACAGACACCTAATCATTTGATGGTGGGATTTCAGAGAAATGACAGTCACTTAACTTCTGAAAAGAAATATCCAAGAATCTTACTTCCTTTCAGATTGCTAATCCAGAGTACCTGGATTCTCTACTGTTTCTCTTTTTGCTTTCTGGTGTGACCTGGACTTTACACAGATCTTTCAGAGGGGGCTTCTCACACATTTTATAAGAAGCCTGGGCACTTAACTCACGGCTGTGCCTTTCACTCTATACTCAGAACTCTAAAAACTGCACAGCACTGTTACATCTGAGTCTCAGAAAACCCCTTAATGAAATGCCATTTATACACTCATATCAATGCACTTACAGTGGGCATTTAGGAGGGTTAAGGATCCAGCGAAGCAAAATCCCATGGCCCGGTACTTGGATGGAGTTCTAACACACTGTTATGTTTAAAAATACACAGATCAGAAATAAAGATGAGGGAGCAGATATATTTGAACAACTGTTCCTGAACAGAAATTATTTCCTTATTCTATTATAAATCTATTTCTGATTACCTAAAAAGAATGTTGAAGCACATGACTTTCTAGAAAAAACTTGGTTCCAAAGATGAGTCTCTGAAAAGGCTCATTCTGGCTTGCACTCATCGAAAACCAAGGCACTTAATATCAACATTTTGGCAATTCTAATAACAAAGACTGCCAAAAATATGTTGTCTATCAAACATACACGGAAGAAAGATGTTAGAATATTAAGAACAGATGTCAGAGATATCTTTGCAAATACTCATGCTCCCCAAGTACTCTGCAAGGCAATATGTACAAAACCTCATTGAAAGATTAAATTCATGCATCTTGTTCAAATGCTTCCAAGTGTCATATATGTATATAAACTTACTTATGTGTGTAAACTTATAAAATATGTACCTTTAAAGATGTTAGAAAGAAGGATTGTGTCATAATTTGATAATGGCCTTGTATCTTAAAACTTGAGCTTTAACAATTCAATAATGCAGTAAAGACTATTTTTATAGGATGTTATTTAAACCATTTTGTTGTGTGTGGGCAAGGTTTTCCAGTTACTGAATATTCATTTACTTACATTTTAATTAGTATTCCACTGACAAATAAAGTTTACCCAAAAATCCCTTTAGAAAAACATGAAAACAACTTAATGGAAGGAATCTTTATATCAGAATAGCTCATTATTTAAAATTAAAAGGCCACTTAGAAAACCAAAATACGTTAAGAGTTCATTGGAGCAGGCACAGATTATGCCTTCTTCCTCCGCTCTATTTTTCAGTATTAACAATTCTAAACAGGAAAAATTAAGCAAACTTCCAAAGAGAAAAACATGGGAATTGGCTGATTTATTGACTTATAAATTTGTAAACATAGAAAGCATTGGATTCTTTATAACTGACAGAATTAAGAAAATATTTTACCTTTAGGGCTGATGTTCTAGATTTCAGGCATAGAAACTCACCTTACACAATTGAAGCCAGTATTTTCATGTATGATTGTCTCAGGTCATAGAGCGTTTAAAACAAACAAGTAAACAAAAACTGACAAGACAAACAAAATTGCCCCCAAACCCTTCTGAATATTTTGAAGTTCAAAAATAATAACAGGCAGTGACACCATTGTGTTTCTAATGGGATGACATTTTTCAAGTAACAGCCAAGAAACCAGAGCACAGCAGTTTGAACTAATGATTCTGACGTTTTAAATTTTCCTACTGAAATCAGAATTTCAGTAAGAAGTGGATCACGGCTCTCTAAGGCAGGCCACCAGAGACACGCACTCATGTGAGCATGCAGAGCCAAACCAGACTTGTCTTTATTTTAAGTTTAAATCTGGCTCCACGCTAAACTCAACTGAAGATTTTGTGAGGTAAAATATTTGCTATCTGATGTAAAAATGACTGTACTGAACTCAGAAATGTCATGTGGTGGATGATATATAAGACTAATATAATAATGTTACAGTAAGACATGACACTCCTACAGTGCAATAGTAGCAGCAACACTGACATTTTCTGTCCTTTAAATGTTTTAAAGCAGGGCTCATTTCTTACACTGCTGACAGGGTAACAGCAGCACAGCGCTGACAATTCAACAATAACGCGTTCCCGGCCAAGGGCGGGCCGGGCCGTGGAGCCCGGGGCCGCAGCACTGCCCAGGAAAACACGGCGTCCTTCCACGGCCGCGCAAGTGTGAGGCCTTCATGGAACACGGGCACATTTAACCCTCTTTTCCGGAGTACACATTCACAGCCTTGGCCGAACCACGCTCTAAAACATGATTTTTTAAAAAGTCACTCCCTTACAATTAACAGACGTGAAGGCAAACTTGGTACGTATAGACGGCTTGATTTTTTTCCCCCCTTTGAATAACCTGGTTATATCCAGTTTCCGCAGCAATTGTAAGAGTGTTTACATTGCGGGTTTTTGGGCGTTTTTTTGTTGATTTTTTTTTTCCCCTTCATTTCCCTCTTTTAATAATAGAAAGCAGATGCAGCTGCCCGGTGCCCTCGGGAGGCCGCGCAGAGGAGGGCGCTGCCGGCTCCGCGGGGTTATTGATTTTGTTCGTACTGCAGAGCCCCAGGGGCCCACTCCGCCCTCCCTGGCTGCGCTCCAGGCCCGGGCTGTCAGCCAGGGAGAGTACAATACCTCCAGGCTATGGCCCATTTAAAGATTTTCCTCACCGAGCTTCTCGCAGCTCAGGGGAGGAGGCCCCGCCATCCCCTCCCGCCTGGAGCGGTCCCGGAGCCGCCGCCGCTCCGGCTCCTGTCCCCGCGGGCTGTGCCGCCCCTCACAAGCACAATCCCACAGCCCGCTCCGGCCTGGGGAGTGACTTGCAAGGCGCAACTCCCACTTCTGTGTGTTTCCCCTCTTCTGAACCTTTGTAAGGAGGGCTGGTGTTTAATTAAAGTATAATGAAAAAGTAGATATTTATTACATTACTATATCAGCCTGACTGAACATCATACATCCACAGAAAATTGTGTTAGAGTTGGAGCTAAGCTGTCAATCAGAAGCTACAAACAGGCCACCTATACTCCTCAAGCAATGGGAACAGAAATAGGATCAGGCAAGGTTGTATATACCTGTATTATGAAAAAAAAAATATTTTCAAACCCTCTTAATATCCAAACTTTATCATGGTTGGTTACTCTAATGACATGAGGTTACTCCACCCAGCAGAACACTGTTCATTAGCAGGGCTTCATTAACCCAGGCAGAGCTTGGTGCTGATGAGATTCCATTGCTCTGTCAAGCCAGGCAGCTTCTGTGTGTGCTGCCTGGTACCACACTGGTGGCTCATGGCATTATAGAAGTGCATTAATTATACAAAACACTAGTTGCCATTTTCAAACCCTAAAACAAGTTCCAAACAAGGCCATTTTTGTGGGGAGAAAAGAAAATTGGTTTCTCTCTACCTTAGGTTTTAAAATTCCTATGGCAGCCTTGAAATATTGGCACAACAACAAAAGCAACAAAATGCCCACAGCTCTGCAGTGGGGAACAGGGTGATCACAGAGGGGACATCGACTCTGTCGACAGAAGCACAAATTGGGACTTTCCTGAGGACATGGCTCAATCAGACATAAGAGTTTAAGCACCTAGTCCGACCACAAACAAAGCACTGCTGGGCAGGTGAAACAAATAGCAACACCGATTCAGACTGATCACATGAGTCTCAGTTGTTCCAGCTGTTCTGAAAAACACTCTTCCCCGGCAGGCTGTGTGCCAGATCGAGTATTGTCCTTATACAGCTGGCAAGGAATCATAAAGGCAGCATAACCATTACTCTGGGACTGCTCCAGCTAAATAGAAAACGGGAGTAAGTTGTGTATCCACACAGTATCCTGGTTTAACTGGTACTGTTGGGTGATCCTGTACTATACAGCATTAATAGTAGTAAAAACCATAAACTGGGAAAACATTTCCTGCTGCAGTGGCAGGCTGTAAGTGGGTCTCCTGGTTCTCCCTGGGCTAGACATGACCCTGTGGTCCTTGATCAAACCCCATGTACAATGTATTTAAATGCTGTTTGATCCAGGGCAGCCCTGTGACATGTAGCACTCCTACAAACATCCTCTTACATTACTACCACAGATACCCATCTCACTGCACTGTGCAGGCAACAAAGTATGGATTTCATAGCAAGTTCTGTGATAAAGTGTAATCTGACTCATGTCTCCTCTACTCCACCAGTAAAGCTATTTACTTAGACATCAATTTAGCAGGGAACATAAGTATAGGCTAGGTTTAAGAATGAGTGTCATGCTGTCCTTCCTTACACATCTGGAAAAGGTGTACTGGGTTTTCATCCTAATCTCTACATCACTGACTCTTAGAGCCTCCAAATATTTTGGAACTATCCTTTCTTACACACTAAAGCACAAAAAAGAGCACATCAGGTCCTCTGGAGCACTGCCCTCCAAAGTTGTGGCAGAGAGTTATGGACCACATAGAGAAGTTACACGGATGTGACACAGACTGAAATACAAACTGCTGCTCTCTCCAGACCTATGAAACTTTATCTCTCATCTCCCTGTTTTTAAAAGATAGGAAGAATGCAGTTCAGGTGACTCTCCCACAGACCCATTCCACTAGTAAAAGCACAGTCTGATCTCTGTGGAGAGGAGAGGGAGCACCTATTCTAGGAAAAAGTGTGTGATACTTCATAAAACAGGCATAATGGATGAAATGTGACATGGTACTTTGCCAATTACCTTTATGCTAAAAGCCAAACACGATTGATAACCCTGAGAGCTGCTTGCAAGATAGAGAACAGAGCTCTTCTCAACATCTGTCTAATATTCCTGACCTGTACTCTTTTCTGCAGGAGGATTCTGATAACCTAATAACAATATATGCTCCTTGCTGGGTTGCTTTTGGTTTCAGCTGTGGGGTATGGTTGGGGTTTTTGGATTGTTTGTTTTAAACAAAGTGCTATTTATAAAGAAAGTAAGTGAGAGCTTTACCATCTAAAGAAATATTTACTTGACTAACATTTTTTCTACATCTTGCTTTCTTTTAATTTTTCACACTTCTCTGCATATTATATGTGGCACATGAACACAAAAGTCAGCTTGCAATGTATGTACTACCTAAAAGTTTGTTATCTTTGGATCTCTAAAAAACTTAATCATTTAGGAAATAAAAATACCAAATTAGAGGAATGAGTTAACGTTTTAAAAGTATGTATGTCAAGTGTCTCAACAGCCACTAAGTACAAACCTATAAACTTCATTTCCTCTCTAGTGTGTGATAGTTTGAGTCAAACGAAGGTTCAATCAAGACAGAGCTTGAGCTCTTTTGCCTTTAGACAAAGCACAAAAAGAAAGCATAAAGATAATTTTCATCTGCTACAAATTATTTGAAGTTAATTTTATTACTGTTTTTATCAGCATTTTTCCTTCTTGGGAAAAAGTAATGTTGGAATGGAGCAGAGCTGATAAGCAAAGCCATACTGCCCCATCCTTTCAGCAAGATCGGAAAACAAAACTGCGGGAAGAAATCAGAACCGTCAATGTATTTCAGATTCAAGATCTGATGAGTAATTTCCCTTAAATTCCATGAGAGTTAAGTTATCCAAACTACACTCTCAGGTTTTAATGACGAATACAACTGGAAATAGTGGCTGCCCGGTAACAGAGGGGAATGCTGCAATCATGGCATGGGCAGTATACACAAAGAAACATCCCCACATCCTGATTATCCATTTACCTCTTCAGTGCAGAGCTGTTCTCTGCACTCAGTGCTCTGTGAGCACCTGCAGTGATAACTGAACACTTTCCCATGGGAGATCATTCAACAGATATTTCCTCCGTTACAAGAGCTGCTTAATATTCACAATCTACATTTTCCCCTTAGATCTATCCATTCTGCTTTATTCTCTGCCTTTCCTCAAATGCACCTTTCTGAGTAATAAACCTTTAAATAATTTGTCCTCTGTATTCCTGTGACAATGAATAAATTGCACTGTCTGAACTATAACACTACAAATTTCCAGTGCATAGCTTTAGCAATAAAGAATTAGGTATTCTAATAAATACAAGGATAAAACTAAGGAAAATTAATTACTAAGCTATAGATCAATAAGCAAGAGGTGAAAGCACCAAAGAGATGCTCTTATTAGATAATCAAACTCAAGGCTGATTTATAGCTTTCACTGTGCTTTTTTATCTATCACTTTTATAGTATACAAAAAGGGTTACAAAGCACAAATTGCCTTGTTTTAATTAACAGTGAAGTTTTGGATAGCATGGCTACCCTGATCTGAGTCTAGGTTACGTTTTTGTTTCCAAAATATGAAAGCAGGAAACATACTTTATTAATCTGAGAGAGCTGTGACAGAACCGAATACAATATACTTGTCAGCCTACAATTTCTTGACATGCTTGCCTATGATTTACCCAGAAATGACAAGCTGTGGAGCAGCCCTGCTGAAAAGGCCTTGAGGGTCTTGGTAAAGAGCAAACTGCTTGAGCCAGCAGCGTACCTATTCAGCATGGAGAAGGGAAGACCTCAAGGGGATTGAACAGCATCCTCCAGTACCTATAAGGGCATCATCAAAATGCAGAGCCAGGCATAAGCTGAAACAAGAGAGGCTTTGTTCCTGGCTTCACAGGAGGTCAGTCATACTTGGGAACAGGTTATCCTGAGAGGTTGTATGGTCTCCTTCCTTGGAGGTTTCCCAGACCAGTCTGGATTAAGGCCCTGAGCAATGTCACCTGGCCTCAGAACTGACTGCTTTGTGCAGGATCCTGGCCAGGATCTGTCCTGGTCCATTCTAACCTGAACTGCCACAAAAGCCCAGCCTAATGCAGGAACAACTTTGTCAGCCAGTACGAGAGAGATTTTCTGAATTGTACTCAACTCTTGTCTGCCTCTCCTACCTCTGAAATGGATGATGACCTGTAGGTCAGGCTAACACAGTAGTCCCCTAAAACTTTCTTAATCCAGTGGTATAGCACAACTCAGCCAGTGACTCGATAATGTTGGCAGCCAGCTTACACTTGTGCTCCTGCTAGTGACAGCCAGGATAAGGAACTGCAGAAATGTGCTGATGTTGACAGGCTGGCTGTGGGGAAGCATAAATTAAACTAAAAGTGGAAATTGAAGATTACTAAATCCTGAGTACTTCAGCCTCATTTCGTCCAGGGCTCCCAGGAACAAAGATACAGATCATCTCAAAATTATAACAATAATTTAAACAAAAACATTAATAGAGTAATATTAATATAATGTGGAAATCTTCAACCTCAGAAACATGATTCATTTCTCCTGAAATAAGTGGTTTTGCAATTAAGAGCCCACAGTTAGAGCCTGCTCTAAAGAATATAGAGAAAAACCAAAAATGGAGGATGCTTTTTCTAGCCATTGACTCCTCACAGTTGTAATACTAGGATCAAATCTGGGCTGCAACCAATATTCCATTCAGTCTTGTAGCTTCATTACTACCTTTTAAAAATACTTTGGTAGATATAAATATCTCTTCACTGTTTGTAAGGGATACCATATTCTTAACGCTATCGTATTACCAAAAGTAAAAAAGATAAAGAAAGTATCTTCTAAATATTTAGAATAACTTTTAAAAATTATTATTTATAAATTTCTTTTCAGCACAGTTTAAGTGATTACCATATCTGGAATGAAGTACAGTGCACTGCCAGGAATTTCAGAACAGGCCCTTCCACCCCAGGAAAAGTTCAGTTGCATTCTACTTTAATGGCTTCTGGCAAGCTTGCATTATTGTTTTTGTACAAACAGAAGTAAGTTTGATACAAATAAAAAATGGAACTTTATGTGAATGAAGCAAACATCAAATTCCTTAATCTTCAAAAGAAACTGTATCCCTGAATAATTAACTATGATATATTTATAAAACTAGAGTAATTGAAAACAGAATTCTAAGTTGATTCATGTGGACTGTGCTGAAACATTTATTATTGCAAGTCCAGAAGATCTGTCTGGGTTTTGTCACTGGAAATGTCTAAACTCGGTGTCCAGATGTTTATTTAAGTTGCTCCCACATAGTTCCAATGTCAATTACCAGGGGTTATCAGAGAGCATCACTGTGTATCTTCCTTGACTAATATTCTCATTTCTTCTGCATCTTTGATGTTTTCTTTCATTAAAATTCCTGGCTCACAGCCACAAAAATCTGCCATGCAGGCAAAAAACTGATCTGCAGACATGACACATGATGATGCCCAATGTCTGTGCACGGATAATATTTATCATCAGCTATCATTTAAGCAGTGCTATAATCAGTACAATGCCAACTTAAAGCAGTTCTGAGAAAGACGTGAAAAATGGATTAGGAACTTCTAATCAATATGAAATAACCTGGGTCACTAAAGAAAATACTATTACATATAAGAAAGATTTTGTGAATTTGTGTGGCTTAGGTTTGGGGTTTTTTTATCCCCATATGAAAAAAGCAGGGAGAAAGTCAATGACAAAATAATTTCACACATAATTACAAATGGAATTGATGGATCTGTAACTTGGAAGCCAGAATTACATCAAGACTTTTATAGTAACCAGGAGACAACACAGACCACTCGTAACAGTGACTTAAACAGAAAGAGCTTATCACACAGTCTCTAAAGGTTTCATACATTCAAATCCAAATAGCCAGATAATATATATAAACATGAGCTGAGTTATCTGTTTCCCAAAACCAGGGGGCTCATTTTGTTGTAGGCAAATTCTGGAAGATCTGTTTTTAAAGATTTATAAGAAAACAGAAGAAAATCAATGTTTATTTCATATAAGTGCAAATAGAGCTATAAGATGGCTGAAGAGTGACAGTGCCATTTCATGTTTTCAAGTTAGTACACAGGTACTAATACCAGGTTCCTCTCTTGGTGAGGAGTTTTAGTTCTCGTTGAAGTATAAGAGACAGACACCTTGCAACTTCAATGGAAAATTGCTTAAATGACTTGGGAATGTAAATCTCATTGACTGTGTAATTTACTCTCCCAACGGTGTCAGTTTGGGAAAGTTTATCCACCTACCAGGCAAAGCCCTAACAGCTGAGCATTCAGCCTTGCAGAGTCTTTCTCCACCACCAAGATTTCCTACAAATGGTGTCATTGCACCCCCAGATTCAGTTGTGATTCTGCAGTACCAGGTTTGTCACAGTATTCGGGCCCAGCGCAGCACAGGTCAGGCAGTGCAGATGGCAGCTTCAATTCAGAAATGGGTGCAGGAGATCTCGTGCTGTTACAGCCAGAGCTGCAGCACTCCCACCACTGTCTGGCTACTCTGAGTAAATTTAATGTGTATGTTACTGTCATCAAGTAACAATTGAGAAAACATTTTTTCAGGAAAAAAGAGAAAGAAAAATTGTACAGAAATTTTACAACTGAAATTTCTATTTAGAAGTGTGTAAAGAATATCTCTTATCAAGTACTCAGCTTCAGAGACTTGGGAAACCTTGGACTGCAACCACTTGCCACATGGTATCACTGTCTTGATCTAATAAGCAAGTACATTAATACCAGCTGTGTGGAGAGAGGGAGGAAATAGGAATATGTTCATTAAGCACTATGGCTCCACTTATATCCCTCATGATTTCAGTGGAGATCTGCCAATTCATGCATGACACAATTATGATCCCCAATATAAACCTCAAAGAAAAGCAATGAGAGTGTCAATACAAATTCTTACAAATTTTCCTGTCAAGAAACCGCTCTTAAACTTACTGCTGGAGGACACATTCACTCATATTTAGGTGATTAGAAGTAAAATGCTTAGTTCAATGATTCTAGCAAGTTGAAAATCAGTTTGCTTCCCACACACATTTTGCTGGGCTCATTTGTGTCTCTTCACATCCAGTAACTGGTTCACAGCTCTTATTCACAAACTGCCTTGCACACAGACATTAAACAAAATGCAGAGCCAATATCCCAGTTTAACAGAGCATTTGCACATAAATGTTCCTAGAAGAATCCAGGTTTAACTTCAGTATTACAGTGAAGCTTTCATGTTTCACCAAATCAAAGGACATTTAGTAAAAGCTTAATAACCAAGTGATCAGAACAGTTGTTTTAAAAAAGAGATGACTAAGTGCCTCTAAAGCTTTGCATACATCATAATAATAATAACAACAACAACAGTATGGATTCACAAAGGAGTTGAATGCAGTTGCACATCCATATCGCATGAAAAGTCAGTGTGATTGGAAAAGGTTTGGGCTGCAGTCAGCTAACATTTGCCCACCACAGTGGCAATAGTGACACAGCAGTGCAGAGAATGAGAACAAAATACAATCATTAGCTGACTGAAAAACAAAGAATACCACGACAAAATAAATGTTTTCACTGAGTTGTCTTTTCCACTTCCCTTTCCCTACCAGAACGTGGGAATTCATAACCTATACCCAAACATTAGGAGACCAGGAAATCTCAATGGTGATCTCTATAAATACCACCCTAAAAGCAGTGAATTTGCAAAAAAAAACCTGTAAACCACAAACTAAGGGAAAATACAGGTCAGCAGCTCCCTGGAACAAGGCCAAAACATGCAACACCTACACCCTGAAAAATTTGTCTTTACAAAATACTTTGGAGAAATTATGCTTCTTTCTTATCCTGCTCTGAAAAAGAAGCAGGGCTAGGAAAGCTGAGGAAAGCTGCCTTTCCTACAGTAGAGTCCACAGGGTAGGACCCAACTTCTTCCAACACACTACTCCCTCAGCTTATCCTCTTCATGCCATTCATTTTCACTTGTAATAGAAGGCCAGTTGCAATTCCCCTGGCCCAAGTACACTCCTTGTAGGACTAACTTGCTAAAGGCAGAGGATGAGCCAGACACCATCCAAACCGTGCCAGAACTGGGTCCTATCACAGGTAATTTTCACTGGCAAAACCCAGCATGGCACATGACTGAGGTTCCAGGCTCCTGGATGCAGGGAGCTAGCTCTGCACTGGAGCTGCACAAAGGAGCAGAGCAGCAGCCACATCCACACCGACAGCTGGGCTGCTCAGGTCTGCCGGGAGGCTGCTAAAGGCTGCCAGCTTGTGGTGTCTGCGAGTTCCACACACAAACCCCAAACTACTGCCTGGGGCTGCTCAATGGACCGTGAGCAGCTCTTGCCGTGGCTTCCCACTCAGCTTTTGATTCATCAATCAATAGTGGCTGGGCACTGTTTTCCCTAATACTGTGTGTGTCCCTGTGGCAGGTTCAGAAATTCCACAGCACAGAGCCACAGTTTCAAGTTCTCTCAATTTACCAGCCCCATTTCCTCCACACAGGAGCTCACAGCTCACTGTCACTGACTTCTTGATCACGTGGCCCTTAGTAGTAGTCCATAAGCTAGACTGAACACTATCAACAGAACTCTAAAAACATGAATAGCAACTATATCTTTTCTACCCTTAGTTATTCTCAAAGTCTGCCAAAAATATTTAAATTCCAGCAGCATTTGAGTTTGTCTTCAAATATTATTTTCTAAATACTTAGCATAATTTTTTAGGTAGCTAAATCCTCTAGATTATGTTATCACCATAGCAGGCAAATCAGATTGCATGTTCTCTCCCTCAAGAAAGGTTAAAGCTGCTGCACAGAAAATCCGTTACAGGGCTTTTCGTCTGAGCAGTTTGGGAATCAGGTACTCCCAGCAATGCAGAAATCAAGAGACTACAGCTGGTGCTGCACAGATCCCTGTCCCACATGCTACAGCTGACTCACAAGTCACATTTAAGCTGTCTGTGCCATCTCTCAGATCTGCAAGGTTGGCCAGCTTTAGGTCTCACAGGTCTTTTCTCATCCATTTGCATTCCTAGTTTTCTTTTCCTATATAGCAGTCATTTCCTAGCTTCATCTCCGTGTTTTCTTTGTAAAGCACTGAAGCAAAAGAGTTCCAATTCTCTTCTAAATTTTACATGGTCAAAACAAAACATTATGCACACGAACAACTTCAAAAATATATTATCCATTCTTTATTTTTACTGTGTTAACAGTCCAATCCAATATAACAGTCCATTCTCAAAACAGAGAACAAGCTCCTCAGCTCTCAACATACATTTTGAAATTATCTGGAACTGGAAAACAATGAAATACACAACAGCAATACCATACTCAATCAGAAACTTTTTTCAATGTGACGAAACCATTTAATGATTCATCCTTTCATTACGCAAAAAATCCTTTCATGATCCTTTTGTACTCCAACCTTTCATAGACTTCAAGACTGCACATCCTCCTTATCGTAGGACTTTTTAAACCTGACTTCGTTTTCCTATCATTCACAGAACCTTAATTCAAAGTACATATCTCTGCTTAGAAGCAACAGCCCCGGAAAGCTTCTAGGTTTTGCAAACTTTTAAAAAATAACTTAAAATTCATACCTTTAGCTTGGTGTTGTATTCACACAAGACTCTCATCCACAAGAGCTCCCCAAAACTGCACTGAAGAGCCACTAATTGCTTAACAAACACATGATGCACTTCACCTGTTACCACAGTGATTTCCACCCCACCCTACATTCCCTTAAAGGTGAAGTTTGCCCATTCAGGGATCATTTTGGCAAAGGCCCAACGTGTTGAATGCTGTCAAAATAAAGATTAAAAAAACTGCCTCTGCTTTACAAAGTTTAGAGAGCAAAAGTATGTGTTAATAGCACAAGGAAAGGAGTTGGTTTAGTTAACAGAAGCAGAAGCCTAGGTAGAGGTAAATTTCAGTACTCTAGAAAACAAGTCCCTAACTGTGTAGCTTTGTGTAAATACCTTTAGCACAGAGAAAACACACATAGCATCTTACAGAGGTGTGACAGCACAGTCAGTACAGGATAAGGACAATGATGCTAACCAGGAGAAGAGATGCAAACAGCCAGCCTGGAAGTGGTAATTTATGTTTTATGAAACAGCCGATGTATTTCTGAGGCTGCTTGTCCTTGAGCAGTACAGACTGCAATGATGGGAGGGCTGATGACAAGGTGCAGCTGGACAAGCAGGTGGCAGCATGGAAAGCATTGATCTGAGAGATGAGCTGCATCCACAAGAGACCACTCCTCTGGCCTGTGAGTCAGAGCCACATGCTGAACAGAAATAGATACAACTGAGATCCACTGGGTCATCAACAGGGTTGCTGAGGGATTAATGTGAATGGCTGAAAACAAGCCAAAGAATTGTGCTGACAAAGGCAAGTGATGGTGAGAAGCTGGGAGGATGAAGAAGGAGCATAGACAAGAGAGAAAGGGAAAAAAACCAAGTACGAAAAGAAGGTAGAAAGGTGAGAAGGTCTGGAAATGACAAACACCTGCAGAGTCTGAAACCAAAACAGGAAATAAGGAAAGCCTCAGGAGAGCAGTCATGGCAAAAACACAAAGATAGTGAGGCCTCTGTGAGGTATTCAAGGGACTGAGGAACATAGGAGGTGCCAGCTGCACAGCTGCTATTTAGATGGTGTTCCAGAAAGCAAGCTAAGATAGCAGTGGCAGGAGGATGCATGATACATGGCAAGAGTCACACACACAGCAGTAGGTCATAGGAAAGGGAATGGGTGGAGCAGGGATGCAGAAATGGAATGGGTTTAGTGACAGCAGGTAAGCCTAATGAGAAAAAGGGAAGAGCAGCTGATGAGAAGCCAACAAACAATGAGAACAAGAAGGCTGCAAGAGGAAAGGGTTCAGGAAAGAGCCAGAGATGACCTAGTCAAAAGGTATCATAATTAGCTTAGCAAAAGTTCCACCTGTCCAACTGCATTGCCAGGGTATGGACTGTGCCACAGGGACTGCCCAGGAGGGCTTGTGGAGCACTTGGGAGAGAGTAACTGCCTGCACTCAAGAAGTGGCTGAGACCTTCCTCCCACATTTTCATCCCATGCAGCTTTTCAAATGCCTTGCAGCTGGAGCAGCCTTGGTTTCCAAAGACATCATTCCTGCAGGAACATGTACACATCCAGGGACAGCCCTGCACACACAGCTGTGGCAACATCTTGGAAAACAGGTGTTGTGAGGTTATACAAGGAATCTCTGAGGTTTGTTTTTAAGAACTGAAATCAATCTAGACTCAGAAAATTCTAGCCCACAGTGAAAATACCATTATGAGATACTTATCAGGTGTGTTCCTTATTTTTCAAAATTCATATTATTATTCATGGTCTTGCAAGGAAGGTTGTTTTTTGTCTTCAAATAACAGCCAAAACTTAAAAATACACACAACACTTTCTCCAAGAAAGTGTTAAGACTAAGAGGGTGAATCTCTTAATTCACAATATTGGACTATGAAAAAATAGTACCCAAGTATGAAAGCAGTGTACAAAAATACAGAAAAACATAAAAATCTTTAATAAAAATAGTAAAGTCTTCAGATTAACTTGATCTCTTCCAAAAATCAAACAGCAGAGTCCCTAAACCCCAAACAGAATCTGAGTAACAACTTTAAATTCTTAGCTATTTACAACATAAGGGCAGCAAATGTTATTTTAAGGTGCAGGCACAGAAACAAGTTCCCATGTGATAAGAAGATACCTTATAGCCTAAAGATCAGGTATTTATTGTTAACTCTGGGAAGGTATTTTCACCATACTGTAAAAGCAAGGTAATATTAAACAGATAAAAGAAGCAGCTCACATTTATACAAGTGAGCATGTTCACAGGCACCTCAGCTTACTTTATGGACATGTTTCATGCCAAAGCCCTTTGCAATTACATTTCTGCACAGAAGAAACCTCCTGTAGTTGACCCATCATAGCCTGCAAAACTGTATGAGAGAGCTCGCTTTGCTAAAGCTGAGAACTGTGGGGCATTCCACAAGGAATAACTGCCTCAAGTGCTCAAAAAACTGTCCCCAAAGAAAACTGATAAATAATTGTGACATGTGTATTTATGATGTCTACACTGAACCCTTCCTGGAGCTGTCATGTGAAAATTTTAAGGAAAAACTGACTAGATGAAGCATTCTCAATATTCAGGTTTGGGTTTTAAGAAGTACTGTATAAAGATCAATCACACAGCTCATCCACAGACACTCTTTCATGGATTCAGTCTTCTGCTGAAAAATAATCTTCATCTCTCACTTCTCTGTACTGCATTGAGGCCTCCCCCTCTGGTTCAAACCTGAGCATTTTTATATTCAGTCTCTCTGCAAGCTTCTGTGCTGCCAACTTGGCTTGCATTTCCTATGTTAGGAAAAAAAGGACACAGGTTAGAAAAAGTGTTTGGTTTTCATTCTCATGAAAAAAACTAATATCCTAAAATATAAACTTTACATCATAGTATCAGTAATTCCAAAGTGGGCTTAATTAAAAGGTTTAGTAACTAGCAAAGAAATTTCAAGTTTCTTTTCACACTTATACATAACTATGCTACTAATATTTGACTCTTTTTAATAAGAGTTGAAATTCTCCATGTGGTAGCCCCCATCTGATACAGTAATGTCAGTTTTAACAGAACACTTCTACAACAGTGTCTAATTTAAACATTAGCCTGACACTGCCTGGAAAGTCAAAATCCATTACAACAGAATTTGAAGAACCTCAGAACCTGGATTCTTCAGACACAGCATAAGTAAAGGCAAATGCAGATACTTGCACGTTTTAACAATAACAAATACTGCTAGGCCCCTATTTATGCAAAGGACAAAAACTCTTTAATGAAGAGTGGAGTGAAGAAAGTGCAATAAGGTCAGCATGTCAACACACAGAGATTGTGTTTAATGTAGGATTAATACTTTCAGAGGCCAATGTATCATTAAAAGAATCAAATACAAAGTGCCTTTCCTCAAAGTCTGCCCATCTCAATTCACCATCACAAAAAGATCCCTTTATCTTTTCTTTTTTGGGAGTGATCCTGATTATATAATTTCCCAGACCAAATTGTAAATTCATACCTCATAAGCTTCTTTTTGCTGTATCTGAATTGCTATGGATTCCTCTATGGATAACAGCTTAGCAGGGGAGTGGTGAAGTGGTGGCAGTCGAGCTGCTGTGATGTCATCCAAATGCTTCTTATCTCTGAGTCGTCTCTCTTCTGGAGGAGCTGGAGAGCCAGATCCCCCGGGTGATCGACTCAATGAGGAACCATGAGATGATCCACTCTGCTCTCCTGATAGTCTGGAAGACACAAAACACCTATGCTGTGACCCAAATTTGCATCACAAGGTTGAACAACTCCAGTTTCAAAACTTATTTTTAACACGCAAGAGTTGAAAATAAATCTGAAGTATTATGAAAACACATACAAATAAAACTAAACAGCACTCAGAAAAAACAGAACTATTTCTCTGCAGAGAGACAAGATCACAAGTTACTCCTGACAGTGAACCAAACTGGTTTGCTGATTTATTAGCAAACTGAAGTAGCGATGCTTCGGGAGTCATACAAGGTACAAACTGTTACTGCTGCCACAACAATGTAAACTGTAATTTTCCTAAAAGGGCAGAAAAAGCAAAAGGCTTCCAGCTATCAAAGTTCTATATGTTATAGAACTGATGTAAAAGTATTGCCAATTGTTTAGTAGTTTTGCACCATAAGCAATGAAATTCTATGAAGATTCATGACAATTGTTTCAAATGGGTAGAATTAAACCACTGCTCAGTACTGAGATTCTGTGGCATTTAAAGCTAAAGAGCCAACATATTAATCTTGTGTGTCATGAGACTTTAAATCTCTTTAATCATCACTAGAAAATAAAGCCATCATGCCTGTTCTGTACCACTTCCAATTTTATGCACATCAAGTATCTCACAAAAGGTTTTTCTATGTCATACTTACGCGTTTGTTTTAAATTTGGGTTTTTTTATGACTGGATTCTTGGCTCTGGCCTCTAGAACTTCAATGTAATGTGGTGTCTTGGGATGCTGGCTTCCAAATACATTGTCCTTATGTTTTGCCACATCCTGCTCTTTTTCCAATATTTTTTCACTATGTTCCCCATCTGCAATTGTAACTCTTTGAAAGGCATCAACCAAGGTTTCTTTACTATTGTCCAATGCAGCTGTACTTTCTGTACCATCCTCAGCATTGCTCTGGGAGATTTGCTGATCATTGTTCAGGTGATTGCTTGTGGCTGACTTGGAAACAACTTCACGGAAATGATTCTGATCCTTTGTAACAGTCTTTACTTCATTCTTCCTCTGAGTCCTTTGATTTTCCAAAGCTGTATTTGTGGTATCTTCTTCAATACATTCTGCCTCATGTCTATTAGCAGAAATGCCAGAAATATCTTTAATATTAGAGTTTTCATTAAAGTCTGAGGAATCTGCACTGTTCACTGTGTCCTGAGTTAGGACAACTTCCTGTTTGCTTGTATTAATCTCCTCCTGCTTTGCCTGAAACTCCAACCTGACAGCAGATAACAGCTCAGCTGTCCTGGCTACTTCTTCCTCCTGGGAGATGGCAAGCTTCAGCTTTTCAGCAAAATCAGAGATCTTCTTACCCTTATCTGGAAGCCTAGCAATGAACTTCCTAAAACAAACAAACAAACAAACAAACAAAATTATTATAAACAATCCTACTTCAACCTGAGATAAAGAAGTTTTATTAGAATAGTTAATGAGACAGGTTTCACATTGCAACATCAGCTTCCTATTTACATACCCAACTTCCGAAACACGGCAAGATGCAAAGCACCTGCAGCACAGCACTAACTACGGGTTGTCAGTGAAACATACGAGCCATGAAATGGTTTGGGTGGGAAGGGACCTTAGAGATCATCTCGTTCCACCCCCTGCCACGGGCAGGGTCACCTTCCATCAGATCGAGTTGTTCAGAGCCCCACCCGACGCTGAACACTTCCAGGGACGGGGCAGCCACAGCTTCTGTTCTAGTGCCTCACCACCCTCACAGGGAATAATTTCTTACTTCTGTATCTAATCTAAACCTATTCTCTTTCACTTTGAACCCGTTCGCTCCCTTGTCCGTCACTACATACTCTTGCAAACAGTTTTGCTCCATCGTTCCTCTAAGCTACCCTCAGGTTCTGGAAGGCCGCAGTTAGGTTAGCCCAAAGCCTTCCCTTTTTCAGGCTGAATAATCCCAATTCTCTCAGCCTTTCCTCACGGGACAGGTGTCCATCCCTGTGCCCGCAGACAGCAGAGCCACAGGACATGTACAACCTGAGCGCTGCCCCGCATCCCAGCCCCTGGAGCCCGAGGCTACCCGCGCCCTCGCCGGCTCCCGCAGGCGCTGAACGGGAGCGAGCGGTTCGTCCTCTGCCGCCTGCGCGGGGACAGGCGAAGCCGGCGGGAAGCCCGGCCCGCTCCTCGGCGCCCGCGCTCCGGCTGCCCTCACCGGTCGGCCAGCAGCCGCTCCTGCCGCCTCAGCATCTCGCGGAGCTCGGGCAGCGCCCGCCCGCGCAGCCCCGGAGCCGCCGCCATGGGCACTCGGCACGGCCCTGGGGGCGGCCATCTTGCCGGAAGCGACGGCGCGGCGGCAGGGCCCGACTTGCTCGGAACGCGAAGGGCGGCGCGGGGCCCGCACCCCGCCCGTCGAGCGGGGCGGGACAGCCCCGAGAGAGCCCGGGGTGCGGGACCGGGCCGCTCACCCCGCGCTGGGGACTCGCCCTCACCGTACGGGAATTGCACAAGAGCTGGGAGAGCTGCGGCTTGTGCCCTGTACGGCACGTGTGACACGTGCGGAGCAGCGCTGAAAGGCTGTGGGTTTGAGTTTGAGAGCAATTTGACATCTTTTAGCAATATTTCGGGTCAGCGCTATAGCAGACTCCGACTTTTCCTCCTCTCCAGAGACCAATCTGGTATACTATCTAAGTTTTTCGACATCTTTTGTCTATAGAAATTATTAAGCAAAGTCTGAAAACAATTTTTTTGTCTCAAAATTCTGGGAATTTCTGCTATCATTTTTGGTCAGTGCATAACTTTAAAAGCCAGGGGCTTCATCTTTCCTTCCCTGTGTTATTCTACATAGGTACAGGACACAAGTTCTTTGAATTGCTGCCTCTGTTATGCAGGTTAAATCATGCATCTCTGTCTCATTCCTGCATCTTGCAAGAAGGAACACTTGACCCTGCAGATAGGAGAGAGGGGGAATACTTGGCATGGAAACTGCTGCTGCCAGCAGGGAAATGAGAATCTAGAAGGAATAATCTCATTAGAGCACTGCTCTGACAAAATATTCAGCTGCTTTATGACGTACAGAAAAGCAATGCCAATACTTACAGTGGGTTCAAATTATGTGCTAAACTGCATAAACAAAGAAAAAGTAGAGCAAAAGATTAAGAGAATAAAGTGTTAATAACGTGGCTTCTGGGAATCACAACTGATCATTCTGCACCTCACTTGGAATACTGTTCATCTTTACAGTTCAGTAGTGTTAAATTTTGGAGTAACATTGTCTGTTTACAGGTAACCCACAGTTCAAGAGTAAAAAAACAAGTCCTCGCTTTAAGCTTATTTCTTAACAAAAAGATCCAAACACTTTAAAAGCAAATCTATATGTATTTATACCTGTCAATGTACTGGGAAGCAACCATCAGATCATTGCATTGCCTACATACCATATGCCTTTACAGAATATTGTAACCTCACAGATGTTTGATAAAACTTCACAGATACTTCTATGTATTTTCTCTTTAAATCACCAAGTCCCTTTTTCTTCTGAAAATATTCACATACCTTGAGTAGTAAATGGCTCGTGTCCTTCTTTTCTTGTGTTCCTTCCAAGTTGTGCTTGAGGTAGGGCTGGAAGGGCCTTAACTCAGGTCTCTTGTGCACTTTTCTTCTTTTAAACATCCAGGTAGCCCCAGGGGCTGAACGAGAATGATGTAAAATGTAAGTGGAATGAAACTCTCAGCATGTACATCTTCATTCTGTGGAGCAGGGATTTCCTGTGCAGAATTACAGATTGAATGCACAGAGAACTTGCTTGTCATCTGTCCATGTGCAGAAGTTTTCAGATGTCAAATATTTAAAGCTCCCTCAAAAGCATCTGTATCCAGCTCCCAGAATCCCATGTTGTAGGTTCAGCACCAAGCACTGCCGATCTCAGTAAGATTTTATCAGGGCTTGTTGGCAATCTGAGCTGAATACACATAAATAGGGAAGCATTATTTGAGTTAAAACCTTGACATTCTTCCTCTGAGCATCACAAACCTGTGACACTGGGATTGTCATGTTTGCACAACCTCTTTAGTTGACACATAGACTGCTTTATTTTTATAGTCTTAAAAATAAATCTCTATTATCAGTAAGTGGATATAAACTGTAAATAAAGATGGACCACAGCCATCCCAGTCTCATCCTGATGAAGCCTGGAGAGCATCATCCCAGATGGATTCAGATGTTATCTGAGGGATCTGAAGCTGTTGGGTTTTTTTTTTTCCAGGAGCTGTTCTGCCCATGTTTTGTTTATCCTGTACAAGTCAATAGTTTTTTATTTCATCAAAGAGTTTATCTACTTTTGTTGACTTGGCTTTGAGAAAGTCTTTAGCCAGGGAGTGCCTTCCTGTTCTCAAGAGCCCGTCTGCCAAAGGAAACAGCGACGAGAACATCGAGGCTCTGCAAGAGGCGCTTTGCATTCCCACGTTTGGAACAAACAAGGTTGTGAACAGTACGAGTCTGCAATGCTTTAAGGTAGGTTTATTTCTAAAAGACTGTTGACACAACAGAACAAGTTTAAATACAGTGTTTATTGCAATTTATCCTTTTCACCTCCTACATACCGGATGTATTAAAAGCAAACAATGTAATACATTATTTGTACAGCATATATGAAAAGTATATCCCAAAATACTTTCCAGAGTATCTGGAATAAATCACAAAATAATACTTATCATGGTACAAATGCAGTCATAGAATTGACTTGCATTAGTGTACTTTCTGGGACCTTCCTATATGGCTTTAATTGCTGTTTACAGAAATTTTACTAGTTTCTAATGTGATAGTACTAATTAACTCAGTCTCAAATTGAGAAAATTTATACAGAAGTGTTACAGTCTTTTCAGTCAGGTTTGTTATTATCTATACTAATTTACATTACTGCTCATTTGACTGGAAAGCTCTACATTTTCATGTAACACAATGATATAAATACAGTTCCTCTCCTTTTCTTCACAGTTACCAAATTTAGACCAGTAGTCCAAACAAGTTGATGGTCATCCAGCTCACTGCATGTCTAAATGCTTTTAAAATACAGCTTCTACTTTAGTCCTTATTTGCTTTAGAAAAAAATACTGTATTTCATCAAACAGTCAAGACAAAATTTACAGAACACCTTTACAGTAAAAACTTAAGGCCTTGCTGCATTCCTGGTAAAGTCTTGAGCAGATAATGTTGCAAGTCTCAGAGTTAAAATAGCTTGCAGCATTTTCAGGAGATCCTCAGGAGTATATTGAAAGTAGAATGAACTTCCTCTGAGTCTGTGTCAAAACAGCATTTTGATACTTACCTTGCCCTCTACTACCATTCCTTGAGCACCCTACAGTCATCAGGTTCTGTTTTCTGAATTCTGGCCAAAATCAGAGGGATAAAAGATTTTCACTTTTTTAAACTTGTCAGTTAATGTCTTTTACAACAACATGCATTTCCTTTTATCTAAAAATACACCTTCATCCATTCATCTTAAGTTTGAAGGTTATTTTCACAAACCATGATTCAGAATTCAAGTCCTGAGTCACAGAGGGGCTGTTTGGGCACAGAAATGCTAAAAGACATTCTATGAGACCTCAAGTTGTGTCCCTAATAGACATTAATATACCTGTTTGGATTCGCTTTTAGTGTATTTCTCTTCAAACACAGATACTGTCCAAATATTTGCTGTTATCAGCCACTAGATGGAGATAAGATTTCACAGGTACAAAGCTCATCCCTGAAATCAGAGTTATTATTCATCTTGTGCGTTCAGTATGAGGTCAACATTATTATTTTAAATACAACTTTAGTAAGTGTACTTGATTTGAATAGACAGGACTGAATTGCATTAGGCTGGAGATAAAAGCAATCCCTTTGTGAAGCTCTGTGGCAAGGTGAGCACCTCCTGGGATTGACACTGCATGCAAGAACAATATTGATCATACAAAACCTAAGTTGTTTGTTTTCTGTTGCAGGTACTGTAATTTTAAAAAAAAGTCCTTCATTCATGTTCACAGAATTAAAATAAAATATTCCTAATTAATTTTAAATTCACTAAGAGCAGAAGATCAAAACAAGATGTAAATAATACCCTATATATATTATTTAAATTAGTTTAGTACTAGATGCAGTCATTCCTGCTGCTACTTTGAAGCCAAGGATTTTAAGTGCTTTGGACAAAACAAGTAGTATTCAAAACCCCAGATCCTGATTCAGGACTGCTATTGCTGTTGGAATTGCAAGGACTGCTGCAGGTTGCAGTAGGCAAACTTCTGTTTAATGAAAACTCCTTCCTCAAATGGAAAAGTATAAATAAATAAAGCATCAGAGATTTTCCTACACAATTACTACTGAATGTGTCACCCATGGTGACTCTGTCCCATGACAGAAGAAATGCAAACCAGTGCCTCAGTCCAACAAAGCAAATTCCATTATAATCTGCTCTATCCCTTACTGTTTTGAGCAGCAGACACAATATTCATCTGCCATGTGTTGAGGGAATTGTTTTAAGCAGCCCAGTCATCTCTCCCTCCCAGACAAAGAGTGCTGAGTACAAAAAAGCTGCTCCCAGGTGAAGAGTGCCCTCAACAGCACCAGGTCTCTGTTTGGGCAGATTTGGAGCTTCCACACTAATTCCCTCTTCCAGCACAGCTTCAGGTACTGCTCCAGTAGTATTGACAACAGAATATATTAGAGCTTCATTACACAAACAGAATTACAACACAACTGAAGAAAAAACCCAACTGTACAGCTATACAAGTCCTTCTTACGGGCATTTGAAATGACACATTGCACTAGACAGCTTCTAAAGAAGCAGTATTGCCTGACTGCTGCTTCACTCAGCCTGCTGCTTCCCTGTCCCCTCACAGTTAACATCAATAGTAACTTCAGATAGAAAGTTACTAAAGAGCTGCTTTCAGGATAAATTTAGCAAGACTCCATGCTGCTGCTCTTCTCTATGAATTGATAAAACTTTATCTAACCAAGCTGCAAAGGCGCAAGATATCTGTTTGTATTTAGACAGCTGGATGAGTTGAGTGCTCAGGATGTGCTGCTCTTTGTGCTGAATTCCAGCACTCTCTTGAACGGGGTGTACGTCCTCACCGGCCTCGGACTCTCAGGAGGTCTGTTCTCAGTGCTTGTGCTGCTCAGGAGACAAGAGAAAGCTTACAGAGTTAAGGTCAGAGTATCACACACCTGGGCTCATAATGCCATGGCAATGAACTTGTGCCCTGGTGTTGATATTGACAGGCTAAAATTAAACTTATCAGTGCATTTGGTATGTTCCATATTTCTTTTCTATAATGCCACAAAGAGTATTTGATAAAAACTGCAGCAGATACTGACACATTTACAGGCTGGCATTTGCTGATGCTCACAGTGGAATGCCTAGCAATAAACTTACTAGGACTAAGAGTCCTGCAACAAAAAAAGATAGTAATATTGCATTTAAGAACACAATAAGCCATTAAGAGTAATTCCATGAAATCTAAACTGCACTGAGGTGCATTCCTGCAGAGAGATAAATCTCAAAAAGAGGAAAAATATCAGATAAGTAGGGGCTGTGCTTACATACAGAGGGGCCTGAGAGAGGGCATTAAAGATAGGTTTCTGTTGACAACCTGAGCAAAAATCCCCTGTAATTAAGAACTCCAAAATGGGTGTCTTTTTAAATTATGAAGAAAATTTTAGTTTGCTTGCTGATATCATATGCTAATTTACATTCCTCAAACTAAGCTATTCAATTTGCAGGTTACAATGAACAAGTTTACTTGTTGGTAATAAAAGTAATGTGAAGTGGGCCTCCTTATTTCACTGGTTTGTTTCCTGTTTTGCCCTTCCCTGTGGGGACTTGCAGGGAATGCTGAATTGTGAGTGGCACTCAAAAGTGGTTTACTGATACAGCACTGAAAAGGGACATTATGAGGCAAACAAGCAGAAAGAGTAAATACCTGTATGGAAGGTCACATTCTACACCAGTATCTCTGGTTTCTATATTGGTCTTTGGTTGGTTTTCCATTAAGTAGTCCAGTTTATCTTGTAATTCTTTATTCTGGGAAACAGTAATTTTCATCACACATTTATTTTATTTATGGTAAATAAACAAGGAAATAAAATTGCACATTGCCCTCTCCCTACAAGAAACAGTGTAAAAGTATGTATTGAGAAAATAAATGAATCCTTAATTCTAGAAAAAATATAAATTAAACCAACAGTTTTATTCAGAAGCTTCTGGTTTAAGTCATTATAAAACCATTATAAAATTGTAAGTTAAGAAACTTAGCTTGAATATTGAGACTTTATTATATACATTCCTGACTGTATAACTAGTGTCATAAGTTTAATTTCCATTTGAAGAACAGCAAATACAAATAGTAATTATACATCCAGATAGGACTGGATGACATTGGTTCAAATTTAATTTGGTTTCATAAAATAATCACAATAATGTAAACTTAAAAGGTAATGCCTTACCTCACATTCTAAGAAAGAGATTTTGTCTAAAAGCTGTATTATAAATAATTCCTTTTCTTTTACTTTCTTCCTTAGCATTTCAATCTATGAAGAAAAACAAAGACATTTAGTCTGATGGGGATGGGAAAAGGAAAAAAACACGGTCTAGGTATCCCAGGAAGAAAAAGTGTTTAATATTATTGTTCAGAAACAACTGAATACCTGTAACTATTCACAAACTGTTTTAATCCCTGGATTAGCTACCAAATTTAGTGGACTTTTACCGAAGTGAATTCATTTTGCAGAACAGCTAAACTGATATCAAGGAACATTCAGAACACAATCTTTTTTTTCTGGCAGTCACTGCAAGAATGCCCATTTCTGAATACTTTGGCAAAATTTTCCATGCATTCTCACCAGTCACTTTTTAATTCTGTAATATTAACACCGAAGCTGTGAACAAACACTAACATCCCCTTCAAAACCACCAGTGTAAATTTTTTCAGCATATCTGGTAACAGTGATTAATAGAAATATTCCCATCATGCTAAAAGAGAAAGATAAAATACTCAAGGCACAATAATGAAAACAACAGCAGTATTACCACCCTCCCAAAAATTTACTGCTAGAAACTATTAAATATTTAAACAAAAACATACACAACAGTGAAAAAAAATGAAGCAAAACAGATACACATATTGAACTGTAAAGGAAAAGTTATAACATCAACTGAAATTTAATTTAGTCTCCATGACTTTCAGGTATCACATGTCACTGACACAATGGTCAGTTGTTACTTGGAAAAGCTAAAACATAAACACCATACAGTGTTTTCAGCTGAACAGATACAGAATATAGGAGGGCTATCATCATCCATCTTTCTCAAAATAAGGTATTTCATTTTTTTCCTTTTTTAAAGTCCATGTAGAAACTACCCATGTCATCTAAAACTATTACCATTTCAGTTTTCAACTCACAGAAATACAAAGCATTTTCAGAAAATCTTCAAACATACCTTGGTCTTCATATTTAATTACAACTTTGTTTAACAGTATGACTGAATTAAGTCAGTTATGTCTTCCCTGGTTCAATAGTTTCAGTCCTGCTAATAAACTCTACTTCAGAAAAGATAAACTGTTCTCTTAGGACTTTCAAGTGGATCTTTTCTATTAATATTCTGTGTTCCTACTATGCATATAAGGAAATAATACTAACACCAATAATCAGTGCCACATAAAGAAGCTCAAAGCCAAGCACAGCTGTGTGATCACACTGCCACAGAGCCATTCTTGCTTGTTATGAAAATAATCAACTCCATCAGCTGCCTAGGTTGGTTTTTAAATCAAACAAAAAATATCTCTGTTACCAAATAAGTGATCAAATTATCTGTCATCCAAAAGCAAGACCAAATTCTTGTGTTTCACAGGCATTTAACTTAACTTCTATTCATTCTATGATAGAAAGATCCTAAGACATGAAATAAACTGACAGTAACCATTATGTTCACCAGTATCATATATAAATAGGTTTTGTGTAAGTTAAAATTAAAGTTCTGCTCATTCTTCACATTGGCTGCAGAAAGACAGCTCCCTACAGGTGTTTTTGAGTTATTTTAATTAGAATAGTCTGAAAGCAAAGATGAGCATGGACACCTTAAAATCTAACAGAGAAACAAAAAGGAAGACTTTGACAAAGAGCTTCCTCCCCTTCCCAAACACAGAACTGAACTCCAAAAAGACATTTTGTATTTTGGTGAGGAAGCTCTAGGGAGCAGCAGACTGAAGTATACACAGCAGTACCTCCAGATTCACTGTGGCATGTTTACATAGACCAGTCAGAACCCATTAAAACCTTGCCCCAGAATTTGACCAGATCTTTAAAATCTGCCTTCTGTTCTGCAGAGAATATGGTAGTATATCATCACAGTCTAGCAGTCAAACAGAATGGTGTGGTTAGACCATGCAGGTTACAGAATGATCAGGCTGTGAATTGTGTAACCTCTATAAAACCTTTTGGTGGATCTTTAAACATTAGGAACTCAGACACAGCCATACACCCCAAATATATTTCAGGAGAAATAAATGCAGCAGTGAGGCTGCATTTGAGGTGCTAAAATGAGAGGCTGTTTCAGCACCAGGAAAAACATCCTGCAGTCCTGCTCCTTGGATGCAGCCCAGCACCCTGTGAGGCCACTGCAGAAGGAAAGCAGGGGCAGAAAGCAGAAAGCAGGGTGGAGCAGGAATGCTCACCCCCAGACACACAGCCAAACAGCTGCCTCAGCAGCTACTGCAGTCCAAGGGCAGAAACACGTGGCCTGACACAGGTGACAAATCCCAGCACAGTAATTTACTATAAAAATAAGTTTATTTACTGAATAAGGACTTGAGTACACATCATCTTATACCATTAATACCAGGAATGAAAAACCTGATTTGATTAATTCTTGAGAGGGTATGTCACAGGAAATCAGGAAAAACAGGAATACTCTAAGATAAATTATATTAATATATTACTGTATTAAATTTTTAAAACACCAAAACCCACAAATCTGTATCTCAAGAGTGTCTTTGTTTCTAGAAGCTGTGTAAAGCAAGAGAACAACTAGCAGGTGACAAAGCAATAGATTTTGACTTTGGGTTGAATACAAGGTAAGGAAGAGAAAAGGAGAAGCAAGATGGGTCAAACACAATACTCAACTCCCGGCCTGAGTGGTGGCCAGAATAGTCTGGTCAGAATGGTCAGAAACAAATCAGTGCAAGCCAAAGACAAATTCCATGGACTGACTCTTGTATCCAAGTAATTCCTGGACCGACTCCAGGATAAAATTATCAAGATGTTCCTGTGTTTTCTTTGGTGAATGCCCCCAGCCTATAATCCACCTTCATCCTTACTGTGTCTGCAGACCTCAGAATTTCTGCTCACTGAACTCAGCATCTTGCTCCCAAACCTGACTTCTGCACAACTACCCTCTCAGATTTCTTCATAATTTTCTACAAGCACTATTCAGGTACATCCTTCAGGCTCTCTCTTCCACCCTTCTCCAGAAATGTCCAGACAGACTCTCCCTAGCACTTAATTCTTGACCTGACTTACATTGTTAAGACTCCACACTTCTATGTGTATTTCTATAACCTTCATGTCTACATTGAGCACTCAAACAAAATTGGCAACCTACTTAGAAATATCAGTTATGTTAATGACCCACTCATTCCTTTCAAAACAGTTCTGCTAACGTTAATAATGTGATTTTAGCTACCCTGGGCCACACAATCACCCTTCTTCCTACCACTTCATTCTCTCTTACTTCCCCCAACCCTCTGTATCCATTGTTTCTGCTTTCCCTTCTCCAGCTGGGAGACATCTGACTATTTCAAACCTGGGGAGAGAAAAGCTACAAGGCTCAAGCTCCAGTTTGTAATTTATCTGGTGCGTCAGCAACCGAGGGGCATCACAAGCTCTCAGCCCTTCAGCCACTTCACCTCAATCCCTGGCATTTCCCTGCTGGCAGAGAAAGGGCACCTAGTCTCTCCCCATCCTGGCACGATCCATGAAATTCCCTGCCAATGGTGCAGGGTGTGCAGCTTGCATTTCATATATCCACTGCAATTTGTAATGGTCTGAATCAGCACGTAAGGTCCAACATGGAATGTGAATCATGCTGAATTTATCCACTGACTCAGGATTAATATGGCCACGCAATTCTTTTTGAGATCTCTCATCCTTGTTTCCACCCTACTGCTGTTACCACCTCTACGCTCTTGCCTCCTTCTGAAACCTCAGGGTCATTTCTCAAACTGCCTCAGTCTTCAAATTGTCACTTTATCTTGCTCCATCTCCTAGAAAATTCAATTTTTCTTGTCCATCCCATCAGTGAAGATCTCTTTCTTTCTCACTGCTGCACCTTATAGATTCTCCAAACACCAAACAATTGTCACGGTACTTGAGTGGGCTGTGTAAATACTTTCTAGGAGGAGCTGCACTTCTGACTTTCTCCTGCACCACCAAGCAACTAAACTTTGCTTCCCTAAGATGGAAAGTGAGGTGTAAGAGTCAACAGCATTAAACTGATCTTATGGACAGAATTCCTAAGAAGAGCAGTCGAGAGGAGAATTGGAGATTTCAAGACCTAAAAGAAAGAGTCTCTAAAGAAATGCTGGATATGTGACTAATGGAATTAGAATGAAAAGTTAACAGGATTACAAAGCTATTAAAGCAGAAGGAAAAAGCATCTTGAGAGAAAACTAAAATTGTATTTAAATGTAGAGCCTTTATAAAGAAAGCCTGAAATAGGAAACTTTATTTTATTCTGTGTAACTCAGACACAGATTTGGAGGCATTAAACTATACAATGATCTCCTGGATTGGAACAGATCCAGCTATTAGGTAAATTCAGTCATCATTTACCACTTAACAGTATCATCCATTAGTTTAAAATATTTGCTGGAACGTAGTTCTAATATATTTAAGTATCATGTTATTCAAGTATACTTGTATTTTCCTTATTCATCTACCATTAATGGACCGGGCATAAGTAACACTGATACAGAGACATGAACAAGCTGGTCAGAAATATGACTACACAGGACAAACAGATGCTACACAGTATGCACAAAACAAGACAGACAAGACATTGCAACATCAGCCTGAGCTCCCAGAGGCAATTGCTGTACAAGGAGAACAGAATTTTCTTCAGTCCTGTATTTCACTGGACCTTAACTGGTCTTTATGAGAGACTAGACAAGAGTTGAAACTTTTTCAGGGAACATAGTACAATGAATAGGAATGAGCACCCTTGCTTTTTAATCCTCCTTAAATCATGTGAGCAACTTATCCATACTTTTTGTATTTCAAAACTTGCATTGCATTTACAGAAAAAGTAACAACTGACTGGTTTAGGTTAATGCACCAACGTAGAGACCTTCCTAAATGAATGAGTTCTACGAACACATTATCCAGTGGCTGATGTCCATGTATTGCTAAAGCAGGGGTTGACATGTCCTAACGAGTTACAGACATTGGCTCATTGTCTGCACATCAACCCACCTCGTTAAACAGTACCTTAGTAATGGGCAAGTTTCTAATTAATGACTTGGCCTGGCAATTCCCAGCTGAAAGTGCTGATGTTATGCATATATAAACCCTCTCACCAAACACCAGCAGTGATTCTACTTCTGCCAATAGATAAGTAATGCACTGCTTGCTCAAGTCCACTGAGGAATGCCAAACGCTTGTACTGGGGGTGGGGGGGGGGAGGAGGGTGTGGCTAGTTATTCATGTTCTGTTCTTTATCTTCTTCCTCCAAGCTCCCAAGGTGGGTTTCTCTTTCATAATGTTTTGTTCTGCATTTTTGTTGTTTCGTTTTTATGGTAGGTACTATACAATGCAGATTTTTGTTAACAGAAGTTTGGCATCTGTTGTTGGTAATTCTGTCTTCTCCTCTGTGTGGCTTCTTTTACTTCACCTTGAAACTGTTCTTCCATATTAAAAGAGGGAAATTTCACTATATATCTGTAGTTGGAGTGTCTTGATACAGATGTTTTCAGATGTTTAAGTCTTTTTTGGAAAAATGTCTTCTTTTTATACCCCATTTGTGCAATACAAGGTGTCTTCTGTTTTTGGAATATAATTTGCTCATTAGCACTTTGTCCTTTCATGCAAGTATCTTCCTCGACCGAACAGGAGACAGCTTCTCCCTGGTGTCTGGTCACCATTTATTATCCCACGAATCTGAGACTAAAGCTGGAGAACAGCTCATGGGCCATGACCTAGAGACAGTTCAATTCAGTAGTTAGGGGAATTTCACATGAAATTTGAGCTCTGTAGATAATTTCTTGGCATGAAATCAAATATCCTTTTTTCTTCAGACCCCTTCAGAACAGCTTCCTATATCTGCATCAATCCCCTTGCCTTGCTTACAAAATGTAGATGCTGATTTCCTCCCCTCTCCTGCTTCTCAACAATGAAACAACATTATATATAAAATAAGCTTACTGTGCAATGAAATCGCAATCCATTTCAAAGTGAATTACATAAATCTTAAAACTAAATCTCTCCAGGTTTGAAATTGAGATCAAGCCAAAAATAATTCTTTTTCTAATTTAAAATCTATGTTTTGTATTTCATTTATCTTACATGAAAGTGTCATTTCCTACAGTGGCACAAACAGGATGAACTGGTTGACCCCATCAGATAGATACTTAGAAGAGAAGCTTTTACCCCTCTCATAGAACAAGAGCAATTTCAACCCTGAAGAGAACAGTGTGGTAGCAGCTTCCCATGCCCTCCTGTGGTGCCTCTGTGCCTGCATCTGCCTTCCCAGTCCCATCTCTGCAGGGGAAATTCCTTAGTGGAAGGGCCTGAAGTTTGTGTGCCTCTGCCTTTCACCTGTGAGTCTCCCTGCCAATTCCTCCTCTCATCAAACTGTCCTTTTCCTGGATTGCCTTTGCAAGTCTCTCTTTGCCCAGCCATACTTTAAGATAGCTACAAAGGCACAGGCTAAAAAATCTGAGCCTTGGGTGACCCACTCTGGCCATCTGTCTCTCCTCACTCATTTTTTGAAAGCCTGTGATGTACAAATAGTATGAGAAAAGCGCTGGCTTTCTAAACACCTGCCAAATGCAAGTCCTGCACTTTTAACTGCCAGCACTGCATTTAAAATGTACTACATTAAGCTGTGAACAAATAGATTTGTTTCACAAACAAGTTCAACACAGGGATAAATCTGTCAGCCATATATCATCTGCAATCTCTCTCTAATGAGAACATGAGGCTTTAAGACTATGCAGGATAACTTTCTGCTCAGCTGGTGTACTAATGAGCAGCAATTTTTGCTCTCACAGAAAAGAATCCCTATGAGGATGAAAAATGTGTGTGCATGAGAGCTAACACACAGAAATGTTGAAGGTCATCAACTCCAGAAAACTTCCATTTTATTTCTTCCATTTATTTTTCTTCTGAAAGTTATTTTCTGCGCTTCTTTTTAATTTATGACTGGTTTGACTAGATCAAGTTGAAAAAGGTTCTTTTGATGCCTGAGATGGAAGGATTTATTTTCAGAGGAAAAAAATTAGAAGCAATTTTTTTTTTTTGCTAAGGAGTGTAAGCATACTGAATTGTGAGTGTCCTCCTCTGCCTGGGCTCAATTCCCTAGATCACATAACCATTGCATTCAGTACCAACATGTTGAGATCTGTGAAGAGGAAGGTGTTAATACTCTTTACCTTCATGGCCTCCTACATTTGGTGCTTCTCTGCCAGCATCCTATTTCATGCCTAAGTTAGGACTGACCACCACCTGCTAACACATTTTTAAATGCCATCAAAATAGCACCAGAGGTGCATCACAAAACTCCACTGTAAAGCTTCTCTTTGACTTCCTTCTGGCTGTTTGCTGTTCTTTTATAGAATGCCCTGCATCTGTCACTTGCAAACGATCTATCTTGTTTCCCAAAAAGGGTTTAAGAGCAATCTATTTTGTGATTTTTATCAGCCAGGAGATTAATCTCAGTATTTGTCCAATTTTGACAGTTCTCCATATGACTTTGAAGAAGTATATCTTGTTTGTTCAAAATCCCTTTGAAGTGATGTTCATTTCTCAGATTTCTCTGAATTGGAGATGGTAACTTGTTGTGATTTACACTGGAAGAGTAAACCCCTTATTTATACTTCAGATCTGTGTCCATTATATGAAGATTAATACTGAACAAAGCTCATCCTGTAGTTAAGCAAGTTTAGGCTTTCTCACCTAGCAGCTCATACAGTAGCTCTGTTTCAGCTTCAAACATAAGCACTGCTGATAATTTTGACTACTTTCCTTCCACTTCTCTCCTGAGTTTCCCAGGTTAGCCTGTTTTCACTCTAATTACTGTCACAGAGAAACTAAGTGTTTCAGAAAGCAAGATTTCTAGCTTTTGAATTATTTGGTTTTCTTTCTATGATTTAAATACCAGTTATCAATATCATTATAATACCCTCATAAACCCTAAGATGGCATGTTATTTTACAGATAACAGCCATGAAAATACTGCAATAATGAGTAACAGGGCAGGCTTTCATTACACTTTTCTTGATATTCCTTGCCATTCTGCAATCAGTTAAATTTAGTATAGGGAGGATGTGTGTTTAAATATACCCTGATGAACATGTCTTCCGGGACTGAAATAGTAGTGCAATCTTCCCTATTTACTCTAGCAGATATTTTTAGTGCTGCTGCTCACTAGATTCTAACCTAACTTCAGAACAGACTCTTCAGATAGCATTCCTTTTCAATATTTTTATTGCCAACTTTTTAGCTTCTATGGCATAGTTAGCAAGTGTTTGCTTAAAATGAGCCAAAAAATACTTATCGAATGTTATGTAGAGAAAAGCACAAAATCATGAAAAGCACCACAAGCTTGGATAGTTGAAGACATACATACCTGCAATGCTTTTTCTCTTGCCCCATGGTGAACAGCTACTTTTCTCTACATTATTAAAGCTGCCATTTTTAGGCTTTTAATTAGAGTGCAGTTTAAAGCAGGGCATGCCAACTATATTATGGAAATTTTCTCAAACACGGTGCAAACACAAGCAACAAACATCATAAAACTAAGAAACAAAGCCCCAAATATTAAATGCCTGATGTATTTGGTACCACTTGACCTGATCAAACCTCTGGTACAGGAGTCTTTAGCTAGCTCACTAGTGAAAATATAGATGTAGCTACACAAGTGTTCATGCAAATCTCAAGGAAGCTAAATTAAAATAAAAATTGAAACACACAGAACTAAAGGAGAGAACAAAAATATCTACCCTATGGCTATGTGGCAGTCAAGACTGATAGAGGGTTAACTGAATCTGAAAAGCATGCAGTCAGACAGCAGTAAGGAGCAGACATGTTTGACAATGAAGTAGTGACTTGGTCAGCTAACTCTCATTTAATAGGATAACCAGATGGTCTAGAAGGGTTTTCTGTGTATATTAAGGCACCAGAAGAGAAACATTATAAGGAATTAGTAAGCTAAACTCACCCATTAAATCTAATATTAATGAAATCAATAATGGGCTCAGGTTTTATATGTGGTTTTAGTCCAAAACAAAACATGGAGCTGAAAGGACTTGTTATACCAATTCAGCCCACTAGAGGTCAAGTTACAACCAGAAGTTTAATATATATTTAGTAATAAAGGGCAAAATGTAGGTCACCATCCTCATGTATTACTAGATTCATTCAGGGTGCCACATGTATCACAGATCCTTTAGAACTTTTGTTTGGAACCGACAGAAAAAATTCTTGTTTGGAGATACAAAACAGATTAAATAATTGTTCCTATAATCCATTAAGGACTTGATAGATCTGATACAACAGAAGAACTTTATTTCCTCTGTGTAAAAGACACATAGTATCACACATCTGATCATACAGAAGGACTACATCAGAATTTTATAAAACAAAATATACCTGAATACATATAAATAGAAACTTGACAAAAATGGAACATCTCCATGCCTAATCAGAAATCCTGTAATAGCACATTGTGAATGCAGAAAGAATGCCTTAGATTTGAGCATTTTCTAAACATTTGATATCTTGACTGTATGATATATGATGTCCAGATAAAAATCAAAGGTATCTCATAAACACCCATCCTCTGTGCAGTAGGAGGCTCGTCTAATAGAGCTGTCAGTCAGCTTTGTAAAGCTCCAATTTAAACTTATCTATTTCCCATGTCAGTCTTTCCACTTGGAGAAACAGAAATGTTTGCAATTACAGCCTTCTGACTGCAGAACAGTTTCCTGACACATAGGTAGCCTGTAACCTAAAGCATCTATCCAGCAAAATTCCACTTAAAATTTTACAGGAAATGGCAGCAGCTAGGACAGACAAGGGTAAGAAGAGATGAGCAGTGAAAAGCTGTGCTTGCTCTCCTATTTCTGTGAGGAATCACATTAAACAAACAAACAAAAAAACCCAAACAAAATGTACACCAAAACCAGAAGAACAAAACAATAAAGGTCAGCTTTTGCCTTCCACTTCTGGACAGGAAGGAGACCGTTAATGACTAGACAGCATTGTATCATAGGTACCCTTTGAATGGTTCAAATTGAGCTGGAAGTTGTGTTGCATTTCCTGAACACCCATGAAGAGAGACAGACTTAGTGTCAGCCTAAAGATCACAGTATATAACCCTCAGCCACTGGATTAAACTGCTTTCATCTACTCTTTCTGCTTCACTGGCTCCAGATGCTTAACTTCCACTGTAACAAAGGTGGCATAAGGCAACTGCACAAAGAACACAGTTCTCTTTGGATTATGTACTAAAAGAATCAGTGCTCCCCAAAGACTCCAAGTTACTTTACTACATCTCACCTCCTCAACCATATGCTTGACTTTCTTCTGCTGGCAGTGGACCATGTCATCCAGATGCTTGATCCTCTCTCTCAGGCTGGCTGCTACCTCCTCCAAATGCTGCGACCTGGCAAAACATGCAAGAATCAAGGCTGTAAGTAGGGAGCTGTGCAGTATAAGCTGAACAAGAACAATCCACCATAAATCAGAACAGGCAAGTCAAATTGCACTGACAGATGTCAAATTGTCCAAAGTACATTTTAATGTGATCTTAGTCCAAATGGCTACCTCCACCCAAGTTGTCTCACCTTTATGTATGCAGTCTTGCATACTGACATGCTTACTCAGAGCGTGAAGTGCTGATAAATAAACAATGTGACAAAACTCATCTCAATATGTGTTCTCCTTTAGTGAAAGGCTTTTAGACAGCTAGATCTTTAGCTTCAGAGAGACCCATTTAGCCTGACTTACTACTACCTGCAAATATTTTGGAAATGTATGCTAAACAACAGCCAGGAAGCACGTCTGCTTTCAAAGCTCTCGTACTGCAGGGGAGCCTTGAGTCAAGAATTTGGCAGAGCTGCCAACTGCAGCAGAATGCTAACTGGAATAGCATTAACTCCTCAACAGTCAGCAGGAATGCTACGAATGGTTTAAATTTGTGCATACAACTCTTCAGATAGATTCTGCATTTCTTCAAATCTGATCTGTTTAATACAGAAAGTGAACTCCCACAGAACTCCTGCCACAAGTTGGCAGCTTGTCAGAAAAGTAGCTTTAGAATATGCAAGGAAACAGGAGTGAAGCTTTTCCCTAAGTTTTTGTCTCTTTGTCCATGGGAGTCTTCATTTTTATATGAATGTCCGATTCTTAAAATTTGTCAAAGAAAGCAATTGCTTGCTGACAAAATAAACTGCTGTACTCCTAGGTTCAGGACTGGACAGAATTTGAGAATGGAAGGAGGGGAATCAAAAACAAAGAGACTTTTTTCATCTTGGTCTGTTCACAGCAGAAAAAAAAAACTGTTAAAGCTGCAAATAGAAAAACCATTCTAAGATAAAGCAGCAGATGGCAAACTGTAAGACATGATTCCAGTGAATGTCTGAATTATATGCTGTTTCCCCCCAAAAGAATCTCTATTAACAGTGAAGTACTCTGCAGAAATGTAACTGCAGCACTTTAACAGGGACTCAAAAAATTCAAAGCACTGCTGTAGATTTTTAAGGTGGGCATATTAAGATCTCACAAAACATTAATTTATATTTTGATTGCATTTGTTGCACATATTTTGTATCTCATTGGAAGATTCAGAATCTTAAGCATTGATAGCAATGGAGAAATGGAACTGAAATCCTTCCTAAGGTGGAGCTTGAGTGTCTGATAAGGTACAGACAGGTAAAGACAGTTTAAGAATAAACCAGCATCCTCTGAACACAGATTTATTGCTTGCATGGCGTAGATTGCAACTGTGAGCTTGCTTGCATTGCACAAATTCCTGCCTTTACCCTTTTACTGCAGCGTAATTTTTCACACTGAAAAGGATTCACTGAAGCAAGAAGAGTCTGTATTATTCAGAGGTAAAGGAAAACAGCAATTATCTTTCATCTCCATATTCTATGTTGTATGCTAGTGACATCTGTTCACTTGAAGTTATTATTTTAACAGGCTGCTGTGAAATGCCATTCTAACTGAAACCAGAAAAGCTGGTCACAGATCAATACAAGGCACCGAGCAGCTCTCAGCAGGGACCTCCTTCTATGTTTATGCTTCCCATAGAACAGCAGGACACCCAAAATCTTAAAACTGAATTTCTGGGTGCCACAGAACCATAAGTAGTAATCAAGTACTATTATTCAGTTTCTGGTTATAATTCATCTTTACCCACTGAAGCAGTGTCATATAAACCTTTGAGTTTAGATAGTGAAAATATAGTCAGGATCATACTCCCCTGAATTTGGGAATGCAGATTTAAGAAAAATGCAAACCACAGATTGTTCCATCTACAATGGACTCTGCACATTTGCAAACAACTTTTCAGAAAACACACATGAAGGTGGTCGTTGCAAAAAATAATTGTCTTGATATTTTACACATAAATAAACCTACTTTCAGAGGGACAATCCCTACAACACTGCAGTTTTAAAGTTAGAAAATGCAAAATTTTGATGTCTACAAAACCAAAGAAACCCCTGAAGTTTCCTAGCAAGAATAGAAGTTCCACAGGCAAGATATATCTCACCTTTCACTGTCAGAGTTGTTTTCAGATTTTGCTCCAGATATTTGTAGTTCATTTAATTCAAGTTGTTTTTGCAGCTGGTGACGTTCCTAAACAAGAAAAGTTATCATTCAGTTCTCCATGTATCAAAATGTAAAGGCTTCAAAAAGCGTATTTCATTGCAATTCAAAACATCATTGTGAAATTAAAATAGAAACTGATTAAACAAAATTCATGCATTTCCTATAGCCAAGCAGCACAGAATATGTAATAATAAAATCAGTTTCCCAGCTATGCATGGAAACAAGACCAGTTTTCAATTTCCTATATGAAGATGTATGGCTGTACTTGAAACTTAATTTTTTCAATAAAAATGAGTCATCAAAATCTTTGACTACATAAATCACATTATCACTCCAAAAAGATCTCGCAATCCAAGACTGAGATAAAAGGTATTGCAACAACAATGGTATGTCACTGAGCAGGAGAACAGTAACAAGTGAAATTTCCTCCCTGCACTTGTGCATTTCCTCTCAAGGCAGCAATCAGCTCTCAATACCTCTTCCATTCGTTCAATCAGCCGGTCCAGCTCACCAATTCTCTGGTCTTTCTCCTGTATGCTTGTTTCTGTGATCTGCATCTTCTTATTTGCCTCTTCAATAGCCTTCAGAAGCCGATTTGTTTCCTCCTACAAACAAGAACATTTACAGTTGCATTAGCAGCTAATATATTAATGAGGAATATTTCTTTGTCTTCTTTTCGGCTATAGGGCCAGGCTAATAGCTCCTAAAGAGCTCAAAGCTTTTCACTACACCTGCTCAGAAATCTGGAAGAGTTATATATGTTAATATATATGTTATATAAGACCCTAAAAGTGAGTTATATTGAGCAAAAGATTGGGGGTACTTTGAAATACACAGGTATTAGTAAAGCATCATGATGACAATCCAAGAGGAACTTTTCCCTATTTCTTAGACAGCTGATTTCCCTTCCCTTTCCTTGAGGATGCTGTTAAATAACAGCATGAGAAAAATATGCTGCTGCAAAAGACAGCTTTCTAAACACCATAGTTGGCCACGTTCAGCTTTGTACTTTCCTTACATGTAAAGCAAAAGCAATATGAATAAAAAGGAGCATCAATCTTCAATCTCCATCATTATAATTTTTAACAATGCAACAACTGACTGCTCGTAGAAAGGTTTTACTTGGGGCTGGAGGGAAGTTGGGGGGTAGGAGAGTTCTCTCTCTGCTAGCATTCAGTGAAGTTTTTCCCTTTTCTCCTCCTTAAACTGTCACTTAAAATTGGACACTGTATTTTCCTTTTTTGGAGAATCAGAAGTTAAGAAAGCCACTTATCCTATTTCAGATTTTAAAATCTAGATTATCAATGACATTACTATGTTTGAACACATAATTTTCTTAGTCCTACAACCCCAAAAGTTTGGAAAGCTTAGTAACTATGGCATGACTAATCACAGAGACAGAAGTGAAGGAACATGCATCAACTCCAGAGTATGAAGCGATTGAGAAATGACCTCCAAGCTCAGCACTGCTCTTACAGACTGGCTGTACATACCAGGAGCATTTCTTTCTCAGCCTTGTGTTTCTGTTCCTCTTCTCGCATTTTTTCCTCAAACTGACTATAGAGCTTTCTGGTCATCTCTCTCATGACTTCAGCATTGGCTTCCTGCGATGATTCCACCTATGAGAGAGGAAGATTGCCCTATCAGTCAGTACAGTATTGCTAGCAGCAGGACAGAGTTCACATGATGAGAAAATAAGAGTTTGAAGTTCCCCCTTGTTATAAATCTGACATTGCAAAAGTAGATTTCCATTTGCATCAAGACCATTTTCAGCATTCTGTCAGAATTCATATAATTTGAATCTGTAGAAGTTCCTGTTCCATCATGTTGTCTGAATGTAGCTCATTTAGTCATTGCTTATCCAAGATCAGGCCATGCCTCTGCTGAACCATGCCATAACAGCCTCCAAGTCACTTCGTTTGTTCCTCCAATGAAACAACACTGTCTTCCCCCTGCTCTGCTGAAGTGTGGACTAGAGATGGACTAGACTCAACTCCTGTTTCTAAATGACCATGAACACTCAAAGCAATGCTTTATTGCAGTACCCTCCCTGTTCTCTCTTGGTTTTTCACGTTCTGCTCTTTGTGTAGGTATAAGAGCTGGGATAACCATGCAGCAAAACAATCAAACTGAAAATTAAAAGTCTCATGTGTGGATGGGTTAATTTTAAACACCTGAACCAGAGACTTTACTAGAGCTACAGGGAAGAGGGCAGAATGGGAATTCAGAGACGGATTTCCTGCTGTTGGCTGAAAGCACTGACTGAACCACACCCTCAGTAATTACGTATATTCACAGCTTAGGCCCATCTACTGTGTAAACCACAATAAAAGTGAAGTAAAACAGCTAGTACAGGACTTAGTTCTCTTCCTAGAGATGCTGTGAATCAACCAGCGTTATAGTGAAATGCTGTGGGTACTACAAAAGTGACAGGAAGAGAAGGAATAAAGTGTTCCCTGCTGATCACCACGCTTAACACAGCTCCAAAATACAGAGTTCTGATGATTAAGGTTTTGGGTTGGTTTTTTTTCATATTTCAAGGACCAAGAAGTTTAGTATATCCTTGGGTTCATCTTGCATTGCAGAAACAAGCTTGTTTAGTATCCTGCAGAAAAACAACAGTGTATTTCATTCTTTGGAAAGGGATGAGCCCTGAAGGACTCCACTTGTACTGCAATTGTCCCCTTTTGTCATCTCACCTAGGCCAACGCTGGGGCACAGGCAGTGACCTGCACTTTATGAGAGGGTGTGGAGTTAAATGAACCTCCCACATTTCAGGAAGCCTGAAAGAATCGTATCATTTAGAGAAAGCCAATTATTAAACCCCAGATTCCTTAAGATACAGTGAACTGGAACAGGATGTCTGGCCTTTTATCTCCATCATTCTTTTCCTTACAACTTGAGCAATGAGGACAATAAAAACACATGTAACAAAGTGGATGTATCAGGGCATCTGTTATAATACACTTAAGCAACATCTCCACTCTTAAGTTATTACAGATTTATAAATAAACCAAAGCTCCTTAAGCCCCACAGGTGTGTTCTCCACCCAGAATGTAATCATGCTACATAGTAGTTACTGCTTTTGAACACTAACCTCCCAGATCCCACACCATCCTCTTACATTCACTCCTAGAATCAATTCCCAGATGTCTTGGCACCTTTTGAGACACAATTTTATATTTGACTGTCAAAGACACTAATGAGGTATATTATTCACTAACTTGGTACTAAAACTGAAAACGTGAGGGAAAAATTTACACTTTTGCTGTGTAAATGCAGGGCATGTATTCAGCAGAACTTAACATGCTTGAAGATAAACAAATCCTTATGCATTCAGCTGAACTGAAATTTAAGCTGCAGTTCCCTGCTCTTAGAAGCAGACACACCTGACTTGCTGGGACATGTCCTTACTATTATAGTGAAGCCCAAATTTCTGTTTTAAAATCTTAGTTGTGTCATCTTTGCTTCTGTTACTTGGTTTTTCCATCTTTTTATTTCCTGCTGACAACAGCAGGTGCCAAACACAGCTACTTTGATAGCTTGTAGAGCTTCACTGTGAAAGGAAAGCAGAACATGAGATGCACTTACATTTTGTTGTTTAACCATTTATCATTAAGCATGAGTGCTAGTCACTAGCAAAACAGCCAGAAAGAAACACCTTCTCTGGCAAAATTTAACATGAATATATCTGCAGTCACCTTAATTTCAGAAACTTTACCAAAAATAATAACCAATTTTTCAAAACTTGACAAATTCTGATTTAGTACTATATCCAAATTGGTCTACTTTGAGCAATTTTAAGGAAACAAAGGTTTCCAGGGAGGGTGTGTTTGTTTTATTTGAGTTTTTTGTGGGCTTGGTTTTTTTGAGATTAAAGGAATACATTAGCTGATAAGGAGACAACATGGTCAAGCTTTCTGTCATATTAAACCTTGAAGTTTGTGTTTTATTTCCTTGCATTTCTCTGAAAGAAATAGCTTAATTCTCTTTTGAAGATGCTTGCTGTTACCTGCTGACCACATGCTCATAAGACTTAACAGACTACCTATTAAAAATGGTGCAATACCAAAGAAACTCAACACCAAGAAATTCATGTAGCAATGTGTAGAGGTGTAATATTCCTTCACTTAATAGGAATGAATGCCAATAACCATTTAATGGTTTGAATTTTCACCTGTCAACATCTGACTTTTATGTTACATCCCACGTTATGGGAATACTCCCTGTCGCCAGCTGAGATTCTTTGTTATTAAACCAATATTGATTCGCAGGAATAAGTGAGCCCGAGGGCATGACAAGGGTATGAAGAACAAAGAACCCTTTACAGATAAGGCCAAGGAATTCATTTAACATCCATCTAATGCCCTTACTGTGCAGTATTTTTAGAGGAGTTTATATACCACACCTTTAACTTCAGTAACTGATTCTCAATTTGTGCCGTTTCCAGTTGCTTTTGCTTCTCTCTCAGCTTTTCCATAGATTGCTCATGTGTATGTTTTAAATTCCTTATTTGTTCCCTTATGTCAGTGTTCTCCAATGTAACATCCACTAGAGTTTTCTAGAAGAAAGAGGCAAAGAACATATTAAAAATCAGAAATAATTTGATGAATTAATATAGGCAAGAGATTATGAAACAGCACATTTAAAGAGCTTCCTGACATATTAATGGAGCATGAATAGTTTTGCAAGTTTTAACATTTAAAATTATGGCTTTTGTTGTTGCTAGAAGGTATTTCTGTGAGGAGTATACTCAGTGAAATCAAGTCCTGGAACACTATTAAAAAAAAAAAAAAAAGGAACATGGATACATTTCAGTATGAGTAATCTTCCCTTCTCTCTGAGGGCCTGGCCATACATATAAAATGCAGTGGACTGAAAACAAGAAAGTAATGTACATACAAGAAAGCAGGGACATTAAGTTGTTCAGGTCAGACATAGGGGAATTTAGAAGTCTTTAAAAAAGAAAATGCATTCCCACCTTGTACCTCCCCCTGCATTTCACAGGTATGTAAAACTCACAAGTGTCTGGCATCCAAACATCCCACTTCATTTCTGTTACCAACTGAAGGCAGAACTAAGTCAGGAGGTGCACCATTTTGCACTATACAGACCAAATCACATTTTCACCTTAGATCTTTCATAGAGACATGACTTGTGGTATTAATCTGCTGCATAAAAATATCTCTTTATATTTCTTTATTGTGCACTATTTTAATTTTCCTGTGTTTAAAAAACATGAACTTCTGGAACGTTTTAATTTGTTCCCTAAATTAGGTGCTTTAGATATCCAAGACAGTACTTTATGGTGCTGCTTAGTGTTAGAATCTGTATCTGTCATCCATGTTTTCTGTATGCTTTGAAATCCATGTTAGAAAAGGCAGCTGTGAGCTGGGAAGCAGCTATGAAGATGTACCTGCAAGTCTATTGATGCTGATGTCAAGGAGCTGTTCATTTCACTAAAGCTATCTAAGGCTGCAGCCTGCACTCGCACATGATTCTCTAAGGATTCCTGATGAGCATTTGTCACCTGAGCAGGGAAAAAAACAAAACAAAACAAAACAAAAAGTTTTAAATAGAATAATGATCAAGTTTACCTATTCTTTCCAAGAGAGCTACAGAAGAGAAAGATGCCAAGGTCGTTTTCACATTACTAGGATGCTTAAAATATACAGACCTCAAAGTAAATTCTCACAAACAAACAAACTTAAAGTCCAAATAATCTAACAGAAATAAGGCAAAAGTATCTAAATTTATTGTTAGTCTCCAATCACTGTATAAGCTGTTCTTTTTAAAAGGACAAGAAGACAATTGGCAGCTGTCTATTCAGGAACATTATATACATAGAGTGGGCAGATTGTAAATTTCAAAAAGCAGAAGAATGCAAGAAATAAGGAAATCTAGAACTGTGAACTGTAGAAAAGCCTTAATTAAGAAGGAACTGACTAATCAGGTACATAAAGAAGCAACATCAAGAAGACGTAAGGATGAAACAGTAAAAGCAGGGAGGGGAAGCCAGAGGGCTTTGTTGTGTGAAAATTCGTCATTTTCTGATATGTACACACACATGCTTAAAAACAGAAGGGAGGGAAAGACACAAAATTACATCATTCAAGAAGAGACCAAAATCCAGTGTTAAGTAATTATGAATGATCCAATAATAAAGAGTTAAAGAGTGTTACTAATGGAAGGCAATCTAGCTCACATTCCTAGATGGACCAGATTTGTTTCTTGATAAAAACAGAAGAACACCAGGGATTGATACAGGGGACAAGTGTGTCGTAATCAAGCCATAGACAGATTAGGTCAGTATAGAGAGCAAAGGCCAAGTAGTCACTGTTAACCTTCTGTAAATGTGTGCTCATGTAAAACAAACAAAAGCAGAAATACTTCGGATGGATTAAGAAAGTTACAAAGTAAGAACTTGTGTGAAGAAGCCCAGGGTAGGATATCAGAAGAGCAAATTTCAAACAAACTTTACGAACAAAAAGTTGTCCTGGAAATTGGTAAGAAAAAAGCACAGTGATTGAAAGCTGAAGCAAAGAGTATAGAAAGGATTTTAAACAGGACTAGCAAATAGCACAAAAGACAACAGTCATATAAAACCAAAATCAGTTCCCAAATAACTAACCAAACAAAAAGCTCACGTTATTAGGAAGAACAATAATACTTGTGCTTCCTTTCAGGCAGTCTAGAGTATTATAAAAAAAAAAGGAAGGATGTCTCCTAATGCACCATTTATGTCAGAAGGAAGCTTCATGAACTGCTAATTTGCTGCAGAACCAGATATTCTGTCAGAGCTGGTCAGAAACCCTTAATTAAGGAAGAATTTCTGACTCATGCAGGATTTCTACTGGTCTGACAGAAGTTCTGGAAGTGCAGGATATCATCACTGCTATTCAGTAAAGATCAGCAGCAAAGGCAACAAAGCTGCACCGGAATCAGCATTTAACACATGCATGCTGGGGAGAGAGGAAGTCTTCTTGGCAGCATTTACAACTATTTATTTATTTAGTTTGCAGAAGTTGAGTTTTCTCTCTCTTTTCCTCTCAGGTCAGTGGGATTTTTTTTCTTTTTATTTTTTTTTGAGACCAGTTGCACAGAATGAAAGTACCAGTTTACAGCAAGTTCTGATTATTGTACCTAATACAGCATGCAGGGAACTGACAGCCTCCAAATGAGGATGGCAGAAGGGCACAAGTCAAGGTCCCAGTCCCTTGAAGTCCAAATACTTTTAATTACCAAAGCTTTCTCTGACTAGGGCTGTGAAAATCAATGCTAAACATAAATTCAAAGCAAGTTTTCAGATTTTTTGTATCAAACAACTCAGCAGTTTAATATGAAGGCTATTTTTACAGAGTGCAACAGCTTTCATTGCTAAAGCAGCATGTCAGAAGAAAGACAGATCATTGAATGACCATTGAAATGTTCCATTAGAAACCAAAAAAGTAAGTAATTTTTAGCACTTAAATACTAATGAATATTGCTACTTCTTTTACTTAGTGTTTGAGTCAGTAAAACAGAGCAAAATGTTGAAATGACTCCAAGTTATCAGCTTTTCCTATGTTATTTAATCGATTCACCTGGAAGCTGTTACATCCATCTCCAATAATTACCAATACACACAGGCAATGGTATCAAGATCATTCTTTTATTTCTAAGAATTTCCAGCCAATTTAATTTCATATGCAAAAGCATCCCTGTCCTGCTTTACCTTCCTGGATGGAAAAAATAAATAAAGAAAGGAAACTACAGATGTCACATCAAACAGTGAACTGGAGTGGTTTGGGAGATTAGTTCTGTTCTGCTAAAGCAAAAGAAAAGTTTCTAGATAACACTGGGTCAGTTATTCCCATATGCTGTCCCTGCAAATGAATGGATACTTACTTTCAGTTCATTTGTAAGCTGCTGTATTTTTCGTTTCATTTCATCATATTCACCATACATTTTCTTTCTTACTTTTTCCAGAGTTGCTCTCACCTGGTGTCAGAAAAATCAAAGGCCTTTGTCAAAATTTTGGATTATATTGTTTATATATAGTAGTACATTATTTTTTTTCTCTATGTTCTTCATTGTTACTTTCCGTAATTTCATTGTTAATCTACCACTGCATAACAGCAATTTATTCTCAAGAAAAAGACAAAAGCTTAAGTCTCAAGACTTGTCTACATAGGGATGATACAAATAACTATCACTATGAGTAGTTCTAAACTTTTCTATACATGCTTTAACACTTGTAAGTTAATAATTTAAATAAATTAATTTCAATTAAATATCCATAACTCATTCTAACTTGATTACCAAATAAATTAAAATTAATTTGATCATATATTGTTTTATTTCTGAAAAAAAAAAAGGCATGGACTTAATATACCTCCATACTTTTAAAAGTGGTTGGTTTCCCCGGGTATCCTTTGCAGATAAACAGTTTAAATTTCACTCTTTTAGATTTGTATCTAACTAAACAACAAATTAGCTTGCATTTACCAATGCAATTTCAAATCTGAAGAACAGAGAACTCAATTTGATTTCAAGAACTATGGATGAAAATTACTCCTTGCCTTTCTAGAAAAAGAACTCAAAAAAAACCCCAAGCTGGCTTCCAGTTTGGCTTTACACACCACTGCAATCATGTTTGCCTACAGCTTACGTAATTCTCTTTTTTCCCTTCCTCTGCTCTACCAAACACAGGCTGATTGCAGATCATTTAGGGCAGTGAGTTTACTGTCTGTGCACAGTGAGGTGAGGTGAACTTCAGCAGGGGATGTTTTTAGCAGCTCTGCATAGAATCCCTCACTGCCTCCCAGAAAGAGGGGCACTGGTCACCAAACCTACGCAAGGAGTGCTCCCTACCCATGGGCTCCCTTTGGGATGAGGAAGAGAGAAGGGAGCTGGAAAGCACTGCTCACCCTGTGCCTCCCCACACACAGGCACAGACACACACACCCTCTTGCAAGATGCAAATTGGACTCAGGCAGAGGAAGCTGTCAGCAGATCTCACATGGCCCATCATTTTTGGTATATTTGAGTCAGCACATACACAACACAAGCTGAGGACTCTTGTTTAAAACTCTGCTTTTAAAGATGACACTACTCTGGCAGATCAAAGATCACAAACTAGCAGAGCTGAATACAGCTTCCAGAAGATGGAACAGCAAAAGCCAGCATGGCTCTTCCCATATCTTTTCCACTTTTTCCTGAAAGCATCAGTACCGTGAATGCACAAGCAAGACATGCACCTGGTCTGTCATGTCCCTCCATAAGGGACAACAGGGGCAAGGAGATGGTTCCAGCCCAAGCTGGAATGCCCAGGTACCACAGTCAGTGCAGTTTGGGGAGCTGGCCCTGCTGTGTGCCAATTCACCTGTCCCTTGACACCACCCCAGCAGGGCAGAGAAACTCCCCAGGCAGGAGAACAGTAGCCAAGGCAGCTGGTGTGCCTTGCCAGCACTGCAGCACTGACAGACCCTGACAGTCCCTGAGAGTGGTGAACACCAGGAGCTGACAAACTGGGAGTACTGATAGCCACAGACCAGGCAGATGAGGAGCACACATGATAACAGTGCTTTACACTGCTCACTTGACTCAGGGTTCCTCCCTTTTCTATCAACTCAGTTAGCACTTGAATCAGTGTAACATGATAAGCACTGACCAACAGCCTCCTGGGTGGTGAAGGTGGATGGAAAAATGTCAGATTATTTGCCCTGAGGTAATTAGGGTGTTACTGCCACAGCCTGAGAGCCAATGACAAATGGGCAAAGAGATGCTGAGTTTCAAGAACAGATAAATTTCAAGCAGGATCAGAAATGCATTTTTTGTTTTTCAGGAGATCTTCTGCCAACTGCGGTAAATGAGCAGGCACAGAGAAAGTAGTACAAAGACATCCTTATTAGGCTGACTATTTTAAGGTTGCCCCAAAATATACCCAAGTGATTTTACTATGTCACCTAATTTAGAAGCCTTTTCAAAGCCAGAGGGTTTGGGGACAGGGGAAGCAGAAGAGAGAGACTTTATCCTTTCAGGTGTCTGCTTACATAGTTTCTTCCATCAGCAAGCACAGTTCACAAGTATAGAGCATGCTGTTTTCCCAACTCAAATACTGCCAAGGCCAGCCTCTAGCTTCAGAGTAGGTTCCCAGTTCAAACTGAGATGTTGGGCTAGACATCAGTCATTCCATTATACTCTCACAGCTCTACATGGATATGTGGAAAGGGTATTTAACGAATTTTGAGGTGAAAGTGTAACTCACTTCTTTAATGTAATTCATCTCCTCTTTCAGCTGATCAGCTTACCAGCCATAAACCACCATTTCTCTCTTATGGTTGTTGTCAGTTCGGTGCACAACACCATATACCATCCCATGAGAGAGCTTCCCTGGAGAGATCCCATTTGGTACATGGTAGAGATCCTAAAAATTAAAAAATAAATAAATAAAATTAAAAGAAATAAGTACTAAAATAAAAATCCCTGAATAAAATCACAGTAACTTAGGGCCAGGAGAGACACCAGTTATAGTGAAAGCACAAAGTACATATGAACATTAACTCCCAAACATTTTGGAGCCAATCTGTCAGCTTTCATATTTTTGGAAAGAACAATGACCATCTTATAATTGATAAAGAATACAGAGATGTCTAATTAGCACCGCCTTCAATGAAAGTCATGTAGGCACAGCTAGAGACAACAGGCTGGATTTGTACAAGGAGAGGTAGAGGCATGTAAGAAAAGGTTAACATAGATTATTTCCATTCACCACCAGATGCTACTTTTCTGCATTCTTGCAGAGCACTGTCAGGTCTCTAGTTCCCTCTAAACTCTTGCAACAACAGAATTATTCCTCATTTCCCAAACTCCCTGCTGCAGGAAGCAAAAATTCACAAGTTCACTCAAAAAACATAGAAAGTTCTAAGAAACTGAAATGAAAACCTTTTAGACACTGTTTCCTAAAAGAGAAAATACCTATTTCTCTTGAAGATAAACAAAGCAGAATTTTAGTTTGCATTTAAAGCTAAGTAAGAACCTCCAAAGCAATCAAACTCATTTCAGGTCTCTATTACAGATGTTGCAGAACTGACGTTGGAAGAGCTAAAGCAAAGCTATGAAACAGCATTTATGTGAGTGCTCCAGTGTTATTAAGTCCTGTTGAAGGATAAACCTTCTAAATCAAGTCTTGGTATGTAAACAGAGGTTGTTTAAAAAGCCAACCTTTTTTATTTGAATGACCTGCAGAAATTCGTAAAACATACTCATAATAATTGCATGTCTTGCTTCAAGCAACCCTTCAGAGACTCCTCTTGTTCATCTCATCAATATACTTAATAAGAAAAATATTCACGCAAACAGCAGGAATCATTTCCCTCAGCATGTAAATGAATTTCTGCAAGGTCAGATCACCACCTGACCTGGCTACTCATCTCTCCTCCCTTCTAATGGACCCCTTCTGTCACAAACACCTGAAATTTGTCAGTCCTCAGAGCTACTCATTTCTCTTCTTGATTACAAGGAATTTAAACAACTACCTTAGATGAAGACATCCACATTATGACATTTTTAAAGGGGGAAATATTCTTACTGAATGTGAAATATTTGCAAACTAGTAGCCTAAAAATAATCAGTGATTTCTGAATGGAAAGTTAGAATTAAAAGTTTGGAAACACAGCTGTAACCTATTGGCTTTGCACATTGTTTTTGAAAGGTCACTTCTAGAGAAAAATCAGGTATAGATGGTTTTAATGAACTCACTTTCTTATTCTGGGTATACCAGATACAGGTACACTTGAGGACATTTACTATATTGACTTTCAAATATGGTTTGGTTTTTTGTTCTAAGCATTGTCTAAATACTCTCTTTGACACCAAACAGAGGCTTCAAGAGACGAATTTCAGCATCTTATATCCATCTGCAGCTGCATCCTAGAGATCTCCAGTCCTTAAGAGAGGACACCATCTGCAGCCTAAAGCAGCAGCACTCCCAGTTTTTAGGAGCCAAATCAACATAACTATGCTGGCAATATAAGATTAAATACTTCCTTAGGTAAGGGGAAAATTAACAGGAAAATTTACTTGTATTAAGAAAATTTGATAGAAAAAGATATTTGTTTTATATTGTATTATATTTTTATATATATTGTGTCCATCCTACATGGCACTAAAAGGTTTTCCTAACACTGTAAATCCTACACTCTTCTTTATCCCATCATTAATAGTTTAACCATGTTGCTGAAGCTCTGAGTATTTGTGTGCAGGAATGGGAGGGCAACAATCACAGAGCAGACACCTGATAAAGAACATTTCAGGCACAGAACGACAAAGCTGTAAACCTTCACTTGAAAAGAAAGCTTTAAAACCACTTAATGAAGAAAACATTGGGCAACCACCCCTACTTATGCATGATGTAATTTTGCACTTGGAAAACATTATATGCAAAGCTTCATATCCTCAAAATGAGATGTTTCATAATTATATATTATTGGGAGTTTTGTTTTGCTGTTTGGATGTGCACAAACAAAACCCTACACCTCATACTTAGAAACAGAGAAATACAGAAACCAGATGGGGACATGACTCAAAATTATTTTGTGTTTGTTTGCTTCCAAGGCTTGTACAGTTTCTTTCATAGTTCATTGCAGCTCCTCCCTTGCATCTGGAAAAAAGGATTACACACAAGTTTCTATCTTCCTGATAACAGAATGAATAATCACTTTGATTGTTTAGAGGTTACCAAGACACCAGACTGAATTCATAAATCCATACCCTTTGCCCATGATTGCTCATTTTTAATGAGGTGAAAAGCTGAATGGCAATACCAAGGTCCTTTGTGCCTCTGAAACATTAGCAGAATTGTCTAAAGAGTCTAAAGTGATGTTTGCAGAGTTCTGGCATAAAAATTCTGACCAAGTTCCTTATTTTTAGAATATTATGAACTCATTCCTCAGGAATGCTTTGAAGCATTCCCTGTTCCTTCCCCCACCAAGACAAATTCAGACCAATGGGTTTCCAGCTGGATAATCACCCATGGCACTTACATATGTATTTCAGAGATGAACAGACTTAAATTTACATTATAATGGACAGTACATGCAGGATTAGGTACGCACAAAGGCAGACTGGTTACATGTCTCTTTTAACAATGCTAAACTTGCCTGTTATCCGTATTTGCACAAGCCTCCTAAAATGACTTTGTTATTTCTCTTTCATAAGATTAAAAGACTCTCCATCATCTGTTGACTGTTCCAGTTCTATGTGCTACTTAAAATACAGGATATTGTTTTTACCCTCTCCTTATTCTTCCTTCATATCATAATCCCCAGACAAGTGCCTGTTAATTTCGGTTCTTGCTTGTTTTAAAGATGTGTGAGCCAACGGCTACACAAGTAACTGTTCTCATATTTCCTTAAGCTTTTTCATTGCTGTTCTATTCCAGTCATGCTTATCTTCTACTCACCCTTTTCTGTTTTAGTAACTCTGAATTTCTTCTCAGTGACCACTAGTTTCAGGGCTCTGTATAAATAGCCAAAAAAAGGGCTCACCTGATGCAGTCTCCTCTTAGGAGAAACATTACAACCAGAAAACTCCTCTGAATGCAGGGTTGAGATGGTTGCTTTGTTTGTCGAGTACTTTTTCAATACAGCTTTGTCTCTAGACAAGGCCTTGCTGAGTACCTCAGTTCTCAAATATCTCCAGAGAAGTGCAGCACTAAGCATGCACTGAGCATACTTCTGCCAGTTTGCCTCCTCTCAAGCTACTTCCACTCACCTTTGTCTCTTTTTCTCCCTTCACTGTTTTTTTCCATTTCTGCCTTGTACTCTGTTCTTCCTCTGACACTTCGTCTCTTCCATGCTTCCTCTTTCACTGATCCTGGATTTTCCTCATCCTTTTTTAAAGTCAAATACTTCCCATTGTTTTCCTCTGTGTCCAATACATACCCATTCTCAGAACTCAGATTTTTCCAAGCAGGTCCTCAATGGTCTCCACTCTTATCTACAGTGAGGCATCTCAGTGAAGATAACAGCATAAGTAAATACATGCAAGTATTTAGGAGCAAGTAAATACTGTAAAGCTAACCAGAATAGAACTTTAAGATGGAAGGGTTCATTAGATTAATAAACTATTGCTGTTTAAAGTCAAAATATCAGCCAAATCCCTTCTAATGTGAGCTAATGATCTGAAAAGATAGAGTTAGCTTAATCAGTTTGTGAATATATCTTTGTACCTATCGTCAGCTCTACACAGCCCAAGGTGACAGCAAGGACGCCTCGTGTAGATGCTCACACATCCTGGATCAGCCTCCAGGAACATGTTCTGTCTGTGCTGCAGCAACAGACAGCTGTGCTTGCTGTGATCACACAGAATGTACCAACAAAACACAGACTGTGTTTACTTAACTAATAAATATTTAAAACAGAAGCCTACACCCCAAGGTTGCAAAAGTCTTGATAATTACCATGCATCCTGTTTATGTCTGTCCAAGGAAGCAGCACAAGTAGCATGAAACAGGTGAAGACATTATAAGACCAAAACCCTAAATTTAAGTTTTTAGCTGTTTTTCCTATGACCCCTGGTTTTATTTGCATTATGTAAATAACACTGAGTGATGATCTGCTTTCTAATCTACCAGTTTTATAAATGAAAGTCAGATAGGCTTGATTTTATACTTCTCCCTGCCCCAAAATTGAAAGCAAAAGCACAGAAGGCACTTTTTTTTTTGAGAAAAAAAGGACATCTAATGTAATGCTTAACACAATTCTGTGTTTAGTACCCCTGTGGCCTTAAAATATTCTTGACTCACGGTCTTCTGTTAACCTACACCATCAAAAAACTTTTAACAAGAATTGTATCAGTTAAGTGAGACTTTATCTTTTCCTTAACAGCCACATTCCTGATGTTTCTAAAAATATCCAGTTATCTTTTACCTGTTCACTAGTTACACAAGGAACGGGCGTATTCATGCTGCTACTGAGGTTACATATTTTCTCTCAGTAAAATGACATATTTATAACATTAAGCTCATGAAGAAAGTTACTGTGCTCTGGCAAAAGGTAGCTCTGTTTTTATGTCTTTTCATATTCCTCTACAGCCTGTGAAAATCATGGTACATTTGGGAATACTTTACATTAAAACAGTATTACAATAGGGAAAATATGCCATAACAGACATGAGTGTTCTTAAATTCATGAAGAATGCAAGAAGTACCACTGAATACATTCCAACTTTGAAGCTCCTTGGGTGTGGAATTTAGGTGTCCATCTCAAAAGAGAAGTGCCAGACATTATACAAAGTGATATCTAACCCATGAATTCTGTACACAGAATGCCAGTGTTTACACATTGAGAAACTAAGATACAACAAACACAGCAGTAACCTCAGAAGTCAGTGGAATTCTTTCTGTATTTTTTTACATAGTGCTAGTTTTAATCAAAGGTGCTGCTTAATTAGTACACATCAAAAATCAAGTGACCAGTGCTGGAGAGATTGAGAAACAGTAACATCACCTGTAGCAGATGAACCACATTTTTTCAGGCACAAGGTCTGCTGTGCTGACAGGAGTGGGCTGGCAGCAGCAGAGAAAATAGGCACTGTCCTAGATTCCATGTGCACCACAGCCCTACGTTCACTGCACTCATATTCTTGAACCAGACCTGACACAAGTTTCTGCTTGATTCTCACCATGACGTACAGAAGCAAATTCCCCTCCTGGCTTCTTTACAGCCTACTTTTTTTTGCTGGGGAAAAAAAAGTTTACTATGCTTCTGTATTCTTGCTTAGGAAGGAAAAAGAATTTCACTTCTTAGTTATGATATTTAAAAAAACACAAGAAAATCAAAGTGTTTGAGGATATATACAGCCAAAGTACCAGGTTGAGTTTAAGACTGAACACTGTTCAAACTTGGCTGAAAGCCACAGACAGTAAAGTGACACAAATTTCCAGTGTTATCTCATTTTCATTCTCTTGTCCACATATCTAAATGAAAAAGAAAGGTATGTCTATACATATCTTCACATTCTGCACTCAAAAGCTTAGCTGCAGCTTCCAATGACACTTCCAAATTTAATCATGACAGTGAAGAAAGACTCTGATGGATAAAAATAAGCCCAATCCCAAACAGGGACAATACAATTGTCTGGTAGTCCTTTATTATGCAAGACAAGAGAGGCTTCAGGATATGCAGATTTTGCACACAATCTGCCAAGCACAATATTCCTTTGTACTTCTTGGTGAAGTAAACAGCCTCACGCTACTGTCACCCATTGTCTATCATGGACAGAAATAATGGAACAGAATCAGAATAATTTGTGATTCTCTCTACCTAAAGTACTAACAATTCAAACAACCCAACCAACCAGCCTCTACCTGTGAATTAAGTTCTCATATGCTTCTTTCAGGGTATCATATCCTAAATATCAGTATACAAAATCTAACCTGACACAAACTCACTCCCCCTTCAGTTTTAGAGATCAGTCTCTAACTCTGTGCCATCTGCCAGCCTTTTACAAAAAGCAGGGAGAGGCCACTCTAGTACAGTATAGCCTACAGCAATCTTCTTGCAACAAAACCACCCAGATCCATAATTTCATTTTAATCTCTTACACTGGTTCATTTTTATTCAATGAATGCATAGCAGTAAAAAAGTTAATCTAGAAGCTTGCTGCACTGGTACAGATTGAATGAAATACAGCACAAATTTCCTGCGAACTTTGGATTCCAATGAAAAAGACTAAGGCAAGAGCTACCAACTTAACTGATAAAGAATCACTCCTGGTCTGACATCAAGCAGCAAAACAAATTATTGGGAGGATCAACCCCAGGAATAGCTGCTGTGCAGTTCATTAGCTGATTCTGCCACTGAAGCATCTCTAATTGGTACTGAGCCTGAGAGATACAGAAAAGTTACAAACACAGTGAGCCATCACCGTGTCACATTAGGGCAGCTCAAAATCACCTCCTCCCAATGAAAGATTTGAAAGAGGAGATTACAACCAAATGTCACACCATGGTATTTATAGTTTTCTGGCATCCCCTCCAACACTGCAAGGTCTTTTCTTTCCTCTCTCAGCGCCAGAGGCAGAAACTTGTCCTGCCCAACCAGGAGAGCACCTGCAGCCGGGCTCCAACTGCCTGACTTGGTTGAGCACTCCAGCAAAAACTGCAATCCCACAGATTACCCCTACAGTTAATTTCTGTAAATCACACTAACATATCCTAAATGCCAAAACATTTTTCATGTTCTCATTTTCTTAGGAGTCAGCAGTTAAAGACACCACAGAACTCCAGATCCCAACAAGGAATCTGATGTTGAATTTGATTCTTGCTGAAGCTGAATTTTTTGACCTTAAATTGTAAAGTGCAGGGTAGAGGTTCTCTAACTTCTATTATCCCTATTTCCAAAAAGGGGCACAGTTCTCACAGGACTTGTGAGGATTATCTAACATTTGTAAAACTTGTTCTCAATGCGCTTTAAGCAATCTCATTAACATGAAGTCAGCTGAACACAGGTGATACCTGATCACTGTTTGTAGGAGATTTTTTAATTAAACTGTGTAGTAAAAGTATCACAGCATGATGAGTCATGAGGTATGTATGCACTGCAAGTTACTGTACAACTAATTCGAATAAAGCAATCGATTACACAGACAATAAAAATGTACAGGTAATACATTGCTGTCTGGCTTTAGAGACATGAGAAGAAACCAGCCCAGAGCAGTGATTATTTTGTAGCTGTTTCCATACTCTTTGGCTATACTATCTGTGGGGTATTTTTCTTAATCACACAGAAGTTATAAAACACAAGTAGTTTTGTTTTTTTAATTGCTCTGTGTTTTTTCAGTGCTATGAAATTGGCTGAGTAGATCCCATTTAGCTCTGAAGCCTGACCTTTTAAGTTTTTCAATTGTCTAAAAATACCGAACTTCAGAAATTACTCAGAACATACAATATTTAAATTGCATCTAGCTTTTTCTGGTTCAGCTAATAAGGACCCATCTCTTAAACATCACTGTTTTACACATTGAGCTAAATAATGTATTCATTACCTTCAAATCCTCTCCTTAACATTCTCTGATATAAAGCCCACTTGTCTTTATTCGTGTTATGGAAGAAATAACAGCTCATTAAATACGAGGTCCCACAGAGAAAAACACGGGTTATGTAAGAAAGTCACTACAAAGTGTCCAACCCTAATCCTTAACAATTCTTTCTCATTATCACATTTCTCAGAACCATAAAGTGAGTGAGGCATGAGTAAATACCTATCCTCCTCAAAAGCAAACTCGGATTCCTCTTAGGACAAGGGGCCCATAAACTTAGGCAGTCTGAGGGTTGCTGCAATCAGATACAAGCTGACAAGAGACTGACAGAGAAGCTACTCTAAGCGCTACAGCTAAACACCTCTGTACAAAATGAATTACTACTATTTAATGGTGGCCCAAATTTAGTTGGCATTAAGGTCTATTTAAACATTCTGCAAGTAACATTTCCAGATCCTGAAGATCTAGAAATTACTCAATTACTCTGCTGGACCAGTGTGTGAAAATCTGTGTATAAAAGATTCCTGGACAAAAAACAACTGATAAGGAATCCTCATCTTGAGCATTTTACTTTGCATTTATTTTTGTTGCTTAGAATGTCTTTCTCATTAATTTTAGTTATTTTTGCCATTACGTATCACTAAGAAATTCTTTCTAGTAAATCCTATTGTTATTTTTCTTCTTATTGTCATAATTCTGATTGTCAGACATTGAGTCTGGCAAACTTCATCAACTTGTTTAATTTTGGTTTATCAAAGTATAAACGTGGTGAAGTTGTGGAGCTCGTCCAGCTTCCCTTTTTAGTCTTCCTCCTTAAGACTAATTAAACATCATCTCTTGCAGTGAATAGCTCTTTTAGAACAAGTTCTGCACCAAACCAGATTGTAAATTTTTTTCTGTGTGCACACTACTCACCTCTGCAAAACAAATGCCCTTCTGAACCCTTTTAAGCACATGACCTTCAAAATCCCTTTCACTTCAGAACAATCTTGAATTAATTTCTTATTTGCACATTTATACCAAAATTAGCTGACTCACACAAACATCAAGGTCCCCAGCACACCAACAACATTAATGCTCAAATCTTGCACATCATTGAGCCTACATTAAATATAACACACTCTTTTAAGATCAAGAGGATTCTGATCAAGATGCTGTTTAATACAGGACCCTGTTCCTAGTAACAGTTTCCTGTTCTTTGATATATAAATATGAAATAATAATGTTTTAAAGGTGCTTCAGTCACAATTCACCTACAGTCTGTAGTGTTCCTCTACCACTGTTCTATTTTACATGCCGTTTTGCCATCCCTAACTACAAGGCTTAGGCTCATAGGTCACACTCAACTTGATGACCTTCCACACGTTCTTAAATCTTTTATGATGACTGGGCTTTGGGCTGCCAAAACAAGTATCAACATCTGTGGAGGGCAATGTTTACTTTTCATTTATAGAGAATTTAACTTTGATTCTTAAAACTTACACTTTTCTTTCTCTCAGTTTCCTTTGGTCCCTGTTCAGGCTGTGACACTTCATCAGGTGGCACTGTTAAGCGTAGCCTACACACGTTCATCTGGAAGAACAAGATTTAGGTGTTACAAAAATGATTTTAACAATTTGCTTTACAGAATAAACTGTACTAAGATTCAACTTTGAACTTACTATTTTCTGTTTTCTACCACACAGCTGACAAAATATTATTTTTAAAGGTTAAAACTGGCAAAAAATAATTCAAGGGTATCCCCATAATTACATACCTGAAATAGCAGAAATTCATTTCAATCAATAAATTGTTCTTAGGTACTCATAAATTACATTGAGAGCTGAGATAATGGAACAGTGAACATAATTTTCTACTTTCTGAGTTTTGTTTGTTAATTTGGCATACTTTTATTCTTCAAAAGGGGTTATTTAGAAATGGAGTGTATTTTAGAATAAATGCTTCTTTTCTGTTCAGCATGTAGCCAAGTATTTGATCCAAGGATACCTCAGTACTGCAACTCCACTAAATGTGAAATAGGAATATTATTCAAATCTGATACATACAAATGGTTTGTAAAGATTCAAAACACTTTAAAAAAAAAGTTAAGAGGAGTTTCCTAAGTGATTTTAGAACAACCATTCTCTTGCCAGCAGGCAAGATACCTTTGTGTCCCCAGCTGCAGTTTGCCTTGCTTTGGACTGAGACATCTTTGGTTTAATGGTGTCTTCCAAGCAATACATTTCATACAAGAAGCTTGGTATAAACATTCAGTCTTAGTCCTATTCATGAGACATTTTTGTGGAAAACAACTCTAAGTCCTAAGCAGAGCACAGCAAATGATGAAATGAGAAATCTGGCTGTCCAAATTCAAAGCTGCACAATACTGTCCTGTAAAATCCCAGCTGTCTGCTGCAACAAAGAGAGCTCTTAAAGCTCTTCCTCAAACCCTCTTAAGTATCTCTTTCATGGTTACTGTGGGCCATCATCACTGTTCTACAGCCCAGCATCTCATCTGCTCTAGATCTCTCGAGTTTCTCCTGGAGTCATGCTGAATGTGTCTCTATCTCAGAGCCACCTCCCCCGTGCAAACGTGTCTTGGTCATTACAGCACCTCCTTTTGCCTTGAAAATGGCAATAATGTTCTGCTCACTGCACTCAGAGCACTGCAGCAAAGCCCTTCCCATACACCCAAATGTTACCATTTTACAATTCATTTCTTCCAGCTGTCTTTCAAATCATTTGAGCTGCCTTGACTGCGTTTTCAAGCCTCTTTACAATACAACTTCCTCAGAGACCACTATTCAGCATCACAACAAGGATCCCTATTTTCCATTTCCAGACAAAAGACCTTTTTCAACTTTTCAAACAGGCTTTAACTTTTTCTTCTTCCCAAGCCAAAACAAATGGAAGAACTATCTATAACTTCATTATTTTTCTTCTGACATTTCTTTAAATCTGTTGAGAGGACAAACCAATAGCATTTAGACTACTGGTATGTTGTCAACTGTATTTTAGAAATATTATGTATTGCCTTCCATCTTCCTCTCATTTTGGTTTTTCAGGTCTGCAAGGCCAGTAAGAAACAGTGTCCTGAGATAGATTAAGCTCTTATAAAATATGTGAGATCTGTCTGTATTATAAAGAATAAGAAGGGAAAAAAAGATCAAGGTGAAATATAACCTATTCTGCAGACATATCTGTGAAAGCAATTTTTTGTCCAGTGGCCTCCTCCTTGTTAATTTATCATTCATCTATATGCTAGAAAATCTAGAGCAGGAAGCCACAAAATGACATAAAGCCCCCAAAACTTAAAAGCAGTTTATGCTTTCATATTTACTAAAGAATACTAAAACAATGAAATGCATTTTAAAATTATGAAACTTGGTATGTTGGCTTTTGATTGGCTGTTATGTTTGTTCTAAGAACACCAGACTGTCTCCATAATCTACAAAAGCTGTTGGTACTTCCTACTTACAGATTTGTTATTCAGATACATAAATAATAAATTCTTCATCTTTGGAACTCATTGATTCATAAGGTAATTAACATCACCTTTCCTCGTGCCCTTTCCTCCCATTAGCTTATTAACACTCTTTCCTCTTAAAATGTTCCTGTTTACAACAAGAAGGGAAACATAGACTGGCATTCCTCCATGTAGGCAAACAAAGACCAGAGCCATAAATAGGAAATAGAAGTGAATTTGTGCTGCACAGGAAGTGATAGATGAGGCCAACTTTTTCTTACAGTGCTTTCAAACAAAGGAAAACTGGACAAAAAGGATTGAACATATTGCTAGGATAAAACATTAAAAATGCCTGAAATAACTAGAAATAGATAATGACTGGCAACTCAAAGTTAGGAGAAATGAGGTTGTGTATGATTCTCTGAAGCGAATAACTTTCCTATTAATCAGTACGAGGCTAATTATAGCCAGCAGAGGTTCACAGTGCAGTGATTGTAAATAAGTAATTATCTCTGTACCAGTGAGTGAATCACAACTGCCCTTCACATCACAGGTGTTACAGGGCGACTACGAGGGAAATCACAGAAGTCCAGCACAGATGGCTGTCAAGTCATCACAACTACACTGGACTATAAATTAACAACAGTCATTTGTTGAGACTAAAACCATTGTACAATCAAAAAATTGTCATCATTTAAGCTGGTTTTTCTTGCCCTTTTCACTTTGCCTTATCTATTACCCCCAAATCACTTACCCCACCCCAACTGGCAATCATAAGGATTCCAGCCATGAAGTCATGCCCAGCAAGGCTTGTACAGCAGTGCACAGTACCACCCAGTTCCTTGCTAGAACAAACTTACACAGGCTGTACTCTGCTATTGTTTACAACAATAGGACTTCCTCAGCATCCCTGGGGAACAGCAGCAAACATATGAAGTAGCCATGCAGTTCTGCTCCTCCTAGGCACCAGATGATGCATTCTACCTTACGACAGCTCTACAGACCTATCTGCTAAAATTCAGAAACACTACGGAGATTGGAAAGGAAAAACAGCAGGCACTGCTTTTTCCTCCAGAACCCAGAAGCAGTTCTGAACACTGTTCATGCACTGTTCTTGCTCTGCAGGGCTTCCTGAAGGAACAACACGCTGTGCCATTTGTCGGTCAGTTTACTTGACCAAATCAATGAGCAGGCTCACATGGGAATCACAGCAAGCCCTACTCCCACAGCAAACACTGCTGTAGTGATGCCTTAAAATGGAAATGAAATCTTAACAGGAAGAGACTCGACTCAGTGCCAAACAGTGGCAGGATAACATGCAACTGAGGATGAAAAAGTAATTTCCAGAAACAAACTGGGTAATGCAGAGAGAAAATGGGGAGGAAAATGAGAACTACTCTGTCAGGAAAAGAGCTGTAATTCAATTTCCTTCATCTGCTTACTGACAGTAAGAAAAAGTGAGAAAAAACAGGGACAGACATGACTTCCACCCTACCTTTATGACATTGACATTGTAACTTTGTGAGCATAACTTTTAAAGAGAAATACTGGGTAGAAGAAGAATCAGGTATCTTTCTAACAATCCTACAAGACTGTTTGACTTTTGCTTAATTTGCACCATCTGTAGCTTTGGCAAGTCAACATTATAAATAATCTTAATTGTGCCAACATTTTATGCTTGCTCCTAGCTTTTTGACACCAACAAACCCTAAGTGGTATTTCCAAAGTTCATCTGACATAATTTGTGAAACAAAGATACAGACAGGAAAACAAAGACTGGACAGGTTCACCCCAACACTACACCAGACAACAGAAGTTTCCTGACTGCAATGAAAAGTAAAAGATGAAAACACACTTTTTTACAGAATTTCTAAGAGGCTAGTGGGAAAGCATAGAGGAGAGCTACTGCAATATGGCAGTTAAGGAAAAAAAAACATCAATCTAGTTTAGTTTTAAAATGTTGAGAATCCATGGCCCAGATCCACAATCCACATGTATGTTTACCATCCTACTCAAATCACTAGGGTGCAACTTAAAACAAATACAGACGACAGATTCAGTTTAAGTCATGTTCTTCAGCCTCTTCTTCCCCCTTTCCAAAAAACAAAGCACCCAGAAAGACATGAATCAGAATTAACTATGGGCTGAAATAATTACAGATTTTTTCATTAAAATTAATTTTTAAATTAATGAACAATGCTGTTATAGAATAACCAAAGTTACTAGTACAGCAACAGAAAAATACAAGCTATTCTACTAGCAACCAGTCTCTAAGCATTTTACAGGAGCCCCACAAGAAAAAGATGTGGTTCAATATTGATCTAGCTTCAAACCAGTCCTGGAGTTCAACAGCCCCAGAATTTAATACTGTTGATACTGACAACAAATGGGGATAACACGTTTGTAGAGTAACTATCTACTACCTTATCAGCTCAGTGGCCAAAAATCACCTGCCTAAGGTCCAGTGTTGGCTTTAGACCTTTGAAAGTGAAAGCAGAAAAACAGTGCATGTTTGCTTTCAATTCTAAAAAGCAAAGAAGAAAGAACTTTCTTTGGTCATTTATCTGTTTATTAGGCTGCTCCATTTATGAAATCTCTGCCATGAGATTCCACACACAATTAAAGGGCACTTTTCCTGTGACCACAGGCACACAAGAATGTGACACACATCCTCCATTTATTCAGCAGTTACTCTAACTGTCTCTCTCCCCTCTTCTGACAACTCATGATAAGAGAGCCACACTTCACTAAAAAAAAGGGACAACAGCTTCCCAGTAGGCTGTAGTTGTGAATAAAATTTTCACCAGTTTTCTTAAAATAATGTATCAAGTACAGTTCGTAATTTCTAAGAAATCCATCAAGGGGATTAAAATAAGAAGCTTACCACCTGAACAGAAGTTCCGTTACTTCTTTAAGAAATACTAGAATAGGGAAACTCAGTGGGAACACATAAATCATATAGGGAACATAAATATGATTTTCAAGTCATCATAATTTTTCTTATGCATAAGCAATTTCATTTCTATGAAGACCAGGGATCGTTTTGTCAGGAAGACCATTCTGACCTTCTTGCTATCATGTAAAACCAGAGCAACACAACATTCTTCAGCTTTTAAATTATGAAGTCATATTTCTGAAGCATCAAAACAAAAACTGCCTAATTCAAGAAACGTCATGGTCACATGGTATTTTTGGTAAGGATAAGACTATCACTCACTTTGATTTCTTTTTTCACATGTGGAATCAACATTCACAATTATAGCAGTGTAGTTATAGCAGCAAGAAAAGGGCTATTTAAAGCTGGGTGGCTGCCGAGACATTCCTGTCATATCTGCCTGAGTTTTAAAAACTTTTTAGAAGACAAACAGATTAATACATGGTTATTATCTGGTGCAATTATGATTTTTTAAAAAAATCAGCAAATTACATATCTGCATTTGAGCAACTGATTATACAATTAAATTACTATTGCCATCTAAATCATTACAGTGAGCTTTCTCAGGATAGGATAGGCGAGTTCGCAATTGTAAATATCCAAGCACATTTCAAGGATGCGAGGGAAGTCTCCAACACGAGTACGCCTTCCTCGCAGGTTTACAGAACAGGCCAGGTCTAAAACTACAAAAGCCTTGCAGGACTCCCCAAAAACTCTTCTTTTCCCAACAGCTACAAAGAACGCACAAAAAGATGCTCTCGCACCGCAAGTCTTTACCTGAAAGCACAGAAAATAAGGAAGGGTGGGAGGGGGAGAGAGGAGGGCGCTCCGTAGGTAACTACAGGAGGGGAGATGTCAAAGCTCCTCTCTGCACCGCGACCCTCCCGCCGCCCCCCGCGCTGCCCCGCGCACCTTCCGCCGGGAGCGGCCGCCGTCGCCGGGCGGCCTCCGGGGGGTGGTGGCGGTGACCGTGAGCCCCGAGCNCGCCCGAGTGCCCGACTGCCTCCCGTGGGGTGACACCGGGCAACGTCGCTGTGGGACGCTGAGGTGCCAGTGCAGGGTGGCATTCCCTCTGCTCGCAGGAATATTGGGTGTCGGGGTGTAGCCGGGGGAGAGGAGCTTCGAGGGGAGACCCAGAAAGGTCCGTCTGTCACACAGCCCCCTCCCGGCACTGCAAAACGGGGTTTAGGGCTCGCAGGAGCCACTGGCGGCCACTCAGTCCCGTTCTCCGGCACCCACCTCTGAGCACAGTTAGAGAGTGCTGTGTGAAAGCTGGACACCGTCCTCCCCTTCCTCCCACAGCAATTCGTGAGCCACCCAGCTCTGTCAATTGCTGTCCGTGCTCCAGGAGTGGGTACCAGGCTCATCACGCAGATCCCAGCCAGTCTCGGGGTTGACAGGCACGAAGCCGGTGCAGCTCAGTGCATGAATGACAGCATCAGCCTCAGTGCCAAAGGTCCAACAAGGTGAGTGTGGTCTGCCCGAGCCGGCTGGCCCCGAGCCAGATTGCAGGTGTGGACTTCAGCATTTCAGATGCTCGGTTCTTCCGGATCTGGGCTGAGGGAACGCCATAACCCTACACAGCCTGGGCACACAGCTTCATCTGCAGCCTTGGGCATCTGTCACGAGCACTACATTCCTCAGTAATCAAGAGCATTACAAGCAAAGGAGATGCTTTTGTTTGAAAGAAATGACAGAACAAATAACTTAAACAGCATTTTAAAAATAATTTCTCTCCTGTCTCCATGTAATTAAATTAAGACCACGAGAAAACAGAGTTGTGACTACACAATGTCCTTACCCGTTAAGATGTTAATGACCAGAGAGTTGAAGAGAGGAAATCTGCATTAGAAAAATGGAAACTGCACTGAACTATGGGTGCCTCACTCTCTCTGTGTACAATGCCTCTGTTCACTTCTGCCTCTCAGCTCTCTGTCCCCAGGCAGGATATTGAGCTATCGACATGACAAGGATCTGAGGAAGAGAGAAAGAAATCATTGCTCAGCACAGAGGAATGAATGAAGGGTCTGCATTTAGTACTCAGCATGGTTTTTGTTGTTTTCCCAATTACTGTTCTCTTCTCCCGGGGAAGGCAATATAGCCCAAGGCATATGAATTAGAACACTGACTTGTATTTGGATTTCTCTCAAGGCAAGATTCAGTGTCACACGATTCTTTTTGTGGCAAGGTCTCTTGTTCATACAAACAATTGCATTTCCCTATGAAACACCTCCTATATTAAGTCCTGGTTGTAATACTGCTTTTGTGGGTTTGCAGGTGGATAATAGGTGTGTCATCATCAACAGGAACAAGCTCCTTTACACATATGTTGTCTACCCGTGGGGCTATCCCTTAGCACTTGTTCCTGGTCAATCTGATGAGTCTATTTAAATTCTGGTATGCAGACAGCTGGTGACATCTGTGGTTTCAGCTGAGAAGGAGTTCACAGACCTGTGAGGTTGCCTTGGTTAGTTATAAGTTGTATTTTCTGAACTGTATTTCCCTCTGGAACAAGATGTGTGTGGGGGGCTGCCCAGTCACTGCAAGATACAAACAGAACTGTTTCTCTAAGAACAGGCACAGGGACTAAACTTGTACTACACTATGGAAAAGGACCTCCCTTCTTATATGAGTATGGCACAATAATCAGATCTCTGGGAAAATTTGCAAGGCCTGCATCAACTTTGAGAATACTGATAATTTTGATGGAAATCTTTTAAGTGCAGATGAGCAAAAGACTTGTCCATGGATAATAGACAGACAATAAAAATATGGTTTTCTCAGTTATGTCTACTTCAGTTGCAGCTCTCCCCAGTTCTTAGAAAATAGCAGAAAGACACCTTTATTGATTTACCAATATTTGTTTGAAAAGGAGCATCTTCTATTTAATCCTCACATTAATATCCTCCAAGAAAAAATAACCTACATGCATGATGAGTAGTCTCCTTATTTTGGATACTTTCAGAATCTCCTTCTCTTCCCCCACCAACCAGATGCACAAGTGTAGTAAGGAGAGTAATTTGTTTGCTGCCTTGCTACTTGACCATGCAAACATTTGCAGGCTCTTGACCCCTTGTGTAGCCTGTGCGACCCATCTTTGCATGAAAGCAACATTTGAAACAACTTTTTCTTCATCCCCAAAACTCTGCCTACACCACAGGGATTATGGAGCCAACCAGTTGTATGGAGTGAACATCTGGTACTCCCCAGGTGGCAAAAAGAAACCTGAAGAGAAGCTGTTGAAGCAATATGAGACGTGCACAGCAGAGCTGAAAAAAAGAAATCTAGAATTATTTTTGGATTAAGAAAGGATAAACCAATTTGTGATCTTCGGCTTGGACCAAAAGACTGTGGCGGGGAACAGCTGACAAGGCATAGAAGATCATGACTGGTATGCAGAAGTGAACAGGGAATAGCTGTTCATTATTTCCTACCCTTGAGATTTGGAGAAAACCAGGCACCACACTTCTGTGTGAAGTTATGTCAGAAGAATCACTGATCATGAGGAGTATAAATACTCCCAAAAAATAGCTGGGTAAGCTAATGGAAAACAAGCTATGAAACATGAAGACATGCCTCCAACTACTGACTCAGGTGGTCCCCAAAATGTGGGTTTGCTTTGTTGATAGCTCCCCAGTCAAGGGACCTCTGACCACTCCTTTGTCCTCCTGGGCAGGACTGACTCCCCACCAACAGTACTAGAGGCGACAGGCTTCTAGCAAGCAACAAGTCTCCTCTGCTCTGGAAAGGTGCTCCTGTGCCCAGCTGTTGCTTGTCTTGGGCACACTCTGCATGGGCATGGCTGCAGCTCATTATCTCATGTTTGCCATTCTCTCTCACTCCCTGTGGAGGCTTAACGCAGTCACTCCCTCTTTCTCCAGTGTCCCTCTTCTGCTTCCTGACACCTCAAGGAGAAGTCTCTGCTTGGTTTCAGCTTGTCCCTGTTTGCCAGGCCCCATGACCTCGGTTCTGATAATCTGAAGTAGATCTGGCACAGTTTACAGCTCTTCTTTCCTGCAAGAGTCATTGTACACTGCTGTGAGCATTTCATACTATGCTTGGGACATGGCACTAGTTTACAGAAACAAGATGGAGGAATAAAATGTAAATCACTACTTGGGAATTAGTTTGACTAAAATAACTCTATTCTGCTGATTTTTACAGCTGGACAGACTGCCCAAAAGATATATATAATCATACAGACTGCTCACAGACAATATACAGTATGGTGGCAGAACATAATCGGACCAGGATGCTGAGCTTTCAGTTCAAAACCTGCCAGTGCTTTGTAACTACAATGGTCCAAAGACACAGAAGGTTAATTACACGATGACACTACAATATGAATATTTGAAGCAATAGTTATTGTGAAAAAGCTAATATAATTACATAGAAACAGCAAGAAATTTAAACTGTAGGAACCTTCTTTGGTTTTTTGTAACTACCCTGTTTCCCATCACCAGCATTACTGATTTTTTTTTCCCCAGGAGGCCCAGAGACCATTATGCTGTGGGAAAAATGAAATAGGATGGGACAGTTGCAACAGGCCTTTCTATGAAAAGCCCTTGATCACAAGATGGACATAGACCAAGCAGTACATAGAGGAGGAAGAAGGTCTGCCCTCCTAGAACAGCAGGAGTGTGTAGCCTGGTCTTACCATAGCAAATCGCCTAAATGTAGACATGATAAAATGCTGATTTTTTCTTTCTTTCCATCAAAATCTCCTGTCCATCTTCAGGCTAACTGCTGATACAGTCCAGAGGAAAAAGAAAAGTTCCTGTAACACATGATCAACTGGAATATTAATCCTAAAAGATTTGGGAATAATTGCAGTCACAAATTGTACAAGAACTCACACCTGTGGTCATTAAGGTTATAAAGTCCCATTCGTATTGCTAGAAAAATGAGGTTATAATTAACTTCTAATAGCCTTCACTTTCCAGGGGGATTAAGATCTATTCTGCCTTCATCATCCCTAAGGCATGAAACCCATTTATAGCAGAGATTATCAAATGGACAGATGCATGTAAAATATTTCAGAACCAGACTTAATAAGGACTGGAGGCTTGATCACTAATATTTCCTGAAAGCTGGGTTTTTTTTCTGACAGCTCTCACTGTTGTATTCTACAAACACGCACTTAGCTCAGTACCATGTAATTATCAGGCTGTCTTTTTTGGGTATTACAGCTCATGTGAAAATTTTAGCCTGCTAATGGTCATAAAATAGCCTTATGCATCTCAGAAACTGAGCTCCCAAAGTCAGTTGCCATAGGTGCTCTTACATGCAATATACAAACCAATATATAATACTGTGCCATTTTTCTCTTGAGTAGTATTTTGTCTTTCACTGACAAATATATCTTTGCTGCATTTGCAGCTACTGTTACCCTTTTGATTTGACATAATGCATACAGCTACCTGAATGTCCAGCTTGGTTTAGCTGCAAGCATCAAATCACTTCTCAGACCTATTGATATAACTGTTTGCTCTCACTCTTGGTACATGGCTAATACAAGATTACTGTAAAAACTCAGAGCCTTTCCTGCTGATCTCACACACACAAATCTGTAATTAGAAATTCCCATATCAGGAGTTTGAAATGCAGAATGCACATTTTATTTGTGCAAAGCCCTCAGTATGTATTTTACGTAATTATTTCAGTTATGGTTGAATAAAAATTAAATTCCTGGAGTTACCTGAAATAATACCTTGCTTCCATCTTTACTTATAATGTAGTCACAGACTGCAATTGTAGAAAATTGTTGTAGCTTCTGCTTTTAATTGTTGTCCTACTTTCTACTCAAAGTCCATCTTCCTGTTGAGTTCTCAAAATACTTTTTAACTATATAGCAACAAAGTAAGAAAATGCTAGATAGGTCAATAAGGAATACAATGCCACATGCACAGTAATTTCCCCTCTAACAAGACAGAAAGGACAAAAGGGAATGGGTTAGTCAGGAAAAGCTGTATCTGGGCATGACCACAGAGCAAGTCCATTGAAGCCAATCAGGTAATGACAATAGTACCAGGATTCTGCCCTGTACCTTTATGCATTCATATTGGTGGCATTTCACACAGTGTGTAGCCCAAGCAGTGGGAAAAATGAAAATTACACCTGGTAGATGTGATCTGTAGAGCCAGACTGTTAAAAGCAGTTTATAGAGAAACAAAAATTACCACTACTATTATTTTAAACAAGGCTGCAAAGCCCTAGAAAGGCAAGTTTTTCAATATAAAGTTATTTTTACCTTTATTGGGAAGGCATTTCATTAAGCAAGTCTATAAATCATAATTTTACACCTCTATAGTAATGACTTTTGTTTTATTATATAGAAAAAAAAGACTGGAATTTAAAATCAACTGAGAAATATGAAATTTATTGAGACAAATATAGGACAGTTTAATTTATCATACGTGTCTGTATCTGAATGAAAAGATAGCTAAGAGTAATATTTCTGTCACAAATTCTTAGTGATCTAGATAGCATCACTTCAGATGTTGCTGAAGCACATAGGGCATCAATAGAGTTCTGATTCAGCAGAAAAAGAACCACCCCCTGATTCATCTTCACTGTTTCCTTTTTCATGTAGGTGTCCCATTCAGTTCACAACTGGGTCACAACCCACGGCACTGTGGCTCGAGATCCACGTGAAATGCTGGAAGCTGTCACTCATTCTCCAGCAGTAGGTTTGGTTTAGTCAGTCATGCAAGCAGGACAGTTCAGCATAGATGCCATATAAAAATATGCAGCACAGGAGCAGCAGCATTGTTCACACAGGGGTGTGGCTTGGCCAGGTCATGCAATGGAACCTGTTAAGGGAGGTAGGAGAGTAGAAAACAGGCGCACCCACCATTAGCACCACTGTTATATTGTCATGGAGCTGCACTTAAAATCATGTTCCACTCCCTAGAGACAATAGCAAATGATAGATAGATCTCTTCTGATTCCAGTATTGTCATTGTGTCAGGAAATAAGGAAATTTTAGAGGCAGAAATAATTTGTGGAGTGAAAGTTTTTCCTTAAGTGTGAAGAATGTACATATTTCAGGGAATGAGAGCATTAAGGGCAGGAAATCACTACATGTATTTGACTGACCTGTTTTAGTTTACAAAGGGGAAGATGAGATATTTTATCGTTGTTCCTCCACAGGAAAGGAAACATAGAAGAGTAAGAAGGGCAAACCCAATATTCTGCCTCAGCTCTATCTTATGATAGAAGACCAGAATAGCAAGTGGTTGACTTCAGTCCTTCTTCAGGGCAGAGGATGATGGAAACCAAGCATTTGTCTAGAATATCTGCACAGATGCTACAGAAGTTCTTGGCTGTTTGGCTTCTCCCTTGTTTCAGATCTAAGACCTCCATATTCTCTCATCTCAGAATGATATACATGGGAATTTGGCAATTCTTAATGGACTCTCACAGCCCATTGCCTGTTCACACACAGAGCTGGGACAGGGAGTTGTCCATAAAAGTTTAGTGTAAGTGAAAGATCTTCTGTTTGTTCTATTATTTATTTCCTTTCTACATACTAAAAAGAAGTCTATTAGAAGTCATATAAAAAAAAAAATAAGGTGAAAGAGGATGTATTTTAACCATAACATATCAGGTCATACTGACTCATGAAATCAGGGGACCTTCATAAGGAAACTTTGGTCCCTCTAGTTCCAAAAACATTCTAGCAGACATCTCTGTATCTACAGTATAATGAAATTTACTTATCCTGTCACCAAGGACTGTCTCATTTCCTCTGTGCCTAAGTCATCATAATAATAGAAAAAAGTAAATTAACGATCAATACAGAAGATTATGTGGGTCTAACTGGACTAAAGTTATTAGGAGGGAATGTAGGAAGGACTAAATAGTTAAGGTACTTAATAATAGATGAGCCACAATGACTAAATATTACTTAAGGGACTTCCCCTCTAACGTTGGTGCTAGAAAGGAAATGGATTTACACACCTCACCACTTATATATTTGGTCACACACTGTATCTGTGAATCTGCATGGCCACTCCCCAGATTTCCCGTGTGTCATTCTTCAGGATGCTGCAGCCCAGGAGATAAAAGACTTCTGTCATTAGCATTAACTTGAAAATTGCATTTCCCTGAACAATTAGCTGGTTTTCTTTTTCTCATAATCTCACCATGCTTAGGCACTTTGCTGCACTTCTGGCCTATCCAGGTTACTTCTTTGAGAAGTTTATTATAGGATAAAAGATCACCATTCCCACCTCAGGAAATCTTTGAGAGGAGTTACTGAAGGACTGAAAAGCTACCTGAGTGACTGGATTGACTAACACGTGGAATTCTCTTAAGCCTTGAGCTGGCCTAAGAGGAACACATTTTCCTGTATTTCTTGCTGGGGCAGAACTGTATCACCTTGCAGGGGTAAACAGAAATGGCATATCAAGAGGTGTATTCAAATTCTTCTTTGTTGGATCTTTGCATGGAAAGCAAACAGTATAGGGCTGCTGTATTTATTTTCAAATGCAGCTTCTGCAAGTTGTATCCTTTTCCTGTTAGCTTTGTTTAAGAAGAACTCACAAAGCTTTTTAAAATTCACACAGACATAGTCACATGCATGACAGTTTGGATGTAAGCAGAGAAAACAGATACAAGAGGGGTATGGATAGCAATGAGTGCTTAGAACAGACCTGTCTGAAACACCAATTCTCCCTGGTGCAGAACAAGAACAGAAAGATACCAAAAATCATGACAAGAAAATTGCCCTACTTATGCTCTCATTTTTTACTAGCATCTATCTGATATTAATTGAGAAGTAAACGAAGATGCTCTGGATATTAATGTGGGTTAATAGAATTAAAGTAGCACAAAGGGAATATCTTATTGCCTTTTATAATTAACCTGTAGATCCATTGCTGCCACAGGTCACAGAGTGAAGAAGCCCTGAAGGAAGAAGTTGATACTCATGGTTTTGGGTGGGTTTACAGGCTCAGGTTTAGGTCAGGCAGAATCATGAGCTGGCTGGCATGAAATCAGCCTGAGTTATCAGCCAGACTTACCTGAGAGAGACTGACACAACTGACATGGGGGGAAGGAAAGGAGGGGTCTGCCTTCCTATGGGGCTCTGGGAATTGGCTGCTATTGAAAACAGGATGTTAGACCTTCAGTCTGCCTCTGGAAATTTCTATATTCCTATCTTTTAGAGAAACATTTACACAATTATTAATAACACAAGATCCAATCCTCCTTCCTCTACAATTAATAGCCAAATTCCCAGTAATTTGTACTTCTGTAGAACACAGGTTATAATATATTAATAGCATGCACTGGATACATTGAAAATACCTGATGATTGTTCATTTTCTAGCTTGTTTTTAGTAAACCATTTGGAGGAGCAACAAAGACTTCCAAAATCTTAATCCACAGTCCTATGACAGTGTACTTTTGCTAAAGGATTAGAATGAAAACGACACCAAAATATTCTGACAGCAGACAGGTTAGCAAGGTCTTATTGAGACATTTTGGTACATTTCCCACTTCTCATATGACTGGAGTTACAGAGTCTACGAATTCTGGGGTTTTCCTCTGTTAATACACACATTTAGTATTTTGATGGATTAACAAGAGGAGAGAACAGAGACAAAAAAATCCTATAGAATTTAACATTGGACAAAAAAATGTTAAAAATGTTAAAATTGTATTTCTTCTGAACATTTCTGTAGATTTCTCAATAGAATATTGTTTTCTTCTCCTTGGCTTAGGCAAACATGGGTGTAAATTGCAAAGGAAGATGAGTACAACTAGAACACTAGAACACATCCTACCCATACAAACAAATCTTCCTCTTTAATAGGATGCCTTTTTTGCATAAATCTGCTGTAACCATAAGCAAAATTTCATCATCATTTGGAATCATTTCAGTTTAAAGGTGATTTTCTGACAACAATGGAAGCATCTAGAAAACGATGACTTGAAACATTTTTGGTTGAACTTTTGACCCTGAGAGGAACCTGACGTAAACTTCCTCATCTCCAGGCTGGATGCCTACAGTGCAGGAAAGGCACACAAGCACACATACAGATGGTATGGTTAGATTGATCTGTGTCTAGCATAACTCCAGACATCATGTTTTCATAAATAATGGGTTTTCTTACCAGCTGTGAACTTCTGGTTTTTGATAAATTATCACCATCAATGTCAGTGTGTCTAATCATGCTGTATATAAAAAAAAGTACCAATTTTTATTATCCTTGCTCTATTCTGGAGATTGTCACCTTGTTACAGTGTCACTGAACAGTCAAGACTACATACTCTGAGCTTTTTCTGTCCATCATAAACTAATTTCTTCAGACTCAGAGCCACTCAATTTTCTGTCTTCTTACAGTCATGCAGCAGTATCTGAGTACTTACAGCACCAACATCTTTATAGGAAAGCACCATCATCCTTCTCGGCATGATGAGTCATCAGTCGCTTCATGCACCTTAACATCTCGAATGCTACTTTGACAGTGGTTCTACACTGAAAAGGATTTTTGTGGAGCACTATGTCACTTTGTGAACAGACTACTTCCGGAAGGGAAACCCGGCTGTTGTGTCTTGTATTTCCAGAGAATTGATTTCCGAGGAGGCACTGAAGATGAACCGAACCACTCCCGGCCGAGGGGCCGGAGCCGCCCGCTCTGCTGCCCCCTGCGGGCCGCGCTCCCCCGCGACTCCGCCCAGACACCTTGGTCTCCCATGCACCTCCCAAGTTTAAGATTTCCAAATGTTTTCCGTCGAAAAACAGGTTTTTTTTTTCTCAAGAGCCAGAAATGCAAAGCTCTGCTAAGCACAGAATAGCTACAGAGGAGCAGCAAAGTTATTGGGTGTTAACGTCCCATTTTCTCTCTACATTACTTCTAACTTGTAAGAATGGTAGAGGTGGTAAGAAAAATTGCACTGACAAGATAGAGTGTTGCTTGTTATCTGATTCTATCTCCACTCCTAGCATCCTCCCAGGGCTCACAGCTGGCAGCTGGGCACACTCACAACTGCAGTAAGAAGCACGGTCCCTCTGTGCCTGGTTAGTATTTTCACATACTTGAGAAGAAAAGTTAAAATGACAAGACTTTTTTAAAAAGTTTGTGGAATCAAAGCTCAATTACCTCATATTTAGTGCTCTAGGCTCAGCAGGCATAGGAGGTAACTATTTAATCACTCAGTGTGGAGATCTACTGAATGCAGGAGTTACACTGTGCACTGGTGCTGACACATCACAGAACAGACCTGAGCCAACTGCCTCCCTCCACCTGCCCTTCAGCTGCAGCTGCAAATGTCATTTAATGGTATATTGACATGGATGGATGCTGCTGTTTAGACACAGGCTCCTGAGGCTTGGGTAATCCAGCTTTGAGCCACAAGCACCTGCACTCCCTGGAAAAACATTGTGAGGCTTTACAGTAAGAGCCACCAGGTGAATACAAACATTCACCAAGAGGCGAGGTAAGCAGATATTGCACAAATTTAAAAAGCTCCTTATTTTGCTCAAATAAAGCTGAAAGACAGATGTTGAATGTCACAGCCACAGTGCATCCTGACATTTCCTGTGCTGCCACCCTGGCAATGGCACCAGAGCACACTGCAGATACTGCCTGCCTCTCGCTGTACTTGTAGACATGTGGTAAGCAAAAAATGAAGTCAAATAAAATCCCAGGCATATATTACAGATTTCATCCACAAGAATGCGAAGATCTAGCAGACACCTGGAGAGTACAACCAGGACAGGTGTGTTTTTTGAGTTTTTTCTTTCTTATCCTGACCAAAATACTCCAAAATTCTAAACTTGCAAAAACACCAGAATGTTCCAACAGCCACCTATCCAACAGCCACACCTTTCTGTCAGCACCTGGGAACCTGTAATTGCTGTGAGTAAGCTAATGCTAACTCTGTTTCCCAGACATCTGGCAGTCAGGTCTCTTCACTTCATCTCTGGCCTGATGCATCTAAGCCATGCCTTGGGTCTTCCAATGGAATCTGCACTTGTCATTGATGATGAAGAACCACAAGTGGGAAGAGTAAGAGAGACCATCAGCTAGGCACTGCTATAGAAAGCACAGCACAGGACAGCATAGACTGGTGGTCCTGAGACACTTACCTGCACCTTACCTTTATAGGGCTGCTATGTTGCAAGCAGTTGGCCCAGCAGGGTCTCTAAATGGAACCCATTTCATTTAGAAAACCAAACTTCCAAGTTTGTGAGCATTCTGAGTTAGTTTGTTACATCCACACAGACCATAGTTTTCCATTCTGGCTCAGTAATGCTTAAGAAGTTCATATTTGGGAGGGACATTTTGATCTAAATTATGAATTTGATCTTACCTCTAAAATAGCTGGACACCAGACTCAATATGTATTGAAAGGCACAAGGCTGTGTTTAAAGTATACACTGCCTAATTCAGGAAGCTTCCTTTCTTTGGTTGGCTGATTTTACTGTTTTTTTACATAGTTTTATTGGGCTCACTTAACTCTTTTTTCCTTTCCACTTTTCATAGCCATTCTATCTGTTACACAATAAACCATTTTCTTGTTTGAAGAAAACCAGATTTGAAACTTCCATAAAGCAAGGAAATCTATACTTAAGGCTGTTGTTCTGCATAAAGACACTCCACAGAGCCTGCTGGTTAATGCAGAGCCAGACCTTCAATCTCAGATGTGTACCAGGATCCTTAAGAATGAAGGGAAGGTCAAAATCAAATTAATCAGAACTGGATCCTGAGTTAAATCTTTCCTGCTGTATTTCTTCCTTACTTCCCATTATGCCTTTTGGCAGAGTCCATCCTAGCCAGCCTGTATGCAACCAAGATGAAAGGAGTACTGGGAACTAGTAAAAATAGCTTTGTAACCTAACACATGAAGCATTGTTCAGACAGCCCATTCTTCAGAAGAAATAAAAGTACACAGAAGGCAAAGCAAAACTCAGGTTACCTGTAATGAGTTCATCCTCTGCACTCACATAGAAATGTTCCTACAGTTTTCCTACTGACATCCTGGACAGCTTAAAATCTCATCCTCCACCTGTTCTCTGAATTTAAGTATATTTTTTTATTGCCTGTTCTTCTGTTTATGGCATGAAGCTTCAGGATCTAAATAAACCAGTAAATTATTACTAGAAGCAGAGAAAAAATCAAATGCTGCAGCTTACATAAAACAGTCCCTGCTGACCTCACGTAAGATTCATTGGTACCAAACATTAAAGGGCTGTCATGCTGCTACTGAGGTAGGTGAGGCAAATCAACTACTGCACTTGGCTTTGTCTGCTGAACTGCAGTCCTCTTCTTCTTAAGTCTTTCCTTTCTTACATGTTAAAAGAAAAACCTGTAATACAAAAAACCCCTCTCTATTAATTTCTATACCTTTTTCTCAATAGCCCAGTGCCCATGAGTAAATTTTGAGATGACAATGAAATTTTCCTCAGTATAACATAGTAGGGTCGGGGGGTTAAACATGTTACATAGTCAGAACCTTCTGCAAAAAAGAATAAATTATATGTCTTAGAAACCCTGGCAATTTCTAAAGAATGTTGCTTTTTCAGCATAGTCTTTGAACATTTTGCAATGTTACTTGATAAGTGCAGTTGGTAGAAATTAAGCAGCTGAAATGTGTAGCTCTACTCACAGGATAGGAAGCTTCAGTAAGCTAAAAGAATCAACATTTAATTACTAAAATATGCTGTGTGATCCAGAAAAGGCTTAAAAGCTGAAGCTTTTGCACTGTGTAGCTCACTCAGCAAAGCACACAGCTGGTCTGCAAAAAATGAGGAAAACACATGGCTTCTGGAACCATTTAGAAAATAATTTATAAATCAGAACAGATTATTTAATCAGGAAAAGGGAAGAATTAAGCTGAGAAGAAAGAGGATAAATCAGAGGAATACACAGATTAATCAAGTTACAGTCTCATCAGCACGAGTTGTGGGGGGAAGATGTGCCTGGTGCTGGAACAGTAAAAAGCACAGTGATGAATTAAAGTATTTGCATAGTGCAGGAATTTCCTTAAATAAAGTGCAGTGCAGGGAGACAGGTACAGGGGACAGCAAGAAGACGACAACTTTTCCTTTTTATTCCTTCAGGCACTAACCAGAGATATGATGTCTGAAAGATCTTAATGCTTTTATGAAAAGGGATGCCTTCCAAACTCAAGGGCATTAAAAAGCATTATTGTGATGAGGACCTTTAATTTCATTACTTAGTGAGGAATCTATGGAAGACAGAAGGATTTTCTTCACTTGTTTAACATCGACATATTTTGCATGGTATAGAAACTGCCATGTAAAGACTTTGGAGCACTTGCCAAATGTTGGTGATTTAAAACCTAAAAAAAGGTCTTGTAGAAGTAATTTATCTTCTCCTATCTACAAAAACAGACTCAGAAAACCAAGGCCATTCACCCCAGATAGGACAAAAAGTTAACTGTTCACTACAGATTACTTACACTGAGAGACAAGCATCCACTATAAAAGTCATCAGTTCAAACTTATAGAAAACATGATGTAGCTTGGTCCGTTTGTTTAAGAGATATTATAGTACTGTGGAAGAAAACTCAATGTCTCTACAGCTCAGAATTCAAGCCATATCTCTGTAATACACTAGAAACTCTGATGTTTATACAAACCTCTAGGCACTGAGTGTCCCGTAACTATGTTTCTTTACATGGACCTCCCTCTTGCTTCCTTTTATGCGTTAAGAGTTTCCTCTGAAATTCATTTAAAAATAGATTACATTAAAAAAACAGGAAAATTTTTCTAAACAAAACTTTGACTGAAGATGAGCTTTGATCAGAGCAAACAGGAGGTGGAGTGAACAAATAAAATGACTAAGCTATTACAAATTTTGTTTGTGGCAATGAGGATGATTTAACCATTACAATAGTTAACATGTATCAAGAAACAGAGCTACCAACTGCTTGGTGAATGAATTGAAATATTCTTTTCAGTGTCTTAAGACTTTTAGTCATATTATTTGAGAACTCTAAAGAGGAAATGCAACTGGCAAGTCAAATGAACAAACTAAAGACAAGTCCTTTCTCTGAAAACACAGGCAGGGAGGGAGGTTTACTAAGAAGGATCACTGCCAGTAGGAGTCTAAGATCAAATGAGGAGTCTTCTAGATGTTACACCTGCCACCTGCTTTTCAAGTTACAAAGAAAGTAGCCATCCAAAGGGAAGAAAACGCAGAAATTTGTTTACAGCATCAGTGTTTCCCAGATAATTATTTTCTTGTTTTGTTTTAAACATGTCTTCTATATGAAATTCAATTGCCATATCAAATTATATGCACAAAGTAGAACTGAGAGCACTGACTATTTATTTTAAGTGAATTTTTCTTTTACAGTTTAGTGTAACTGGAGGTAGATGCAATATTAAGTGATTTTTTTTTTTTTCCAGTGGTTTGAAATAACAGGATAAACATCACAGGATAGAGTACTGGGGATTGGAATCAATTGCTTTCCTACATAAACATGCAAATAAAACAACAAATAAATCACAGCAGTTTCTATGATGATTGTCAGTACAGTGTAGCACAGGTCTTGGATGAAAGGCTGTTTCTGTGATGTCAAAATAGTAATGCCAATACTGCAAAAAATTCCATGTGTATGCTACTGGAAAGGATACAAGATTCAGAGACAAAGTATTACAACTACACCATTCCTATTATTTCCTGTATAACTCAAATGATCAAAAGCAAGCTGAAGGGAATTACATGGTAAAGAGTCTGTTCTGCTATGTAGGAATATATTTCTGACCTTGCAGGCAGGAGTTTCATTTCATGTAACTGTATGAAAATGGATACTGCCATTGTCAGGACTTTTGCCTTAACCACACTGCCAGCCTCACTGTCAGAGCTGTTAAATTTGTTCTCTGCAGCAGATTCCTTTGTGGGAATAATGGAAGCTCCCAGCAACTTCAGTTCAAAGTATTTTTTACAATTCCATGATTACTTGATCAAATCAATGAACAAGTGCTCACTAACCTTTAACTGAGGACAAATACTGATAAATAGATAGGACCTAATTATGGTTTATTAACAAAATTTTGTAGTAATGCCCATTCCTTAGAATTCCAGATTTGCAAAGGAGCAAAACCAGTCTGGTGTAATACAAATGGCAAAAAAAATATTTTTAGCAAGAAAATGTCTTTAAAATAAAATCTTCAATGCTATTTCTTTTAAATTTCCCACTACATTCATTGAATAGATGGATAACCCAAAATACAGATACTTCTGTAAACTGAAATACTAATATATATTGGCAGATATGACCATGCACTGCAATACATTGCAAGTAGATGGTCAAGAAGAACTTAGAAAGAAAAATCAGATTACATACTTTCTGTTTCCTTGGTGCAATTTCTTGCCAGCAGCATAAAATTTTCATATCAATTAACAGATTTAAGCACGTACTTAATTCAAAGACCACAAGTAATTTTACTGGAACAAATGGGACTCTTGAGAAACTTGCAAGATGAGATGGTCCCAATCAGCAGGCCTCTAACATTCTGCCTCTGGCAGAACAGAATTCCTTTCAGGAAATGAAAGATACCAAGTAATAACTGACATCACTCTCAGTCTTCCCTACTAAGAACAGAAAGCTTCCCAAATGAAGTTTACAAGGAAGCTGAAGCCAAGCCTCTCTCATCATGCAGATACGATGGTCCTTTTAAAGTCAACAGGCAGGATTAACATTTGACCTCTAATATACAGAACACATACAATAAAACTTACACTGGTTTTAAAATGTACTTCCTGGCCCAGGAACTATGAATCTGCTCTGTAATGCATGAAATGTATCCATTTCCATTTGTTTTCCTCTTAGTGAAAACCCAAACATAGCATTCAATATAAACGTAAAGATTTTACATATTAAACTGATTTATATAATATTCAAAACTTTACAAAATAGTACTAAAGTAGTCAATAAAAAGATCAAATTTAAAATATTTACATTTTATACATTTACATTTCCCCTTACATACAATTATTAAATAATCTTCCATAGTTTCCTTAATTTTAGGGAAAAGCTTTTAATAACTAAAAACTAATTTTGAATTAGTATCAGATGGCTTTTTACTTGAAGAGAATTTTAGCAAAATCCCATTTCTAAAATGAAACATTATCCCCACGTTTTCAGTAGCAGTTTTATATATATATAGTTTTATAATGCAATTATAAAATTATATATATAAATAATGTTTTATAATGCAATCATGTTCTCTATAATAAACAGTGGAGATCTAAATATGAAAATGGCACAGCATGGATGGAAACATGATATTCCCAACTCTTAAATCCCTTTATGTCATTTGGCTTCTAGAATATCCAGTTTCTTGATAATTTATGTTATTCTTCCAGTATTTTCAAGGAATAGCATCCGTACTTATTTAGATTTTTGTGTCATCATCTTTAGAGAAATTATTTCCTGAAAGTACTTCACAAAGACTATCACCATCTGTGCTGAAATCATCATCGTCGTCATCATCATCATCAGAATCATCCAACATTTTACTTGGTGACTTCTTCAGTCTACTAAAACAAAAATACACATATTTACTATTAAAAAAGCACTTCTACACACAGAACACTTACACAAAGCTTTAAACATTGACAGGTAGGATTTACATTTTTGAAGGATGTCAAACTGCTCTGGCAGGGGTAGTTCATCATAGACTACATCTTACATGAAGGAAACATGCACAAGATTGAGCAATCACATTTTCAAGCATCTCTAAAGTGGCAGAGAGAGGAAACTCCAAACTTTGCACACTGAGATGTTCACAGATGGCCAAGGAAAACTAATACAGGATGACTGTACCTCTCAGCCATTAGAGAAATTTTTACTGCTACAAATGGTAAGAGTGTCAAGTCCCATCACTTTTTTCCATTTTATATTCCCTGCCTCAATAACTTTATCCAGTAGGGAGATCTTGGGTAGAAGGCTGGGACACCTAGAGTTTCACAGGTCTGTGTCAAACTGTGTGTGCTGATTACAAACTTGTAGAGGAAGCCCTCAGTTTATGGATTACAGGAGCAAGCAGTCAAATGTGTGAGAAGTGATGTGATACAAAACTGGAAGGTCNTTACAAGGAAGCTGAAGCCAAGCCTCTCTCATCATGCAGATACGATGGTCCTTTTAAAGTCAACAGGCAGGATTAACATTTGACCTCTAATATACAGAACACATACAATAAAACTTACACTGGTTTTAAAATGTACTTCCTGGCCCAGGAACTATGAATCTGCTCTGTAATGCATGAAATGTATCCATTTCCATTTGTTTTCCTCTTAGTGAAAACCCAAACATAGCATTCAATATAAACGTAAAGATTTTACATATTAAACTGATTTATATAATATTCAAAACTTTACAAAATAGTACTAAAGTAGTCAATAAAAAGATCAAATTTAAAATATTTACATTTTATACATTTACATTTCCCCTTACATACAATTATTAAATAATCTTCCATAGTTTCCTTAATTTTAGGGAAAAGCTTTTAATAACTAAAAACTAATTTTGAATTAGTATCAGATGGCTTTTTACTTGAAGAGAATTTTAGCAAAATCCCATTTCTAAAATGAAACATTATCCCCACGTTTTCAGTAGCAGTTTTATATATATATAGTTTTATAATGCAATTATAAAATTATATATATAAATAATGTTTTATAATGCAATCATGTTCTCTATAATAAACAGTGGAGATCTAAATATGAAAATGGCACAGCATGGATGGAAACATGATATTCCCAACTCTTAAATCCCTTTATGTCATTTGGCTTCTAGAATATCCAGTTTCTTGATAATTTATGTTATTCTTCCAGTATTTTCAAGGAATAGCATCCGTACTTATTTAGATTTTTGTGTCATCATCTTTAGAGAAATTATTTCCTGAAAGTACTTCACAAAGACTATCACCATCTGTGCTGAAATCATCATCGTCGTCATCATCATCATCAGAATCATCCAACATTTTACTTGGTGACTTCTTCAGTCTACTAAAACAAAAATACACATATTTACTATTAAAAAAGCACTTCTACACACAGAACACTTACACAAAGCTTTAAACATTGACAGGTAGGATTTACATTTTTGAAGGATGTCAAACTGCTCTGGCAGGGGTAGTTCATCATAGACTACATCTTACATGAAGGAAACATGCACAAGATTGAGCAATCACATTTTCAAGCATCTCTAAAGTGGCAGAGAGAGGAAACTCCAAACTTTGCACACTGAGATGTTCACAGATGGCCAAGGAAAACTAATACAGGATGACTGTACCTCTCAGCCATTAGAGAAATTTTTACTGCTACAAATGGTAAGAGTGTCAAGTCCCATCACTTTTTTCCATTTTATATTCCCTGCCTCAATAACTTTATCCAGTAGGGAGATCTTGGGTAGAAGGCTGGGACACCTAGAGTTTCACAGGTCTGTGTCAAACTGTGTGTGCTGATTACAAACTTGTAGAGGAAGCCCTCAGTTTATGGATTACAGGAGCAAGCAGTCAAATGTGTGAGAAGTGATGTGATACAAAACTGGAAGGTCTGACAACTCATCCTACCTTAATTCTTTTTTTGCAGTGTTAAGCTGTCCTTGCAATTGTTCATTTATGTCTAGCTGCTCTTCAAGTTCTCTCTGAAGTTTCTTTTTAGCATTTTCCAGTCTGTCTATTTCTTCTTCAGCTTCTTCAACTTGACGTTTCATTGCTTTCAAACGCAAACTCAACTGCAATATTTACATGTCATCTGATTAGAGGACTATTTTAACAAAGGAATTTTATTCTTCCAGCATCTATGAGAGGGAGAATAAAGACAAAACTTTGCCAGTGTAGTGACACTGTAATCCTCTGTTTCAGAAATATTTGAAAGTCAGCATTAGACTTTAAGAAAAATAATGTGATACGGCTTTTTTACAAAGAAAAACCAGCAACAAGCAAAGAGGGCTTTGGTAGAGTAAGACAGTATTATGTGATAGCAAGAGCTGGTTATCAATCATAACAGAGTAAGGTTATAAGGGTATAAGTTAAGCAACTTTAACAGATACTATAAAATATATATCAAAAACCCAGAGGATATTTTAAGATCATTCCTGTAATGGACGTCTGCAACTTCAAACACATTGTTCATTTCCCAGACAATATTAACTGTTGGCTCACGTGCTGATACAAACCATGTTTTAATCAACAAAGATCACAGTAATGGTAGAGCACATTGGTATTAGAACATCAGTGTGTGTTTAGACTTACAGCCTATATTTAACAGTAAATACCTATTTTCTTTAAACAAAATTTTATGGTGGCAAAACAGAATATATTATTTGTTGGTGTATTTATAGGATCAATTACTGTCTGTTAGTTGCTTTTTTTCTTAAATTAGCATTGCCTCTGTAACTGCTTTCTTTTCATGATTTTCAAAATTAATAACAATTTAGTGCTAGACAAAAGCACATGATGCAATGGCAGCTGGAAATATCACTAAATGGGAGTTCATAAACAACAGAGTAATCAGAATCTACCTCCATTTGTCTTGTATCTTTTATACATGATGGTTTATGCTAGTAGGATTAACATCAGATATTTGCAAATTAGTCTTTCCCTCTACCTGGTCCTTCTGATCAGTCAATGACAGATGTTCATCATCTACTTGCAACATTAACTCCTTCACTTTTCTCTCAAGTCTGCGGTTATTTAGCTGGAAATTGACTCTATCCCTAGGAAAAGAACAAAACCAACAAAAGACAAATTCGTAAAAAAGGAACTGAAATCCTCCCAATCCTGATAATTTAATTTCTTAACAATCTTCTAAGAATTAAATAAATACTTAAGACTCTCTGCTTGGATTTACTGATATCATGCAACATATTGAGAAATTTGTTCATAAGCAGAAATGACTAAGGAGAATTTCTTCTGTCACCATAACAACATTTAGCAACAAAAATACACTCCTCCAAGAGTAAACAAAAAGTGAACATGAAAGTGGATGTCCCCTAGTACAGTTAATATTTCTAAGCCTGTTCCTGATATTAGACTTTTATAAAATAAGGAGCTATGGAATCATGTTACACTGCGCCCAGGTTTAAACTTTAAGACAAGCTTCTACTGTACTGGCAGTCAAAAAGAAAATTTGCAACACTTTTTGAAACAGTAACCATCTTAATTTGGTGAAAAAAAACCCAAGTCAATTCTAAGAGAGATTTAACATTAGAAAGAGGCCATAATAACAAACATAAATGTGCATGTTTTCATCTTAACATAACTGGTTTTACCTCTCTTCATTTGCAAGCCGTTCTTCCAGCTCTGTGATCCTTGCCTCCATCTGAGCAACAAGTCCCTCCTTACTGGATCGGTAAGAACCCTCCAGGTGAAGGATTCGGCTCTTCAAGTCTTTGTTCTATAGTTGGAACACACTTGGTTAATACACACTTACTCAGATGGACAAATATCACCTTCACACCAAATTCATGTCTCCAGGAAAACATATATCAGTATGCACACGATCAGTACAGTATTTAGTGAACATGGAAAGTCACTGAGATTTTACAGTTTACTACCAACAGATTTTCTACTCCTGTGGCTTATTGAAAAGAATTTACTGTTCAGCTTCAGTTAAAGTTTTAGGATTAAATGAACCCTTAAACCCCATATAGTTGCAAGCCCCTTCCAGCAGTACTTTTCAATATGCCATTTTTTTTCAAATACTCTGTCAGATCTGATTTATGCTCTACTCAATTCTTTTGTCTGTGTTCTTGCCCTGTAAATCACTGGTGTATGGCTACAACAAGTAGACAAAGAAATTATTTACATCCAATATCACTTTATCAAAGCTATTATTGGGGTGTCTCCCTGCCATTCTTAACTCTGATTCTACTCCAAGCTCCAAAAAGAGCTTGAAAAAGATTTGTGAAAGGAGACTTTTTGCTACGATTTACACTTACATTTTTCAGAGGCTAGGTAATGTAAGTTTTCAACAGGGACCTAGTCAAAGAGTTGACAGGAAAAGAAAACTCCCAACAAATAGAGTTACATGATGAATAAAAAAATAAAGATCTTTGTTACAGAAATTCAAAGCATGATCTCAGGTCTCAAACACAGAAAAAAGGACAATGACAGGAAGATCAGAACTAAAGTGTAAGAATGTACATAGTATATACCAGTAGGTGGCATTCTTTTTTTCTCAAACAATTGAGATGAGATCCATGTCACATAATTGAAGGCACCTAATTAGGTGTGTTGCACTAACATGTTCTCTAAATTCCCATTACAAACTGTTTCATGTTCTTGAGTTTTTAGATAATACTATGACTTGTTGAGATACTTTCTTCTGGATCTTACCTAAGGTCTATGATAAGTAATCTTGCTGTCAAAGACCACTGAACTGCAGAAGAATTGTTTACTACTACAGAAGAAAACACTCAATTAAAATCACAGTTACTTGAAATGATATCTTCAATAGTGTTCCTGAAGTACTGTTAAGCCTTGGCAGAACAGCTCCTCTGAAAGTGGTCATTTATAACCAGGCATAATTACCTGTCTTTCCAACGAAATCTTGTCACACTCCAAGTCTTGCTTTATAGCTCTTTCCTGAAGTAGTTCTGTCCTCATTTGTTCAATCTGTTAGAGAAAGAAGACAGAAATTTTAATAAGAGACTTAAATAACATTTGTCTATATGATACCATGTGTATGTATATATAAACTACATATACCTATGCAATAAGCAATATGTTCTTTCTCAGAACTCAAGACATACATGTGATTTCAGATGAGCTTTCCAGCTCATCCAGCTTTCTTGGACAAAAATTTGTTCTTCAGGAAGTCCATGTTACTCCCAGTATTCATTCTAGGCATTTCACACCCACATTGGATATTGTTGATGTTTACCATATACATTCTGCACCTGAAGTCTAGGCTGTTGTATGACAGACACATTATGGGGTAGAACACTGAGTTCTGGAACATCACATGCATCTTCAAACATCTTTTCCAGTTGTTTTATTCATACTTAAGTTTGAACCTCTGAAACAGTACCTTACTTTTAAGCTGCTGACTAGTCTAAGTTTTCATTATTAAACACAAGCTGGTAGCTGCAGACAAGTGCCTAGAACTCAGTGAAACACTCCACAGAGAATTGCAGTTTTCTGTATATATAGGAGTAGTAAAAGCTCTTTTTCAACAGACTGCTGCATGATGGATACAAACATTGCTCCCCTCCCTCCAGTCAATTTTTATGTCTGTTGTACTGGAGGGCACCAACTTCTAGATTTGGAGAGGGGGTGGGTTTTGCTTCTTTTGTTGAAAGACAACTTTTTCTACAGTTTCTGTTAATATTTCCATTCCATATTCAACAACCACAAGGAAGATATACTCTCCATGTATAAATATGTTAAAAGCTACATAATCAATAGAGACTTAAGAATGCAGAATTAGTTTGTTTTACCTCACTATTGGATTTGACTGAAAAAAATTTGAGCTCAAAGAAAAATTCTAAACTGCCTAACAGCTGCTACTGAAACTTTGGTGCTAAAGAACAAAGTTTGTAGGGCTATTGAAATAGTTATCTTTCTTCCAATCTTTCCCACAAATCTCTAAAAATGCTTTTACAGGCACAGCAAATGTTACCACAGCATTTGTGGTTTACACTGCACAGGGCTTACTATGATAGATATCATCTGGGGAATACAGTGAGTATCTGTATCAATTACTGCAAGAAAAAGACTGATAAAGATTTCAGTGGCCCCAGCATTCCTCCCTGCTTTACCTCAGTTACATATGAACTTGCATAAACACACCACTCCAGTTATGCAACTCTCAGTTACAGATTTATCTCAGTAAAGGTCTTTCAAAGGTAATTGGGAATTCTTGCATTAAAAAAAATCCAAAAGCAATGTTAAGAATGCCAAGGTTAAACAAGTACAGCAGATGAAAATTCACCTTAGGCCTTATTTTTTAACCACATCATAATATAAAAAGATAATTTTTTAGTTAATCATGGTTAAAGGAAGTAATTTGCACTGTTTCTGAAGCTTGGAAATTGATATATGAATACAAATAATGGCAAAAACACCTGCACTTGCATATGTTATGTCACAGGATGGGGACAGAAGAGTAAAAGGCATTCCTGAAAACTAAGGTCATAACAGCTCCTAGAATACCAATGGCAGCACGTGGCTATGTTCTCAACAGCTGGGTAATTTCTTAAAAGCTCTCATTGTCACATGGAAGCCTAGTAATAACAATGTTTTATACATGATATAGTAAAATATTATATAGTAAAGTGTTGCTTTATAAACACAAATTAGAATCACCTGTGTACAATAGCTGCATTTATTAATGAAATATATGAAAAAAGTTATAATATGAGGGATTACATAGAATTTATTCTGCTGTAATTGCTTTAGCAAGACAGACACAGGAAAAAATACAGCTAAATTCGTGGTAAAATGAATGACTAATTAAAAATGTAGCTGTTAACTGAAGAAAGGGGTTTTGTTTTATGTAGGAACTTGCTTAATGGAGCACTCTGTAGTTCCACTGTGCTCTTACTGTGCTCAGAGGCTGTAACAAATTTGTGCTGTCTATCCAGCAAGGATTCAAAGTAAGGAATTATTTAGAGGACAATTATTATATCTTTCCAAGATGACTGTTACTGTTGTTGGACACCTCTTGGTAAAAGCAACCTCACAGAAAGACAGTGGGAGAGAGAAAAAGAGCTGTATCTGATTAGGATCAGAAAGCTACCTCCAAATATATACAAGAGCTTGTTAACAGAAAAGGGCAGCAGATACAGTTCTTGCTGGAGGAGATATAAACTGTTTCATATTCTTATGTTTTTCAACAGTAAACATAAAAATTAACATGCAGAAAAGAGAAAAGCAGTTGTCTGCCAAAATGTACTTGAAGTTCCACTTATTTCACAGCAATAAGATGTACCAGTTTCATGGCCATACTCTGTGTATCTGCCACGTGGGACTTCATGTTCCATGTTCTACTTTCCTGTGTCTAATATATTATAATTGCCTTAAAAAAATAAACTATTTCTGCAGCTGAAGGCATCACTTATCACAGCTGGATTTGAAGAATGCTAACAACAAAGAATCGAGAAAAGCAACTGTATCAGATTTTGCAAAGCTTTATCATTTTGTGCCAGCTTTAGGATTAAGAGCAGCTGTTGAGTTCATTACAATGTAAGCAATTTGGTTTCTAGTAATAATTTAGATGCCCTCAGTATTGTTCACCATCTCACAGGTTTGCAGCCTTTGTTTCTCGTTAATTCCTAAGTAGTGTATATACATATATATACACCTTAGACAATTTCCAAGTATGTGACCAAAAAACCCAATAATTAATCAAGAAGAAAGCTAAAGCTAAACAAATCCTTTTGATGCTTCAAAATTGAAAAAAAATCTTCATATCCAAGCTTCATTTCTTTGCTTCCATAGCCAGTGCCAGCTAAAGAGCTCTCCACTGGCAACACTTTACCAAAAGGAAGCGAATAATGCAGGTCAGTGCAATTTTATCCTTATCTATTTATTCTAAAATTGTCATAAAAACTAGTAAGTCCACTTTTCACACTTATTGGAAACAATCCTTAAGTCAATAGACTCTTGCTTGCATTTTCACAGAACACAAGAATTGGTGAGGGTATCACGAGGATTTTTCAATTATGTTTGCAAAGTCAGTATGGCAAGAGATATTTAATTTCACTTGCTCATAGGAAAAAAAGCACTTACTAAAATATGTCCTGTCCCTGCTCACTTTAGACTCAAAGAGCAGCTGAGTGCTCTAGTTTTCCATGTGTGTCTGTGTCAGTGTGGTTTGAGTATTTCGGTCTTTTTAGAGTTACTAACACATTATCATTTAAAAACTAATAGCATATGACCCACTTTTCCCCAAAATTTTTTTCTGTTTCCACTCTGCTGTGGTACTTCTTGAGAATAAGGCAAGAGGAGATGAGAACAGTGTGTCATGCAGCCATTCAGATTCAAAAGGGGGTTTAAATTAAAAAAGAATAACATTTCATGGCAAGTGAAATGTGAACTATTAGTCTTGCCAATATTTATTCAAACATGCAGCTTTATGTAAAATAGAACCAGTTGTTTAAATTTGTTTTTACTGGAAATTTCAGTATTATAGTTCATTATCAGTATGTTAAAATAACATATTTATAATAATAGTTTTAAAAATGTAGAGGAACACAGATATTACCAAAATAAATCCATTATAATTTCTCATGTCATTATAAATGCTTAGCAGACCCTGAAATACTCTTTAGTAATTTGACTACTTAGTCATTCTGGCATAAAATCAAAACAAAGCAACCTTTATAACTCATGTGTGAAATGAGAAATTCCAGACCTCAAAATAAACACATCCCTCACCCATTATGTAACATTTTAGTCACCAAACTGTATTTTAGGTTTCCATTCAGTTAGCAAATTAACTTCCATAGCAGCTATGACTAAAGTACTTTTATCCCAGGTTTACAACACAAGCACAGATTCCACTATTAAAGGCTTCCTGATTTAACAACAGCATGACCCTACATTATTATTGGTCATTTACATTCTATTTCACCCACTGACTGGGAGTCTGTACGACATCAATGGAACAATAGCAGAAAGTCTTTATTACAATCAAATAGAATCTCAGTAACCTGAGTTCAAACAAACTCGTAATGGTGCCTTGGTGCTTCAAGGACGCATGAGAGAAAGCTGAGCTCTATCTCACTCTAAACTCTCCAGCTGTCTGTGGAACACACAATTTCACTGAAAAGACACAAAAACTAAGATTTTACTTTCTGTTCTTCCTCTGAAGCTACAGCTATTCAAAAGAATGTCAGTAGTTCTTTTTTTTCTGGAGAAAGAAAAATGAGAACAGAAGAGATTATTGTGGGTACCTCAATGCTAATTGTCCCCTGACCCCTACTATGAGCTGTAGTACTTCATGTGGAGTTACAGCAGCAGATATGCTGTAATGAGTAATGCATCAGCTTCATATCTCTCAGAAAGCAAAAATAAGGTAAAGAACATTATCTAGGCCATGATATTCCAAGACAGCCATATCACTGTACTTCTTTCCATGAACTATTCCATCATTTGCATGACCCTGACTACTCAGCCATGAATGTCTGGCTACTTTTGCAGTAATCAGGCCCTATACTCTACTTTACTAGTTTATTATAAATCCTTGTTATAGGACCTATAATTTCTTATGTCAGTTCTTTCAGAAATCTAGAATATTATTAAGGCCTCTGTCTTCAAACCAATTAACTCCTAATTGTCCTAAGACTTGGTAATTTCCAACTCAATGGTCTCATTTCACTCACTCCAATTCCCCTACCTGCACACTCACATTACTGAAGACAGAGGCAAAATGTTCCTTTATTTGAGAGGCCATACAGGGATTCCTTTTTATCTTGACTGAGGCCTTACCATACAATCTCCACAACTTCTTCCCTCTGCTTATGCAGACAAAAATCTTTTCATTACTTGTTTGAGTTGCCAAGCTAAGTGAGACCTATCATGGTAACCATTACTTTATCTTTACATTTTCTGCCCCATTAATAAATCCTTCTTCCCCTCTTTCTGGGCTATCAACTTATATTATACTTCTGGAACAAAAGACTGATCTTTTTATGTAGAAATATATCTTCATCAATTTTTACACTTGTAATGAAAATAAAGCTTCCTCTCTGTTGAAACTGGCTAGCATCCTTGGTACAGCTGATTTCATTAAATAATTTCACGATTTCCTAAAGCTCCTCCTCTTCCTTCTTTGAAATTAAGCGTTTATTATGCTGAATTACTTTTCAATATGATTAAAATTGTGATCTTTCAATATAAGAGACTCTTCACAACAGTTTACTGGTCTTGAGTATTTATATATACCCTGTGTCTGTTTTCCAGTTAGAACAACAGGAAGAAAATGGTCTGTGATGATGTGGAGGGAACATATTTAATCATGTTTGTGAACCTTGGGTTTTTTGGATTTGCATGCTCTGCTCCAGTATAGCATATAAATCCTATTGCTAATCATTATTTAGTTGATCAATATTGATTGTGATCCTAATAACACTTTTTCAAAGAATCATTAAACAAAAGCTGGAAAACTTGCTCAAGTACCTGTTCTCTGCACCTGCTGATCCTTTCAGACAACAAATCTGAATTATTCTTTTCTTCATCAAGCTCAAGTTCCAGGTGAGACAACTTGTCCTAAGTGGAACAAAGAAAAATAACCTCAACATACTCTTTCCATCCTCTTCAGGCTGCTATCAGGACATTCTTCCTTAAACTTCAATCACCCAAAGTGTCTGAAAGACTAAGCTTGGAAACAGGAATATTCCTTTTAAAACACACAGCAAAGGAGATGGCAGGTAGATAAGCCTCTAGAGAGAATTTGTTTGACAGAAGTAAAATAAACGTTTTGTTTCCTTTTTTTAATCGCTCCCAACAATTTAAAGAATATAAGAGAAATTCCGTAATGTTTCTAGAGATTTTGAATGTCTGCATTACATTATACATTTGGAAGACAAACTTCTCTTATCTGAGTACAATGACATAGAAATGTTTGTTTATGAAAGTCAAATGACAGTCTAGTTGAACTGAACAGTTATGAAGCCCTGTAACAAGTCAGAGTCACAATGTTATTCAGAATACAAAATGAACTGATATCAAAAGCTAAACAGAACTTACACTTCTAAATACTTTTTAAGTTCTGAATGATGGGCCTAGAAATGAAAATCATGCAGATTTGCATAAGCTCTAGATAATTTAAAAGAAATTAATTAAAATTATGAGAGAAAATTCTAATTTAGGACATATCATGTGACAATAGATATGCTAACAAATCACCTTTAAAATATACCACATTAATTCCTGCAGTAATACTACAAGGATTTTCAACAACATGAAGCTATCTTGATTCCTTCCAAGCAGAATCCATGTGAAACACCAAAATTATTTTATCTCTTCAAAAACAGAACAAACCTTTAAGAATGTCTTTTACCTCCATGAGTTTGATTTGTCTTGCCCGATCATCCTTTAAGTGGTTTTTGGCTTCCAGTTCATACTCCAAGCTTTTCACAGTCTGTTCCAGTAACTGAGTTTTTGTTATTGCCTCATCCTGAGCTCTCTGGTGGTCCCTCAGGTTTTCTTCCATCAGACGCATCTGAAGCAATAAAATCATGGGAATACACTTCACACTGCACTTTCTATAAACAAGGGATGGCAGCAAAGGGGACTCAGTGCAAACACTCAGATCTGGAAGCATGACAGGAATTCCATTGAGTTACTGGCTTTCAACAGTAATTTTTGTTTTATCCACAAGATGGCACCAAGAAAATAAACCTGGATTATGACTTATAATGAGATGCTTCATGCTACATGTTTTACACTGACAATTATCCATGGTGTAGTTCTTAAAATTTATTTCCTTCTACTAAGTTACAGTAAGACATAATTTAGATAATTTTCTAAATGGTTTTATCTTTGGAGCTTTTCCTTTCCAGACTCCCAGTACTTTAGCTTTCAAATAACGATATAGTTTATATGTCTGATGCACTTTGATGACAGCATTTTACCAATGACATGATTGCAGATTTATATATTTATATATACACATATATATTCACACACACACACACACACATATATATAACAATATACAGGAACTACTCTTTCTTCTATTGCTGTTCTTTTAAATTTAATTTAAAACAAGTTTTCTAGGGGGAGAGGGCAATATAAGAGTTTTAAACTGGAAAAATCCTACTACTAAAATATTCCATATAGAGAAAACATCTGTGACCAATGTATTCTCACAGTTTTCCCAACTGGAGAGCAGGTATATGCAGATTTTTAAAAGACTGGATTGTCTTTATGGCAAAATTTACATACTACAAGGCAGACACTCAAGACTGGTTGATTCTTGGTTGCACAGAAACCTTTGTCATTTAAAGCTGCACTTTGTTTCATATGAAAGAAGAAGAGAATGTTTGCATGTTTGTATGTTTGTTTGTTTTTTATATATAACTGGTGGTTTTTTTCCTAATAAAAATATTTCTAAACTCTCAATTCCTTCATTAGCAGGCATTAAAGAGCAGCAGATCATCAATGGAATTCTTGTCATATCACTTAAGGTGCATTCATTTGTCAAACACTGCTTTTATCTGTCCTAAACATGAGCTCCAATTTCCCCAGCAGAAATAACATGATCACCACCATGTAAAATCAAACTCAAAAGCATGCTGAGATCAGCCTCTCATTATGTACATGAGAGGACATGAAAGCATGATAGCAAACATTCATTATCTTGAAAACTACCTGCACTGAATTCTAGGTCAAAGTTGAGAATTTCTCACTGAACTTATGAGTCATTAATTACCTCATCTTGCATTCTTATGTTCATCAGGCGTGATTTTTCTACCTCAATGTTTTTCTCTTTTAATTGCTTCTGCAGATCTACAAATTCTCTGCGATTTTTCTCCTTGTATTCATCAAGCTGGCTCTGAAGCTCCAGAGCTGATGTTCTTGAGTTCTCCACCACTTCAGACATCTGGGCAAAAAGTACACATACAACAAATTCTATTGTGCTTATAACAACAAACAATTTTTTCCTCCAGCTTCAGTACTCAGCTCAGTATTTTCAAAAAGAAAATTTATCAAACGTTCCCAAATAAATTAATTTCTATGCAGAAGTGGGAAAACACAAAACAGTAAAGTTAATTTCTAATAGCATGTGTGGCAAGACTATTCTCTTTTTGTCTGTCAGAAGTTCTTCCAGCTGAGTGCCACAATGAACTGCACAGTCACAATTCCGTATGTCAGTGTTAGCTGTACAGTTTACACACAGATGGCACAATAAATCTGATGCAGAAATTTTGAGAATCAGCTGTAAAACTCTGAAATATTGCTGTACTGTACATGAGAACTGAACTGGGATCTGGCTTATACAGAACTGGTTTACAATGTGATATTTTGTGATAGTGGTGTTCCAATCAAGCCCTGAAAGCTTTTAATAAGAGCCTCTAGACTAAAGAAATAATACTAAATTTTGAATTTTACTTTCTTCTACACATTTAAAAAATACGTAATTCTTTACAACTTTGCAGTTCGTTTACGTCTACTGTTCAGATCCCTGCATCTTCTTGGGGGTGAACTCATACCTCCTCCTGTAACTTCTCAACAGTCTTGTTCAGTTGCAATCGTTCATTCTCCATTTCATTCTTCATCTGCTTTAACTGCTCCTTCTGCTGAGTTTCATCTTTTAATTGCTGACTTAACTGCTGTCGCTCCTGTGAAATGCAACGGATGTTCTCCTGCAGTAGATTAAAAAGTACATCTAATGAATTGTAGGCCATCTTTTCTAATTCCTTAAAGGTATGTTACTTAACACAGCAATACTACAGTAATACAGCAGCTGCTATAAAATTAAGACAAATTTCACATTTACAGTTTGCTAGCTAGTATAGGACAAACATTGATATGTCATGCTAGAAACAACTGAATGTCCATTTATACCTCTTAACTCAAGCAATAAAACCATGATGCAATGGGAATGTTGCTACCAGCTATCCAAATGCTGCAGTTCCTTCAGTGTCTGCCTGCTCAGCACACTATACTGAATTTCAGTATTTAAAATCTGGATGCCCTATAGGACAGCTTCAATGGTCAATTTAAGCATAATCTCTAATTTGAGTGCCCTTCATGTACAAAAATCCTTGAGCACTTCTCAGTGGAATTGGCTGGCCTGTCACAGTGTAACTGCAAGTCAGGCAAACAGCCTGTCAGTTGCCAATTTAAAGCCAATCATTTTTGGCAATTAATTACTTTGTGAAGAAGCTGAAGTGTTATTATATGAAAAGAGAACAAAATGGGGGAAATGAAAAGGAGTAATTTCCTTTCATAACCTAAAAGATTATTCTGATATTTCTCTATTTTTTTCAAACAATACTAGTTGAATGTTCTCTTTACAAAATTAGTAATTCATCTGAGCTGATAACTGAAAATTAAGAATGTATTTCAACTTACAATGCTAATTCTAGATGCCTACCATTATCTACCACAATGAAAAGATAAACTTCCTATTTTTCCATCCATTGAAAGGATCCCATGCTCTGTTTAATTTAAAACGCACAGATTACTTGACGCTGCCATCTATAATTTGGTGTAATTATGAGTTTTTAAGATATCACAGTACAATATATGCTATGGTTAAAGGGCATAATAATTAGGTCATTTCTTTTCTCTCAATGGTACAAAAATATTGAGATGTCTTTCATTTCCTGAAACACTGCCCTACATAGAGGTGGCTACCCTAAAACAGAGGTTAGAACACAACACAAAATGCTACAAAAATACTCCTCACTTGAGCATCCATAAACTTCAGTATAGACGATGATTTTAGATGAAAGCACTAATGCAAACTATCTATTACAATTAAGTATATACCAGCTTTTACTTTTCTGACTCAAAATCCAGAATGGAGGAGGAATAGACTTGGCTGTTTCCATTAACTGTTACAGTTCTATTGATATTGTCATTGTCTTTCTTACACTAGACTACTATTACAAGTAACTTGTGTTATGTAAAACAGCAAGATGGGACAGTCAGGAATCACATTTCCACTGGGATACACATTATTACAGTGCCAGAGTTTGTAATCTAAATTGTCAATGATAACACAAGGCCAAATCAACCTACTGCACAGCATTACTCATTAGAACAACTCTAAAGACAGAAAGGCTGAATTGTTCTAAACAAAAGGCCTCCTGATTACATCCTGAGGTCTGTTAGTGCTCATATCCGGTGGACAAGAGTGTAGAATTGGAAAGAGGATTAAATTTAGTGTGCCAGAATTTAGACATAAGTAGTAAATAAAATGTCAAGACAGACTCTCCAGTCAACTTCCCTAGAATTCTTTCATTTGGAGACCCAGTTTGGAGGCAGCATTATTTGGCACAATGCCCTGAAGGACGCATAAACAGAAAAAAAAAGAACACACTTTTCAAACATCTTGACCCAAAGCTAATCAAGATGCAGGAGATGTGTATGGTGCATTGATCCATGCTACACAGCAAGGTCAAGTCAGACTGTGACAGAAGGGAGTTCTTCGGGGAGTGTGCTAAATGCAAGCAGTGATGAGCAGTGCAGCCATACAGTGATTGAGCAGACTATCAGTGATACAGACAAGCAAACAAGGAGAACCAGGAGGGAGAGCAGATAAACAGATTTAAAATATATATATATTAAAAAAAAAACAAACAACCAAACAAAAAAAAAACAACCAAAAACCAAGCCTGACCAAAGCCTCAGATGAAACACTTATTATTCATGAAGTTACAAAACATCAGCTTAAAAGCATCATTTTGTGGAAACAAAACTCACTCATATTGTTAAAACCTTATATTCTTGAAGCACATTTAATTTTAAAGATATAAAAATATTTCTTACTGTAGTTAATTTTGCTTTTTGCCATCATTAACTGAACCATGAGAACATGCCAGTTAACATAAGTCTTCCCTTGGCTTTTAATCCACATAGAGACAAGTTTCATTTTCAGATTTTCAGAACAGAAATGTAAAATTTATGTTGAAGACCACAGGGGAAAAGATCAATTAAAAAAGTGGCATCAGCAATTTTCATGTACCTCACTTTTGATTCTGATGTTTGATAGAATTATTTGAAACATTACCTTCTAGAAGCAAAACCAAGAGAATTCTAAACTGATACTGCTGAAATCAATCCTTCTTTGGTTTATGTAAAAGGTGAATCACAAAGAAAAACTAGGTTTGTATCTTTTGCAGACACAAAATATGAGGGCAATAAAAAGAGTTTCAAGATTTATACACATTCCCCTTGTTACTAAATAGATCTGAATTTTCAAACCATCTGAATCACCCAATCCTGACTCATACATAACACTGCCAACATCTCTCTCCACTGCTCTCAAGCAGATGCATTCTCCACATGTTCAATTCCTGGGCTAATCTGAGCAAAAGCATAACCTTTCCTGGACACTGGGTGGACTAAGGATCAAGGCGAAAAGAGAACTTCATTCAGAATTTAAGAGGCTGCAAATCCTTGTGATCCATGTTAAACATCTCTGGTTTTATGATTAAATATTCCAGTTCCATACAACATTTGCAAATAAAACAGGGTCATAAAAATAGAGAGGCAAACGTCCTGATATTTGCTCATTAACAATATTTTTGTTTATATTCAAGTACAGCTTTTTATTCTTTTACATGTAAATACCTTCATGTATGATCATTGAAAAGAATAGATGTGTGAAACCTTAGGAAGTTTATTGGCAAATCATTTCCCCGAAATTTTGCTAGATCCATGGAAATAAGAAAAAAAATTCAGTAAGAAAACTATTTTAATTTGATGATGCTAGGGTTTCAGTACACACTTGAACACTGAAGTGAGGTCTAAACTTTAAAATAAAGTGTACTTCAAAAAGAATGAGATGTAACTGTAGAGAAAGCAATAGTGACTCAGGTAAACAGAAAATTTAAAATTTAAATTATCCAAATTCTTCTTGTTCTTACCTGCATCTCTTCTAGCTGGCTTTCCAAAGCTGCTTTTAACACTAATAATTCTTTCCCCTCCTTTTCAGCATGTTTCAAAGCTTCTTGTAATTGTTGCTTCTCTTCCTGCAATGATGCAATTCAATACATTCAGAAACAGTGGCCAGGCCTTTAATCTGACAAGTAAACCCAGCTGTAATGTCTGGCCTATCACTGATTTCTCCAGTCCCAAGGTGTGACTTGGTTCTACTCTGGTTTTTGGTGGGAAAATCTCTCCTACACCTGTCAGCAAACTGCAGCCTGCTTCTTGACAAACTGCTGGTTTTCCTTCCCCTTTCCTATGGCATTGTCCATCCTCCTCTTGGTCAGTTTTTATTCTGCAATGAATCCATTGCAAAGAGGAAGACTATTTAAGGGACTTGCTTTCTTAACTTACCTCATATGTCTTTAATTTTTCCTTCACTGAATTTTCTTCTCCTTTCATATTATCAATTTGTTTTTGCAGCTCTTCAATTTTCCTCTCTAGCTCAGTAAGTGTTCTCTTCAGTCGTTCATTTTCCTCAATCAGCTCTTTGACTTGATTTTCTACACTATTTCGCTCCTCTTGTGCAGCATTTTTTTCACTTGCAAGGACAGCAGCACTCTAGTGAAAGAAAATTATGTCATGCTTAAAAAGAAAAAGAATTGGTGCTGTTTTCCAACAGGAGCTCCATAAGGCATCACAGCAAATACAGCTAGGATATAACATTAAAATATCAACAGAGACTTTAATATTTAGCATTTTTTCTCCTTGGCCGTATCAACAGATAAAGTAATATATGACACCTGAACAGTCTTATGCTTGTCATCTCATATTTTCACCTTAACATCTTCCTCTTTATTGCCCTAAAATATTTCATTACCAAATCCCACTGTTAGGTAACTCCAAGTAAACTAAAAAATTCAACGAATAGACAAAGCCATATGGACCTTTAAGGAAGAACATATTTATGAAGAGTGTCTTCCACAGCAACACAAAATTTAGGCAGTCTCACCCCACTGATGATTCCAAGTACTAACATGCAACACACTACATCCACACAACTATTGGTGGGGCTGCAGAGTAAATGACAGATAATATAAAGAGATCTTGAAACAAAATAAACAGTGGTGGTTCAACTTGTATTCAAACAGATACACTTTTTCAGAAATTTAAATTAATACATAGCACCAACAAATTATAATAATGAACAATGCATCACAACTTGTGGCACTGAATTTTTTACTTTTCTTTGCAGGGCAGCTGGCTGCAGTGTGTTACTTTTCAGAGTTAGTCATCACCTCACCATTTACTGTGGAAACCATGAGTGGAAGTATATAGCTGTATTGTTATACTATCTATACTCTTGTAACACAGACCAGATATGCACTGATAAACATTTAATTCTGTAAAGAGCAGGAAGGATTTAATCTTTGCTCTTCACTGACTTCCCATTCAGAACATCCTCCAAAGAATGTAAAAGAACCCAGGGTATAATGGGTGGTTCTTGCTTCTGGACATTCAGGGCTGATACAAAACAATACTCTGTTAAAAGATCTGGTTCTCAAGTGCAGCCCCACTGTCTTCTACACCAAGACCTTAATCAACAGCAAGAACATCAGAACAAACATAGGAATCAATCTAGACCAGGATTCTCTCTCATGGCCTTGGCTGATGCTTACAGGCAAAATGAGGAAGAACAACTACGGGGCAAGCCTTTCATCATCATACACTCCCAGCTCTCACTGGTTTTCTTCCATGAATGTATCATCCATTAATTTTTCTAATCCATTTATACCATTGGCATCTACACTATCTGGTAACAATAAGTAATTACACATTGATCACTGAAGCAAACATTTTTTGCATGTGAAATTGTGTTTATCTGGGTGAAAACAAAAGAAATCCTATCAAACTACTCAAACTATTCTGTGAAATATTCTATGAAAGCATGAAAATCACTTTTCATTTATGCTGTTTTTGATTGTTGCTCCTGATTTTCCCTCTCCTTATCCAAAAGGAATAAGCAAAGTTATATAAAAGGGTGTTTACAAAGAATGCCCTCACTAGACTGTTTTCTAGCAAGCAACAGCTTTAAAATCATGCAAATTAGATAAAGCAGTAACTCAGAAAACACTCAGACTGTCTACAGGGTCAATGAACTTATTATACAAAAACTGGCAGCATAAGCAGGCTGACAAGTTCTGGTCTTTTGAAAATCCTGAAAAAACTTGTTCTTCTATGTACATAACTAGTTAAAAGCTCTGAAATGAATCTCTGTCAATGCTTTAAGTTTCACATACTGAAATTTCAATAGCATTTATATATTCCTTTAATTTTTGCTTTCTCCATGCAGTAAAGTTTTACTAATTAGCAAGCACTCCACCAGTGGCTCCTTTTAGTCTCATTTCTCCTTTCTGGAGCTGAGTGAAAGCAGCTGAGGCATGCTGGGGAGTTCAGGGAAAGGAATGTTGATTTGTCTGTTCTTTTTCGTCCAACTGCCTACATGGGGCTGCACAGTAAGAGGACTGCAGTAGACCCACATCAGACCTGGATATTCCACTACACCAACCGTGGTTTGTTCTATTTTGTCAACACAGGAAGCAGTATTTACTTAAAAGTGGATGCACACATGCACAAAGCAAACAACCCAATAAAGCCCCCCCCAGAGATCCACATACATAAATAAACATGGAAATAATATTTATATATATATATGATTTAACCTAAGAGGTTCAAAATTAAGTTCAGATTTCACTGAAGATGATGATTACACTGATCATATCTAGAGATCTGCTCCAGTCTGCTTTTTGTTGTATGTATCTTAGGATACAGACCCTAACATTAAACTAAGCTATAATTTGCTCTCCTTTTTTACTATATATTTCAGTAAGTTAGCAAGAAGTTAGGTGAATAGATGTAAAATGTAGAGAAGCACAAAGGGCAAGTTGAATGTATTGTCTTCATTAACCTAATTTAAAATCTTGGAAATTAATTGGATATATAGATAAAGCCTTCCTAAAGGTCTAGCTGATTGAGTGACCAGCACTTAGCCAGCAGATCTTCACAGGTCTCTAATGACCTCATCATTATAAGGGTTATACCTGCACAAACAAATTCTCTAACATGTTAAGGACAAAATTCCTTTCTTTCACACACACATACTTTTTCAAGATGGTAGAAAACTCTCTTGGTATATATGGGGAGCTGCACTGTATTGTAGTTGGAGAGTGAACATTTTTCTTACTTATATTCTGGGGAGAGTACAAGGAATTTTCTTCACAATATGGTTTCACCGTACACATTGTTTCAGCTTGTTTCAGACAAGACTGAAAAGACACAGGAGTATCTATCTTATCAGTTTACCTTCCACAATTTTACTACACACACAAGGCATGGATGATCACCCTGAGGATATCGTTCAGGAGGATACTAGACAAAAGAATTTGATAGTGAAGTTTAAACAAAGTCAAGCCATACAAATATAGTTTACATAGTCTTTGTGTAAGAAAAAGCACACATAGCATCACTTCTCCAAGAGTCAAATTACACAGTTGGGTTTAGACAGAAAAAAGTTTATATTCATTTTCCCCTGGAGTACTGAGAATTTCATGCAGAGGTTCTTCACTGGCACAAATGAAGTTTCTGGATTATAAGAGTTTTTGGCAACGTATGCCATATCCTACAGCATATTACCAAAGAAAGCTAAGGTATCAAAAGTCTTCACAGCTCTTGCCTTGCATTCTCCACTGTTAGTCTTCTCTCATTACCTTTTACCTCCCCTCCAGGCCTGCTCTTGGGAAGACAGGTGAACATGACAGCAAAATGCCTAGGGATCACTGGAGAGCATACACAAAGCATACAAGCACTGAAATGCAGCTCTGACAGACCTCGTAGCAACAGCATTAGGGGAAAACCTGGTGGAGAGATCCCTGTCCATATATTGAACACTTACATAAGGCTCAAGCCAGCAGCTGAAGCATACACATCCACTGCTGACGCACACAAGGACTGCTGTGCCCTTTGCCTGTAGTACCCCTGCACACAGGCAGTGTGCCCCAGCAGCCCCACACTGCTAGCAGGCAGATCACTCACTACAGACCATAGGTACAATTTAACATTGTCATTAGAGATGGCTCACCATACTCTGCATAGAGTTTCCCTAACAAAACATGGAAATAGAAGATATGAAAACCACTGCATTGAAATGACAGTGAAACTACTATGTATGTTGGCAAACTCTGAATGGCAATTCTGTGCTTCATAGGCTAAAACTGAAAGTGGCAACAACAAGGACAGTTTAAATTGTCCAACAGTATTGGCCAACAGCCAGGGATGTAATCTCTGGGGTTCTGCCTGCATGAGCAGGGATGCAAGTTTTCACTGAAAATTGAGGGACTGGCTCACACACTCAAAAAAAGAAGTTGAAGGCTGTTTGCAAAAGCATTCAATTAGTGGGTTAGAGTGATGAGGATGAAAGAAGGAAAATTGAACACTAAAGAGGCAGTAAGTACAAATGAGGAAAGAGCCAGACAGGGAGAGATTGTGCTGTGGATCCATTTCCCTCAGTCCACATGTAACTTGTTTGTAATGGTGCTGCACATAAAAGTGTGAGTTAACTAATGGTTCTCAAGGCTTAATGACATGACATCAATTAATGATTCTGGTTGGTGCCCATTCATAAATCCTTTACATTTATTTATTTGGGGATGTTGGCAAAGTTTTGGCAATTATTTTAACTAAGTTTATATAATTTAACCCATGGTAACAGAACTACTTGAAGGTCACAAAGTAATGATTTAAGCTGAATATAAAACATTAACAGACATTGTTAATATAAGAACTTTAGTTCAAATAATTGTGGATCAGTCTTTTCAGAAAGTTTAAAGGAGATTATGCACATAAACATACAGAGCACAAAACAGATAAAACTGGTTAAACGAGATTCTTGTCAACAAAACCTGGAATGAAATACTGTATATTCAGACATATTTGCCATTCAAAGGGGAAAAAAAAAACCAAAACACCTCTGCAAAAATTCAAGCCCCTCAAAAAACAGAAGGAGAGGGGGGAAATGTTATAAAAATTTGAAGTGGGGTCTTTTGGATCTTAAAATTAACATATGTGAATTCCAATTTTGCCATTTCTTCCCTATGATAGAGAAGAAGTTTATTTCTTTTTAGTTGCACTTGCTAGTTGTGGCAGCATGTTTCAGTGAACCAATTTCTTACTGCTACTATTTACTGCATTGTATTACAGAATTATATTTTTGTAAGTAAATACCCTATAGTATTTTGCTTATTATGCTTATATACTCGCATTTGTTTTGTCTTTCCTTTCAATCTGCCTGTCCTTGCTCTGTCTTTCAGGGCATTCAGTGCCTGCTAGTCCCTACGTTTGGACTGTTTTGCATTCAGATACTCACCTCCCCAGTTTCTGAAGGAACAATACCTTTCTCTTAATAACTACATCATTTGAAGACTTCTTAACAACACTCATATCACCTTATTATTTATTACCTTTGAATCCACTGAATATTTCATTATACTTTCTCAAATTTGATCATGTTTAAACTCCTGATTAAGACTATGTAAGCCTTATAAGCAAAATTAAGCTACAGAGATTAAGGAAAAGCAGCTGGAAATGGGTTATGAATTTCTGGAAGAAGTTCAGAATAAAGAAAAAGAAGCTTGTCTAGAAGAAAGAAAACACAGCCTTACAGAGAAATTCCCACAATACAAAGTCCTCTGTGACTGACTGAAGATAAGCTTCTGCATTCTGGTGCTGTCATTGTGCCAAGTACACATGCAGTAACTACTTACTAGTCCAGCAGCAGACTCAAAACAAATAAAACAAGTTATCAAATCCTAAAAGAAAGACACACTGAAAAAAATCAGTTTCTGACCACAAAAATAGATCATACATGGCAGAAAATAATCCATGGTGTTCAATAACCAATGACTTTTTAATAGTTCTCATACATTTTAATACTAAAGCTTAAAGGATTAGTCAATTAGCTTGAGAAGTTAAGAGTTTACAGCAGAAATGAGTGAGGCAATAAAGAGAAAGGACAGGTTCACAGCTAAGGTACCCAAAACCAGCATTAGAGAATCTGGAGCCTGTTGCTGTCTCTGCCAAAGACCTCCCGAGGCAAGTCACTCAGCCAAATCTTTCCAGAGGATCAATAACTACATGCTCCTTAACTTTCCTGGTGTTTGAGATACTGGGGTTTGCTTTCCATAGATTTGAGTGCACAACTGCAACAAAAGTCAGCAAAAACTGTACCCTGAAGTTAACCTAGCTACTTTAGTTTGGACATGTACAACTAAAGGATCCTCTCAACACCAATCTCTCTACCTCTTATTACATTTAATACAGGGAATAACATTACTTAGATGGCAGCTATGTTAAGAAAAGGAATTAAAAACTTGTGAAAAAAATGTCTATCATTTTTCTCCAGAAGATATTTTTAATAGTATGTGCAAGCTCCCTTTAACTCCTAACAAATGAGAAGAAAGTGAGCAAATGCACACACATGCACACATATTTACATACATATATATATATATACGTGTGTGCGTGTGTGTATTGTTTGCTTTGGTATGTACACCTGATCTATAAAGCTTTACCTAGCACAGGTCTGCTTCTCTGAGCCACAGTCACAGCTGCTGCAGTTTATATGCATGTTGCATTTGGTTTTCAGCTCTAAGCCTATGAAACATAAGGGAACATCAGCAGTAAAATACTTTCCTCACCTTCCAGCCTGCTCCTTTCAGGTGTTTTGCACAAGAAATTAATCTAATAAAGCTTGGGTTTGTGTCCTTTTATATAGCTATATATGTGTCCAGAAGTATTTTTAAACATATTAAATTTAGTCAAGACCAAGTTAAAACAATAAATATTGTTCCAACTCCTTTGTTGCAGAAATCTCAGCAAGGCAAATATATTTATACAGTATTCAACTCTGAACTTTGTTGCAAGCAGTGAACAGATAGCATAAAAGGCATCAAAATCTTTCCCACCAGTCATTATTGTGTAAACCCAAAGAAAATGGACAGAACACTCATCAAGGTCCTTGACTTGCAAATTAAATGTTTAGTTTCAACCTGAACACAGAAAAAAATACTTTTGGATAGGAATGCAGAAATTATTCTGTGGTTACACACCTTTTTTTTTTTTTACCACACCCTCAGCACTGGCAAAGACATGAGAGAGGTTGTGTAACTGATCATTAAAAAATAGTTTTGGCTGACTTCAGTGTTTTAGCTGGTGAAACTCCCCTTTGGCAGTGACTACACACTGTGGGATCCTTACAGTCCTTTTACAAAACAAAGGAAGACTTAAAGTGTGTAGAAGTTAAGTATTTCACTTGCCTCACATTAGAATCATTAAATTTTGGCTAAATCCAATGTTTATCAGGCAAAAATCAGCAAATACTTATAAAAACCTTTACATTTCTTTTCAGAATCCAGTTCAACTGAATCTCAGGAATTGCATGTCCAGTTCTGGGCTCCCCAGTCCAGGAAGGACATTGAGGGGCTGAAGCAGGTCCAGAGAAGGGCAGAGCTAGGGAAGGGTGTGGACCATAAGTGTGATGAGGAGTGGCTGAGGGAGCTGGGGGGCTCAGCCTGGAGAAGAGGAGGCTCAGGGGTGACCTTATCTCTCTCTACAGCTCCCTGACAGGAGGGGGTAGCCGGGGGGGGGTCGGGATCTTCTGCCAGGGAACAGGCACAGGACGGGAGAACATGGCCTCAAGCTGCACCAGGGCAGCTTTAGGTTTCACATTAGGAAGATTTTTTTCATAGAAAAAGTGGTTGGATACTGAAATGGCTGCCCAAGAGGTGAAGTCACTGCCCTTGAAGGTGTTTAAGGAAAGACTGGATGGCACTTGGTGCCATGGTCAAGCTGACATCGTGGTGCTCACTCACAGAGGGGACTCAATAATCTCAGAGGCCTTTTCCAGCCTAATTGATTTTGTTATTCTGTGAAAACTATTTCAGCCAGTTAACTTTTGTACTTTAACAGTCATATTTGAAGGATAAATCTCCATTCAAAATGAGCTGGGGAACAAAGTGGAGCTTTTTAATGGAAGTAACAGATTTTCCATTTTTTTTTCATATTCATAATTGTGCAACCTAAGTAAATGAGAGGATAATCTTCCAAAATTTTCTGAAAAAGAGAAATGGTGCTGCTGCTCACTTCATTCTATTCCAGGTGTAGAACACTTCAGATATCAAGGTACTGGCTGTTGAAACCACCTCTGAAGACTCATGGGCCACCTTTTTAGGTTGATGCTGGACGAGTTTAACTTCTTGAACTATATGTAAGAAGTTTCATGTGGCTTCAGGGATTCATATCTGCCCAGCTCCCTCAGATGATCCAAAGGAGGTAGAAGTGACAGAGATATCAAATATCTTTCTCTTGTCTTTCCTCTTCTTTTTGTATACAAACAAAATAGTTTAAATAAAACTAGACATTGATTTCCTTGGGTAACATGCAGGTGATTTCCAAAGAAAGAAAAAAACCCCAAACCACTCTATACCCAAAGACTGACACCAAGAAAAAAAAAAAACATACTGAATCTCCACATAGGGACAACTCTTTAATTGTAATCATTATTAGCTCTTCTGTAAAGGCAACTTCTGAAATCAGTATTATTCAGCTACAGTAATCTAGTTTTCAAAGTTCATGAATGCAAATAACAGGTTTTTATTTCTCCTTCTACCTCTGCTTGTAGTTCCAGCATTTTTAACCACTGTTTACCTTTAGGCAATTCTTCTAACCCCAGACACTATTCCTTAGAGCAGCTGGAAGCCTTAAGATGAGTAATACAGTAACCATAGGATATCATGGATAATTAAATCTCCTATCTCTACAAAAGGAGTATGAAAATGCCTTAAAAATGGAATGTTAGGCTACCAACCCACCCTACCTAGTCCCCAAAAAAAAAAGTAACAACAAAAACAACAAAACTTCTGGAAAAAAGCCTAAAACTTACTGTTTTTCTACCTGACACTGATTATATAAATTCTTCCCATCATCTAAAACTGAAGCCTAGCCAACTTTAACACATGGCTATGCCTTTGGAAGTTAACTATTATTAGTTACCTATTAAAAGGGTCAGTGTTTTTTTCCTCTCTTAGCAGGGTACACTGCAACTAGCTTAAATTCTCTGCTGTACTTCAAGAGATTATTCAATAAGCAAGTGCAAAAATTTACAAGAAAGTCAGACTGGTCTCTCATTTCATCTCAGCTAGAGCCACTCTACTAACTCGTTAAACATTCACAGGTGACAGTTTAGAGAAAAGATTTGTTTTCTTACAAGGTCATTTTCACTGCTTTAAATGGTACCATGTCCTTAATATTATTTCCAAAAACTATTTAGGTTTTCATTTATGAGATGTAATGAAAGATTTAAATACCTTCATTAGAAGACTGAGAATGCAACCCTCTTTTACACAGAGCATGTTAAACAAAATTTTCCAATTTAGGCATGACCTAACGTTTATATAAGTTATAAAATCCAGGGCCAGGAAACCTCTTAACCAGTACCTGCATCAATGTCATATTATCCCCCTGGCTATGTATCATGACATACTCAGATTGGCTTATACTAACAGCCTTTTGAAGGTCAGATGTTGTTGGATAGACTGGAGTAAAATATTAACCAACTCTGTGTTCACATTGCTCCCTCCTGTTTGACAGTCAAACACTTCCCATACATACACAAACACACACATACTGTCACAAGACAAACCACCTGAATACATAAACTGGCTTCTGCTAACAAGGATTAGAGATCCTCCTGATGACATTAAAGAAGTACCTGCCTGTACAATGTCTTGCAAAGCTTCAGAAACAAAGAAAATGTAAAATCACACAAACAACCCCCCTTCCCAACTCAGACTTACTGAAGTAGTCCTAGCATAGGAAGGCCCACAATAGTTAAATTACTATGACAGATAAACAGGATTATTTTTTTATTATCCTATAGATGTGGTCCAATCCAACTCAAAGAGAACTTTGCAGAACAGTTTTGCTGAAAGGCTTTCCTGACTCTCCATACAGTATAAAACCCACTCAGCTGTAGTTTCATGGTACTGTCTGCACCCAAACCTGCACATGTACCCACCAAATAAATGGAGGAGTAAACTGCACAGAAAGAAAGGACTAGAGGAGGTGGAACTTAAAGACAGTCACTAAGTTACATATTCAGAGTGCTTCAGAGGTACATTTTATATTCTTGTTGACAACACTAATATTCCATAATTTGTTGGTACTTCATTAAATGGGTCCTTAAAACATGCATGACGCTATTACTTCCTTTCCACACATAAAACATGTTTTACATAAAACAAATCAAATCTGCCTCCCAAACTTTTCATGTACAGCTCTAAAATAGGTTTATCCAATAACAATACCTACAGCTTTTCTTCCACCATCACATTTCTTTGTACCCTCCCTCTCTTTTCCCCACTCCATTCCTGTTTGTACCACACTGAAAATCAATCAGAATCTTACCAGGCTTTTAGAAGGCTGGTAAAAGAGGGCATAAAATGCAAGGGGGAGAGGGGTTAGATCATGAAAAATGAAACATTGGACCAGTCTCTCCACCATTTGACTCTGTACACAGTTTAGATCCATTACCAACCAGCTTCTAGAACTGAAACAGAAAACTGTTATTTCAACATGGCAAAAGCTGCCTCAGGAGGGCAGAGGAAAGAAAATACCCACCAGTGGCATTTCAAATCCTAGATCACCTTCTCTAAATCTTTTTCAATTGTTGTGTACCTTGCTTGAGGTGAACATACCAGCCTTGGGCACAGCATTCAGAATGCAGATTCAGATGAGTTATGGATGTATGGATAAGATGTATGGATATGCTATCAAGACCATGGGTTTTTAGCATGATTTATTATAGCCCTGAGATTTCACCTTACAGCAGAACAAGGCAGCAGGATCCTATTGGTTTTTGTCCATATATATATAATTTTACAGTTACATACATTAAATCACTTAAAGTACCAAAGTGGCTTTGCAATGCTCCACACTTCTATCTTCACTTTTCCCTGAGTAACTTGGGTAACGACTGTTCACTGTACAGTATTATTCCAAAATAGATTCTCAGAATATACTAGATTTAGTTATATTTCATTGCACATTTCAACTACGGATTCCAATCCATTTCCCTAAAAAAAGGCATACTGAATATACCTCAGTATCATTTGGAATGCTTAAGCCAGTTTTTAAGTTTCTGCTCTATGTGGGAGATTTTTATTAGCTTTTAGGAAGACACATCATATTATCAGGTTAATCAGAAAAGGATTCAACAGTTACTTTTCATTTCAAAGGTCTTTACAGCTTGTGTTAAGATTCACCTAAACTAACAAGATGGGAAAAAACCAAAACCAAAGCTTCTTTCACGTATAATACCCAGAGATTTATACTTTTTTCTTACCTTAAAAAAAGGACCATTTTAGTTCATAATATGTGCAGAAGGCAACCACTGTTTTTTGCTGTTCCTACATTTGCTCTGGTAAAATTCCTTCTTCTCTTTAATCATAACAATCATATGTAACACATACATGTGTTAATGGTAACATGATCACCAGCTCCATTGCATTCTTAAATGTGTTGATAAATTAATCAGCTCTGAGTGTCTGTTTTATCATTCTGAGAACAAGGTCAGACATATGATATGCCAAATAAATCAGTCAAGGTCAGGCTTAGATAAGCCTTTTCCTAATGTGATGATTACAGCTTTTTCTGAACAACATCATTTGTTCAGACAGCTTCTCTAAATAAAGATGTAAATCTGAAGTGCTGTGCAGTTTGCAACTGCCCTCCTGAGCTGATACATTTCAATGGAATTTGAACAGTACTGGTTGCAATATGCTACAACCTTTTACCTGCATCATTATATTCCGAAAGCTATTTCCAAATTTTACTGAAACAGTGGCACTTCTATAATGACAGAGCTCTTATGGTTACAGTAGTACAATTCTGGACTGTTGTGTTGTAGAATCAGATTAAATAATATACATTTTTCTCTGGCATTAAAAACAGGAGTAGAATCCACCTTGATCTGTTCTAGCACTTGCAGTTATGGAGAAATCTGTTTTTAATCAGAAAGACATTAATTTTTTAATTTGTTATCAAATTAAATGCAATTATTATCCCACAGAGGTATGTTATGAAAGAATAAAACTTTTCCTATTGTTAAACAGAAATAGTCTGGTCTCAGTCTCAATAAACAAGCAATGAAGTCAAGAATAGTTTCAGGCATCTCAAGATCACCACAAGCAAAAGGCATAACACAAAAATAAGTTTAAAAGGTAAATTGTAGCAAAGAAAAATACTATCTTAACATCTTCGACTTTTTTTAAAATTCTCTATTAAAAAAATCCAGAAACCAGATAATGACAACAATAAAAACACAACAAAAAAACCCCAAACTAGCACCATGTTTGTCATTATGATTCTGTTCTCATGCTCACTAACAACCCTGTTCTGTTCTTCTATCGGGTAACCTTGAGTATGTTTCTAACATTATTTGCAAACAGATCTATGTGGCATCCTGATTACACAGACTAAATGCACTGCACATTACTTGCCAACCTATCTGACGCCTCCAGCAGATGAAAACTCTGTTGATTTAACACTGGCATAAAAACTACTTCCTTTCTCCATGCAAAAAACTTCTTTAGCAGCCTATATATCACAAAACACCTTTATTCATTGTACCACCCTGAATGATTTAGAATCAACATAAGTACAAACACTCTTGTACATAGAGGTCCTGATACAACCTGATCTATCAAACATCTGTATCCACATTTTTTGTATGACAATCCACTATTACAGCATTTACATTCCTGTTTGCTCATCAAATACAACAGAATGGCCCTTCTCACTAATCTTTGATGTAGGTTTCTTGTGTCCTGCCATCGGGTATAAATTTCTCCAGCTTGCAGTAAAAAAAAAAAACAAAATAACAAAACAACAAACAGACCGAGTAGATTCAATTGGCTGTGTCTCCTGGGTATTTCAGATTAATTATAAACCAAATAATTAACAATATATATAAGATCACAGCAGATCAGTCAGGAAACTTCCTGCAGAGAATAGTTATACTTTCCTGAAAAATGATATATCAAACTTGACAACTAATCTCAGCCAGCAGGCAAAAAAATAATGCTGTGCTTTAAGAAATCATTGAGTACAAATACTAGCAAGATAAAGAAAAAAAAAAAACTAAAGAAAACACCACCTTCCAATTAAACATGTTTAAAGTTTTACTTCAAATAAAAACAAAAATTTCAACTCAAATGGGGAGAGAACTGGTACTTACACCAACATTAATCAAATAAATTTCACTTTTGAAATTCTTATTAAATTTACCATTAGACAGACTATGTCATGCAAGTAAATAAATGCTATTTATAAATATCTCTAAGCCACAGCAACCCAGTCATAGAGCCATTTCCCAGACTGTGTTATTGTTATGCCAAACAGACTACTCTTTCATTTCTTGTCAGCTGTAATTACAGTTCCATAATTGAAATACAGTAAATTACCATGCACTAACTTTGAAAGATGGTTCATTGAGGTTGAGCTGTCACTACAATTACTGTGTAATAAAAAATGATAATTTAAATGTTCTACTTTTCTCTCAAAGAAAAAAATTAATTCAGTTCATGCAGCTCAGGCAAATCAAATATCTTTATGATGATGTAAAACGAGGAGAAACAACACATTTAAGCAAAGCCGAACAATCTCAAGTCCTAGGCTGCAAAAACAAACCAGCATTTATAAAATTTTCTAACCTCTGAAGAAAATTGCACATTCAAAACCTTTAAAAGGATAATCTTTTGTCAGGATTCAATCATACAATACCCATCCAACATCTTCCTTATGAGCTCCTACTTTGCTCATAGAGCAGATAAAGCTTTGGAAACTTCTTTCCAGCTTCAAGCTTAAATTTCCCTCAGTTCTGTGTTATGTTTTAGGTCACGACCAGCAGGATAACTACAACCCACCTAAGACCAAAGTAGGTAACAGACATTAATTTTCATGGATATCTCTAAGCATAAAATTGGGCTTACAGTTCTGACATATTGGCCAGGCATGGTTTGCCTGCAGAAATTTTCTCAAACACTTGAGAAATAATGTGAGGGAATACAGAAAAGACACAAAAAGCTGTCACTGTAAAAAGAATGCTCAAAACTTTAAGAGAACTGTCCCCATACCAAAAAAGGGTTTCAATATGTTCCTACCTGCTGTCACTACAAAGAAAATTTCACAAAGGACATCTTTTGGAAAACAATAACAAATACATGCATCTGAAACCTGTTCCTATTCTCCCTCTCACAAGGACTTCCTGCTCATGCTGGAAGAGGCAATTCCTTCAGTTCTGTTTTCTTCCTGTCTGATTCAAAACAGCCAAACCCCTGCTGTTTCCTTGTGCTCACACTCCTTTGACCATTCAGTAAACAAGCTCAAGTTCAAGAAAAGGACACAAAACAAAACACAAAACCCCTCACTGATACCGAGAAGTTGAATGAACAAGGTGGAACAATGTAACCAGAGAACAGGATATGACACAAGAAGCTGAATGTAGAAACAGTGGGCTGCAAGGACTGAAGAGAACTGCTAAGAATTATTTCAACAGTACAACTGGCAAAGCACACTGGTGCTCTTCAAGGGTATCCTCAAGGTTCTGGTGATTCTGTTTAACCCAGGACAAGCAAATGGTTCCCTGCACTACACTCCCTCAAAGTTTGCAATTAAGCAAATGAAGTAAATGCAGTAAACAAATGCTTGAAGAAAGGACCACATCTTCAGCTGTGACAAACAATCAAAACGATAGTTGTGCATGAAATAAAACTTATTCTCAGCAGCCAAGAATCTCCTGGTGTAAATCATTGCCTATTTTGCTAGGAAAATAGAAGTACTGGAAAACATCCGGTATTCAGCATCTGAGAGAGGTAGGATCTTTCCCTGTAGAGGTAATTGTTAGCACTTATGTACCTCTGTTGCTTTCTCCAGGCTCTGTCGAAGATCCAGCAATTCTTTATCATGCTGCTCTTTAAGTTTATCCATCTCTGTGTCATGGCTGGATACTTCTTCTTTAAGTGCTCCTTTCAAAGCTGTGAGCTCTCTCTCTCTCTTTCTCAAAATCTCTTCTTGTTGATCTTTTGCTATTAATACTTCTTGCAGATCCTGCTTCATTTGCATCAGCTCCTAAAGCCCAAAATTAAACACAGCTGTGTGTCAAACAGCCCCTGTGGATGTTCTGTTTATGTCTCACAGAAAGAAAGCACATAAGCTCCCCAAGGACAACTTCGTTTCATATGACTGACATATTTTTTACAGCTTTTATAGTAAGCTAAAAATTTGTTCACCCCTAGTATTATTAGAAGTATAACATATAGCTGATGTTTTATTTAATAGGCCAACATATCTGATGCTGAAAAACTGTCAAAAGATTTTAATGGTGTATGTTGTGTCATCTGCAAATAATGCAGGAGTCACTCCAATGTTGTGCTTTCAGCAGCAGTGAGGTAGATAAGGACAAAGACAAAGCATTTTTCCCCCATTTGCAAGAGAAACAAACTCAGAGATAAGTCTTTGCTTTCTTTTCAGCTGGAAAGAATAAATAAAGTTGTTATTTGAGTGGTAAAGACAAAACAAGTGCTTCACAACCAAGTCCATGATCACACTCTTCCTTCTCCCACCAGGGTAATCCTTGAAGTCATTTCCCCTCTCCAAATCGCTGGGAAGGAACTGGAGAGTCAGTGAATCTGAAGACTAAAGATGCATATAAAAACACAGAATAACAGAAATAATCAAAAATGTACTGTACGCTAATTTGCTATTTCTCCAGCTGTGAATAATTGTACTTCCAAAGAGAATGCAGGCTTCCCCTGCACTGAAGGAGGATCAGTACATCTAAACCACTCCTGACACACATCACCTACTCTGCCATTAAAAGCCTACCAATGGAGGGGGTCCTACCACCATCCCAAACAGCATCTTCCTCTGTTTAATTATCAGTACTAACAGAAACTTTTCCTAACACTTTCTTTAAATCTCTGGAGCTAAGTCTCTCATTTCTTACTCTATCTCCCCATAACAAAGAAAAATTGATCACTATCACCTTTACAGCAACATTCTGTAAGATGTGTTTTTGACTTTTCCCTCACTTCTCCATTCACATTGAAGTCCTTCTTTAAAGGTAATGTTTTTCAGTACTATCATCATCACCTGTGATAATCCCCTACTAATGTTTACTTTCAATTACAGTACCTGAGATTTAAGACAGTCATTTAAGAGTAATCAAATTTCACCCATACAAAACAAGGTAGTTATTCAACTCAGCAAATCTTGTGTGCACTCATCTTTAATATTTCTGCACTGATACTCTTACACATCCTTATCAACAACTTTAATAAGCTGTGCTCTCTGTTTCATCATCAGTATATTAGTATAAACAGGGCTACAGCCAATTCCTCCTTCATCCCAAGGTGACAGAAACCCTGTAACTCTTTTGTTCCTCTCCAGACTCATCCTTTCTCTCCCTGGTCCCACCAATAGAAAGCCAATAATTTAGAGACTGCTTTGTTGATTTCTTTTAATTTTCTTAGCTGAATCTCATCTGGTTTTGATAATATATACATCTTCTTTAAACTGATCTCCACTGCTCTGACCCCCACTCCTAACTGCTAAAACTGACAGATTATTATCTGATAATAGTGGCTAACTCACCTATCTGTCAATGATTAAGATATCTGTTCTCCTGCTCCATAAAACAATGGTACTTACACTGTATTCCTTTCAGGGTTAATGCTGCTATCATGCTTTCTTAGGTCACCTAATAATGGTACATTGTTTTGAATTAAAAGCAGAGGAAAAGCAAAGGCATGCATTTCTTTCATCTTAGTCTCTTTTTTTCATGAAATTTTTCTGATCCTGCTTCTGATACCTCATAACTAACCTCAATCAGAATCTCTTTCTCCCCTTCATCCGTGTGTTTTGCGTTATCCAGTTCATCATGCATCTCAGAGAGCTGGTCTTGAAGATCTCTGATCTCAGTCTGGTGTTTTTCCTGCTCCATCTTCACTTGAAAAAGCCTCATCAGTAAAAATCAGACAGGATTTTTTAATTTATAGAAATAGTAATTTATTCATTCAAGTACTAAAAAGACACACATTCCCATGTTGCCCACAGGAGAATGGGATATAATGAAGCAGAAAAATTAAATGTCAGAGGGGTAAAATTGAGAAATCATCTAACTATGTATTTAAGTGGGAAGTTGTATTTTTTTCAGACCTGGTACTCTAGTCATTCAAGTATTTCCACATTTCAAAGACTTGAACTATGTATTTTTGACTGTGAAACATTAAAAGCAATTTGCACTAAGAAGAAGATTATAAATTCAGCAATATTTCTTTTCCTTCCAGATATTCTCAAGACATGACTCTTTTAAATGGAAAAAACATTTCCTACAGTAACAAATGTCACTTGTCTGGTTCCATCAACATATTCTGGAGACATAGGTACTTTTGATCTAAAAGGTTTAAGAAAAGGTACAAATTTCAATAACAACTTTGCTAGAATTAACTCACTCCTCCAGGTTTTGCCTGAGTTCCTTCTCGTTTTCTTCCAGCTGCTTTTTTAAGGCTTCCTTTTCACATATACTTTGATCAAGCTGCAACTGAAGATCTTTCAGACTTGCTCGTGTAGCATCTCTCTCTTCTTTGGAATTTTGCTGATTCTGAATTTTGTACATCAAAGTTTAGCAAAATAATAGACAGTAGCTACATGATTAACACAGTTTGTCTCTCAGTTCATGTCTGTCTCACTGCAATCAACAGATTAACATTTACCTTACCAGATACCTAAGAAGTGCTTTGTTCATGTGCTTAACACTTCTATTCACTGCTCCAAACTCCTCAAATACTAAGAACAGACTTGTTACAAAGGGTAACAATGATGTGACCAACCACCCTTTAAATAAAAAGTCTTCTGAAAAAGCACAGGTATATCTGGATTAAGAAGAATATGAAGTAAAAGGGATTCAGCTGCAGGATCAATTGTCACTTATTTTAAAAAGCATACTTTAAATAATCAGAAGCTTTATAACATTAGAATGCTGTACCCTAATTTCCAGGTCCAGTTTTTTCTCTAACTCTTCCACTTTCCTTTCAAGTTCTGCTTTTTGTTCTACCAATGCTTTTACTTCAGCCGAAGAATCTGAAACCTACAATTAAATAGAGACATTTATTCCCACAAAGCCAAGATGTTCTTTGAGAATAGTTTCTTGTTTTTTAATCTACAGCAAAGCTACAAGCAAGACTAACAAAGCATAGCATCAACTGCCTGAGCTCACCAGGGATTTTTCATACGGGTCAGGCCAAGCTAAGACTTTCAAAGGAACCATGATTTGGTTTTCATAAAACTTCTTGGTAATTGCTCAAAGCATGTTGACAATAAAACAGAAAATATACAAACGTAAAGAAAAATTCAAATTAGACAACATATGAATCAAATAATGTGTACTTTGGGCCAATTTTACTGAGATATCACTAATTATGCAAAATGGACATCAAAGGAAAGCATGCCCATATGTTAAGACAGGTTCTCAAATACCTTTTTTAGGTGATTTCCTAGGATGTATTTTGCAAATAAATAATGCTGTCATTAATAACAAAAGCTACATGAGTCTCTCATGCTGTCTCACTTCAATCAAAAGACTAACATTCATCTCTGCAGATGAATTATACATTTACCCAAGAAATTTTATGTGAATATGCCTAACATTTTTCTTCATTGCTCCAAACTTTTTCTCAAATACTAAGAGATTTCTTAAAAAGGTTAACTGTGCAATGAGCAACTACACTTAAAATCTTCTGAAAAAGCACAGGTATATCTAGATTAAGAACAATATGAAAAAAAAAGTTTCCTTTTTATTTTTTAAAATCCCCAGGATAAAATAATAAACAATATACATTTAATCCTTCTCATGCCATCAACATCAAGCTATATTCCTGAGGGACTACATGAATAAAAGTAAAATTTGAATCCCCTTACTGACTTTTACTAGTCAGTAAGGGGATTCAGATTCTTAAGGCCCTGTCTCAATACTGCACCACTTTGAAACAAGCCAAAGCAAATTAAAAATTCTTTACCTGCGTCTTTCCAGCAGCTCTTGACTTTAATGTCTGAATTTTCTCAAAAACCAAATTCACTTTCCTCTTTGTTGCATCATCATTATCAGGACTTCTAAATTAGACAGTACAAATAAGCAATGATAGGCTCAAAGTTACTATTTTGTTAACATCAAACCAAATTCAGACTGTCCAAACTAATAAAAATCTCCAAAAAACCCCCCAAAATAATGCAAACAAATCAGAAATTATCTTAACTATGATTTACTAAAGAGGGGAGTTAAAAATTTGTATTCCACATGTTTTCTAAAAAGCCAACCAAACAAAAAAGTCCACTGAACTCCTGAAGTGCAAATCTCTTCTGTAACATTGTGGCTGTGGAAAGACAGATATGCAGCATGTATATTACTCAGACATATTGAAATAAGTAATTAATTCTAGGTTTTAGAAGTCCTGACTACTGCACCATAAAACAACACTTGAACAGGTCCCAGAACCTGCTATATCAGGAATGAAAAGAAATTTAAATGCATCATATATTTTTAATTAATTTAACCTTCCTTTACCTTTCAATAAGTTATTAGTAGAAAATACCAAGAGTTACAGGTGCAAAAAGTATTAAAAGCACAATATCAAGAGGGCTTCTGTCAAACCTTTGAAAATAATCCTTAGTTGTTGTAGTTTAAAAAACCCAAAGGCTTAAACTTCCATAAGGTACTATCTGAATTCTCCTATAACCTCTATATTATACAAAGTTTAATTCCAGATGTATTTAAAAGACAAACTATATTCTGATTCACAAGTTTCAAGTGCATTTAATTATATTCTGTACAATACCTTATGTAAGTCCTGATAGCCTGGGTATTTTGAGATCAGATAATGCCTTAAAGGACACAGCTGAGATACAGAATTGTGAAAGAGATGTTTCATTTAATTATAGCTTTCACTTTGCTTGTCACATTCCAAATGTAATAGAAGACAAATATTGAGAAAATACAGTTGCCCATCCAAAAAGTTAAGTATGTTTACTGACCCTTCCTTAAGGTAATTGTAAAGTATCTGCTTAGCAGTCTCTTCATTCGTTTGCTGTGCAAGATCTTGCTGGCCTTTTAAGAGATCAGGAGTTGCCTACAGATAAAGATAAAATATCAAAAGATGACAATCCTGTGAGAGTTGTAAATACAAACAGTACATTTGGACTTCTCCATTCTATCCCATTAATGAAAACTTTTATGTACTAAGGACCTGAAGTTCAGAAAGATCCACTGGAGTTTTGGCTTACTGCAATAAGAAACTATACTCCACACCAAAAGAAAAAAGAAAACAACTTGATTCTGTATACATATCTTTTCATATTCATACATATCTATTAATATTTAAGAATCTTTATAACATCATTTATGAGAATCTGTTTGGCCTCACCATCTTCCTTTACCCATGCAAAAATCAGTTGTTCTAAAATCAGATTTTCTATACTTACAACAATGAAAAAAATTACAATTTACATCTCTCCAGAGCAATCCCATTTGTACAATGGGAGTTTGTTCTAATGAAGATCAGAAAAATACACAATTTAACAATATGGCAGCTTTCATATGCTAGAGTGCAAAGGACAGCTTAAAGAATAAATTCAAAATTACCTGTATATTAGGGACAGATGAACATGTTTTTACAGAAATCTTCTTGGCTCCTGATTCAGGTGTAATTGTAATTCGGTTTGGCAATGACAAGGTAGAAGTTACTGTTTTAACTTCTCTCTTACTCTGTCCTGGGAGTGTAGCTGACCTACCCATCAAGCTCTCTGTATCTGTTCCATTCTGTTTATGTTGTTGCAAAGAGCTGAAACTGCTGCTCTGGGTGTCTTTATTGGGCATTTGCAGTTTTCCAATACTTCGAGCAGAAATCTTTCTCTCTTTGGCAGGTGAATTCTGATCTCTGGAAAACTGCTTGTGAAGGCAAACTTTAGATGGTCTCAGTAAGTGCTCAGTTGATTTACCCAAGCTTTTACTGAATTCACCTAAATAATCTGAATTTACATCAAGTCCTAATGACAAGGCACTATCAACGCTTCTTGATCTTTTACGATCATCTGGATGAATTCTGTTCCTTTTTCCTGACCTGCCTCTTCTGTGAGCATCAACTTTCTTATCAAACTTTTCAATGAGCTGATCCACTCCTGGAAGTGAACCAGTGTCAATATCACGACCAGTTCCTGGCAAGAACGGAATGTATCTCCTGTTTTCATGCCGGTTAACATTGTCCGCGTAGATGGCGTACTCTTGGTCATCCAGTAAAAATCTGTATAAGGAATTTGCAGAAGTGGGAGTAGCTGATGAGGACGAGGATCTTCGTGAGTCATTCAATCCTGGCCCAGTTGAATCTTGCCTGCGGAAGGGAAGAACATCTGGTCTAGGTTTCTTTGTCTCAGGATAAGCAGTGGGACTAACACAGGGGGATCCTCCTGCAGGTGAAAACGACTCTGAAACACACACATCACTGGGGCTGATCGTGCTACTGGGACAATCCTGCAGCTGCTTATTTAGACCTTCTATTGACCTGTTCGGATGTGGGTTTTTTGTATTTGCTTTGGTTGGTTCTGCAAGGTATGTATTTGTTTTCTGCAGGGACACTATTTTAGATGAGGAAATCCAAGGCTGTGCTTCAGTTTTTTCATCTGCATAAGACTTAGATTTACTGCATACAGATGACTGGTAATTATCCAAGTTCAAGTTATTTTTTTCAGGATCATAAGGCTGCAAAAGTTCAGGATGTCTTTGAAAATTCAACAAATTTGAAGATTTCATAGTTTCATCTTTAAAATCTGGCATTCCACTTTCCTTTTCATTCATATTGGTTATCTTCAGTTTTTTAGGCATAGAGGGTTGCATGTGCTGTGTTACAGCAAATTTTGTATGTTCACTGATTTTGTCCTCCAACTTAGAAGCAGTGTTGGAGTCTGTGGCTGGCTTGTTTACAGTCTGAGGAATGACCTGCTGTTCTGTTCCAGAAGGAGGAAGATTTTCTGGCAAACATCCTTCCGTATTGTTCAGTACTATGTAAGGATGTCCATCGATTCCTTGGACTCTAATGCTGACACCGTAAGACCCCGTCCTAGAATTCTGCACATTTTTCGTTTTTTGAGTCTCTTCACTTGCAAGTTCAAGAGTGACTTCATAGTCCTGCTGCATGTGCTTAAAACCAGCAAGATATGGCTCCATATCTATCAGAGGATTATATCTGAACAGGAGAAAAATTACAAAATTGTCATTGTTTTAAGTTAGATTATTTCAATAGTTACGTTATTCCACCATTCAATGTGACTATGAAGACTAATGGCAATACGGGAAATCAATATCCAAGCTCTATCAAGCCCAAAGCAAATACATTGGGATACAAAGACAAATGTCAGACTAATACATTCTGAATCAATGTCATGTTATTTTATGAATGTTACCTTCGCAGAGTTGGTGCTCAATGCTTTGGAATCAAATTACTTCAAATATAAGCAACTCTGGTACAATTTTTTGAGTAAAAGCATGACTTTTGGCTATTTCCACTATATTTACTGAAAACTGCACCTTTCACAAACCAACAATCATTTTAAAGCCCGCATCCATTACCAGCCATACTAACATTTAAACATAAGCCCAGCAGAGCAAAACACAACCAGGCAGTTTTAGGTTTTATGAGTTTCAGGTAACTAAAGCACTGCAGGGAATGTCAATATCCTCATTCCTTTGAGTTGTGGTTTTTACATACTTGGGTTACAATATTTGTTTCTAATGGCATTTGACAATAAACTTTTTCATTTATTATCTCATTGTTGCCCCTAAGAATAAACTTTCCTACTGATTAATTTAACAATCACACAAATGCAAGCTTGTTCCAAAAAACTACAGTTGCTATTTTAAAACAAGATACTTTGCTGAGCAACAAAAATGGAAAAACACTGCTAGTATTTCCAAGGCTGACAGTGCCTTTTTCAGATCCAATGGGAATGCTAACTCCAGTCTATACGTGCCAAAACTGTTTCAATCTAGAAAACAATACATTCAACCCTACCTGTGTTTTAAATGTTAAATGCCATTCTTTCTTTCTCTAATAGCTAATGGGGTTTGCAGACAGATTTACTTTACTGTTGCAGATTATGAGCCAACCGTCTAAAGGCAGAGGCAGTGCAGTGAAAGTACGAGCTGTGTCTACAAAAGAATGGAACACAGGATAGTGGGACTGGTACAAAACCTGGAGGGAATAAACTTTTGAACTGAGCTGGGGAGTTGAGCCATCACTGAGGCCTGACAAACCCAAGATCACTAAGCGATGGTAATCAGCAAGAGGAAACCAAAACAACAGGATGTCTCATGGACAAACAATCCTCTGCAGCCAGTTTCACTCTTTTGTCTATCTCAGCATGAACCACCTCCCTCAGATCCTACTCAAGAGCAGAAATCTCATTTTTTCCTGACAGCGAATGAAAAAGTTTGGCTCAATATTCCTAGTATACTAATTTCCATCTAATTCTTCCTCCTAGCAGGAAAGCTCCCCTCAAAAACCTCTTCTTCTCTAAAAACCAACTCCAGCTCCTCCTCAGCAGCAGGTTTATAAACTGAAGTCTCACATGGCACATTTGCATGTGAGTGTTTGAGAGAGACCCCTGATTTACACAGTTGGTAGCACTCATCTGTAGCGGGTGAGGATGTGAACATCTTTACAAAGAGCTCTCCACTCAGCAATCCCAGCCAGATTAGAAATGCCACTAAAACAAACTAATGAGTATATGAAATTTTACACTACACCTTCAAGCTGTATTAGCAGACTTATAAAAAGAGTAAAGTTTATCTGAATTTGTCAATAATGGTAACAACTAAAAAATATAAAAAGGAGTCAATAAAAATAAACCTAAAAGCCAAAAAAAAAAAAGTATTTACATCAATCAGCACAAGGAACAGATACACAATACATTACAATAAGTCTGTTTGGGGTGACTGCAAAAGCAGTGCTTTCAAATTTGTTGCGAAGTTGCTAAAAATATTAAATAACCAGAAAAAAACCCCAAACAATCCTCATCCCCTCAAAAACAACCACAAAACACCAACCCACTTACTATAAAGGGGAAATAATATTTAGGTTAATAATTTACCTTGAATTCATATGTTTAATTTGTCTCTAAACCCATAAAGAAGTAAGTTTTTGTCTTCTTCCCATGCATTGTACTAATAAAACTCTTAATTTTACTGTACAAAAGGATAAGGCCTTGTAGAATAAAAGAGATAAGCAAACAGTTTTTAAAACAACACATTTTATCTTTCTAGAACTGTGAAAAAAAGATTACATTTATAAATTCCCATGACATCAACAAGAAAACATGACAGATGACTCTGCTATTCAAATATTTGAAGGTTTTACATAGAACTTCCATTTTATAGGATGTCAAGCTGCATTGGGTAATACTCACATGAACTACATAATATCAAATAGTTGTTTTACAATACACAGTAAAGTGGTTTCGCAATTCTGTAAGCATTTTTAAATTAAAGAAAAAGCATTGCTGGCTTTCGTCACACACAGCCTTTCTGAGGAAATCCTGAAACTATGTTAATTGATTAATTACAGTTACAGTCATTCTGCACACACATTGTAAAGTCACATCTCAGGCTCTGGCAGGGTTACAGCACCAGAGGAGGATAAGAGGACTGAAGCTGTTCCTCTCCCATCTGTCTGCCCCACTCCTCTGACAGATGTCACCATGTCAAAAATGAGAACATCTGAAAATTCTGCTGGCTGAGTACACACCTCAGCCATAAAAAACTGCAGATTGGCATTCTCGGGTAAACGAAATCAGCCCTGTGCTCCATGCTGTGACCGACTGAAATCCTGACATCTGATCCAGTGCAGGAGCTGACAGCTGGGGGCCCTGACAGCTACAACTGCCTGCTTTTAATCTTCTGTAAGACTGCTGAAGCCCTCAAATGTTATGACAAAACAGTCTGTTTACCCTTCAGCTTATGAAAAGAGGTTAGATATTTAAATGGCAGCTGGGAAGGCAATTTCCCTTTTTGTGCAGCTCCTCCTTAAATACTTGTAGTTACTTAAAAAATTAAGAAGCCTTTTTTTGAAATAGAGAATTACAGAAATCCTAATTCCAGGTTTTCTACCAAAGTAATTCTTTAAATTTTAAACAATACAGTCTTGCTAGTAATTTTATTTGCTATGTCAGAGATCAAAAATACAATTTTCAGCAAGTAGAAGCAATTACTCAATTAAAGTTTTAATTAGGTGAAAGACTACCATTCTATTATAAAACTAGTTCCTATCTCCTATCTTGAAGCAAGTATCATTACATCACATACAAATTAATCAAGACATAAGAAAAGACTACTTCAATAAATTATTTTCTTTTGAAAATATTCTACTTGCTAAAAAAGATAATACAGTCAAGGACACAGTCATCAGCACCTTGCTATCAGGTAAGCAAGTAAGGTATGACAGAATGACAGGATCACCTATTTTGTCTGCAACACAGCCTTGGGCTGCTTGAGGTGAACAGAAAATTTCAAACTGAATTTGTGTTTTAACTGCATTGTCAGGGATAGCAATCTTTAAAAACTTCTGTGAACAAATAAACAAAATCGGCACTCAAAGCTGCTCAAGCCTTCCAGTTTTGAGATTTCTTCCTAATATAAGACTTCATAAAGGTGTTTAAACACTCATTTTAAATACTGACTTCAGTGAGTATGGAAGTCCCACATTTTATCATTACTCAGAAATGGTTTCATTTTTCTGAACAACTTTTTTTTGCCAAAAACAGAAACTATGACATTTTTGTTTATAAAGAGAACTTGTCAACAGAGGTTTTCAGATCTGAAAATCCAATACTCTGCATGTTCTTCTGTGGCAGTTTGTTGTTCAGTGGTGATATGATACTCTACAAAGAACCACAGGAGATGAACACTGAAGGTTTTAAGCTCAAAAACTTTTTCTCTAATTCCTTAAAAACATTTCCTTTCACAGCTATTTTATAGCTAGCTAACAGGAGCTATGTGAGACCTGCCTTACAAAAAAGAAAACCTCAGTCATGTGGAACCCTGGCTGCTCTCCCTGACAACATGAGCAGAAAAGAGTGCCTTTGAGAAACATGCTCCTGTGCCAGATATGTCTCTTCCCTCCTGAACATTACAGCATCAAAAAGGCATGGAATTGTTTCCACCACCCATTTCAGATCTTCTTTAACAAAACCTACAAGACAGATTTATTCAGAAAAGCTGCTTTCTCAATTCTGTTAAATGCCAAACTCTGCATGAGAAGCTTGCTCTGCTGTATCCTGCTCACAGCCCCTCATTACAAAGCACATCCCACCTTGAGCTCCAGCCTGTGAGCACCTGCCCTGGACAGACAGACAGACAGGGCTGCCAGGGTACACAGTCCAGGCAGAGATGGTTACACACTATTCCACCAATGGATATGTTCCCTGGTCTCCTGAAGGAGCCACACATCCTTCAAAAGCATTGCCTCACATTACACATATGTTCCTTTTGCATACATCTAGTGAGGGGTTATGGAAGAATAAAAGAGATTTGACTTTTCTTATGGCACTAGGACTCCTCCCTGGCTGTCAATGTCAAAAAACTAGGAACTCTTCCACATCCAATATCACGATCCTGAGTCTCCTAAAACTGGATTACCTGAAGATTTACCATTAAAGGAAGATGAGGGCAAAACCTCATCTCCTCTTTGGAGGAGAGAACTTTAAGAATTCTGAAAATTTAAAATTCTTTCAGGCTAAATTACAAATTATATTTGTTTCCATACAATTTATTTCCAAATTTTATTACCATAAGAAAAAAAATCCTCATGGTCCATATTACTTAATCAGTGTCTTTTTTGAAAAGGCAGGATGTAACAATTTATGAAAGTTTACTTCAGGTATTTCACATGCACAGCAAAATGACAGGAAGGAACTATAAAATTTGTTCTCTAGCCTCACATAACACTGAGCTTGCTCTCCAAGCTAAATAATGGATTCTCTGTGCAGCTGACTATTCAGAAAGTATCAGCAACATCACACAAAGTGGGTGTTAGGTCAATAATAAATGACAGGGTTATGGAAAAAGGACAGGAAGTAACTTTATGAGAGAAGAGGAAGGAAAACTTACATACTGTGTGAGGGTAAAGAAAAGGAAGCAGACAGGATAATTCATGGAAAGAACAAAATGGTAATGTTTTCACACTTGATGGAAAACATTCTCACAAACATGTCTTGCAAGTATGAGGGGAAACTTCATCATTGTCAATCCTACCTACATGCTTCTGCCAAAGAAAAATGGGCTTGGGTTGCTGTCCCTTTTAGTCCATGTGGAAGATAGCTCTGGAGTAGGATAAGTTTATTTGATCTACTGCTTACAGAAAGCAGAAGGGAGAAAAGTGTGATTTTTAAATTCTATATATGGGGCTGTAAAAAAAGACAGTAAAACTCATTTAAGAGCAAACTGAAAACATCCAGCAACAGAAGACATCTGAAACAAGCCTGCCATCTTTCCAGCAGATTCCTTATTCCCATTTAAGATTTTTTCCTACTTGAGGTTTTTTGTCCATATAAAATTATATTTATAGCACATGTGGCAGTTACTCCCCCGATTATTAGAAAGAAAATGATGATAATTACAGTATACAATGAACTGTCACCATTTGTTTTTTCCCAGCACTGTGTGCAAACTGTCACTCCTTGTCTAGTAGTCAAAATTCAAAACTTTCAAAAGGCCTATAACAAAGGATTTTCTACAATATATCATGTCATTCTATATCTGCAGGCATCAGCGAGGGAAAAAAACTACTCAGATTTTATTATTGCTGTGGGCATTTCTGATGTCATCATCAAAGACCTACCTAAAATTTCTGTAAATTTAATAAAAAACAAACCCACTGAGTTTTCAAATATTCATTCCCTTTTAAACCAGCCCAACAGCTTCATGTCCCATCTCTTCTTCCTACTTGTTCGAAGGACAGATACTGTGACAAATTCTATAGTTGAAAACAACCAGGAGCTCCTGTGAACCTAAGCCACACAGCATGTATTTTTCAAAACTCCATAGACCAGTGTTAGACTGCAAGGACTTATGCTTGGTATCATATAGACACAAGACCAAATTGAAGCATCTCTTCAACATCCAAGACAGGGCTAACCTATCACTGTAAGCAGAATGAGCCTTACATATTTCATAAAAAGTTAGCAAATTATATTCTTCCAAAAACATTTCATCTAAATGCACTTAGCAGTAGATGCCACGCACCACCTTAGCTCCAGTCTCCCCATGCACCTGCATTAGTAACTGGTGCAGTGAACAGAGGAAAGGAGCAGGTTCGAGCTGCTGCATCCCACTGTGGTTCCAGGGCTGTACATCCAGCCCTGCACTGCTCCTGCAGTGAGACTCACAGCCACTGCTAGCCCAAGCTGTGCACAGTGCCCACGGAGAAAAGCAAATGCTGGAGGAGCACACAGCCACACTGCAGTGGGCCCTGCAGGCCTCCCTCCGAGAGCAGCAATTCCAGCCCCACACCAGAAGCCAGGTAGGTCTGTGCTTTCCAGAAATGCAACATGAGCTGGTTTTTTTCTCCTTTGACCAAGCTGTGATTAAATATGGGAGTCATACAGCTTTGGGTGTATAATGAAAAATGAAGTCCAGCCAGGAATACTGACTGACAGAAATACCTTTTTATAGGAAGTATTTCAACATTTCTGAATTAATTGCTTTCATTTTTATTCTGTGAAAAATACCACTCTCTTTTTTGATTTCAGATGGCAGCCTACAGATGACAAGTTAGAACTTCCTGCAGGATGAAAATTCCAAATAATACCTTTCTTCCATAGGTGTTAGGAAAAGCCAACAGTCATGCTTCAGTTAGTATGCATTACAGATATTATTTCATCAATTTCTCCCAAAATGCAGTAGAGCTAAGTGGATGATCTTTGGGTTTGCTGCCTTAGAAAGGAGAATTTCAGTTTCAGTTCCACCCAAGTATTAAACAACCTTATTAGAGTCAGCCAACAAAACAGAATATTAGTAGCCACCTTTTCAAGGAGAGGAAGAAGCTGTATGTAATAAAGACTGTCAGTAGAAGGAACAATTAAAAGCACTTAGAGCAAAAGATACTGTTCACTTGCTTACAACTGGGCTCATACTCCCTCTGGCTGAAAAATGTTGTGTGTGAGGAAGTCTCAAGTGTCTGAAATGTAAAACATCTTGTTAGTCCTATGAAAGTATGTGACAGATCAGCCAAAGGCTTGAGTTGTGTGACAAATAGCAGGTTTTGTTGGCTTATTTGTTCGTTGGGGTTTTTTTCCAAATTAAAATCTGCTTCAATGGCTGTTAGTCAACAACAACACATTTTGGCAGATACTCAGGTCACAAAAATTTTCATAGTTTTATTGAAAACAAGGACTTAATACATATATCCAATTCTCTTTATCTGCTTTATATGAATTCATATAGTCATAATTTTACAGGATTTATCCCCAGAGGAAATAACATATGACTGCTAACTTCATTTACTGAGTGCAAAGTCTTAATTTTGTTTATGATGAAAATGCTAAGAAACCTCCACATTTCTCATGTAATATTCTGAACTATTATCACTGCAGTATCATTATACACTTTATTTATATTTTATCTTACTTTATTTTACTTTATTTACTTTACTTTATTATACTTATACTTTATTTATACTTTTATTTAAGAGCTCTCTTTTCCTTTACTGAAATCATGTTTCCAGATTTTCCTAAATCATAAACAAAAGGGAGTCAGAAACAAACTCCAACACAATAAAGTATACTAAAACAGAAGTCAACTTGTATCTGAAATACAGTTCCAAGAAAGGAATTCACGTGATCTGTAGCGAGTAGTCCCAGGTCCTGCAGACTGTGACAGTAAAGTCACTGCAGGGAGATGGGAGCTGCACTTGTTTATTAATGGTTACTGTGGTACAAGCTGTGTGTGGACACGAACACTTGCCTGAGTGTATTTGTGCCACACTACTCTTTCATCTCCCATACAGGCTCAGATAAAGCTCCTGAATGAGTTGGGCTTTGCCACTAACAGGATACAATTACTGGGGTTATCTTGTGAGTATCTGACACTACTGCACTACAATTAATATTTACAAACTTCAAATACAACAAAGCTAGTGAACAACAAAACCTTATAAATACTTATTTCAGAGCTGACTATATACACACAACACTCAATTTTCCCTCATTTTTCTTAAAAACTTGCAAAATAGGTTAAAAACAAGGGAAAAAAGTAATAGTCACTAAGAGGAAATGTTACTATATTTACTCTCTTCTATTTTATCAAATTCTTAATGCTCATACCTGCTATGTATTAACAGAAAATACAGCTGAGAGACACAAGGATACTCTGATTCTAAAAGAGGGTTGTGATTTCAAATACAATAGCTGGTTTGCATCCAAACATCTGAAATGATTACACTTACTCCACAAGAGATTCTGCATTGTCTCATTACATTTTCCTCCAATTGTCAGTGTTAGAAACCGTATTATGTTCCAAAGGAAATAATCTTAGTACATCCCAATGATATCATTATTGTTTAAATAGTAGAGAGAGTATCCTGTTCATATACTTAGAGGCTTGAGCAAAAAATCTCAGGTTTGTTAAGAGTCTCTTAGAAAGTCTTTCTCAAAGAAATGGGGCACAGCTAGGGCAAACTTTGTTAAGAAGTTTTACAAGTGCTTCAGGAACACGTTTATTTATAAAATTATCTAACATAATTAAATAATAAAAGGTTCCTATACTCCAAACATTTTTTCTTCACTTTAAATGTGACATTTTGCTGGACGTTCTTCTCATTATTCCCATGCAAAAACTATAATCTTGTCTACAGGAACTACTTTTACAGCAACCCAACAGATGCAACTTGCATGACCCTGATTATATATGCGTAACTTACTCCTGAACAAAATTAATGATGAACTATGAATACAGCTTCTTGCAAAGACCAAGGTCTCACCTATATAAAGATACACAGAACAGGGTTAATGTCTATGAAATGCAAGTATTTATATACAAAAACTACATGTAAAATAGGCTGTAGGAGTCATTTTTACACAGCCAACACAAGGTCACAGCTTCACATGTATTCAAGCTAGTTATGCCTCCCAGTTTTCTACTGTAAAACTTTGTCTTAATTACATTGTATTCTTTAAACACTTGGCATCACACTCATTTAGTTTCTTTCAACTAACTCAGCCATGCGTTTTTAAATTTAAATATGCAGTCAGAACTGCAGGCCCTGAGCCCAGGCCCCACCAGACAAGATGATATCATCACACTCTGTCTGAGAGACGAGCTGAGTACAGAAGAGGGAGCTTAGAAAACACAGAGGAAAGGAGCTTCATGGTGAACTGGACTGAATCACTTAGAAGGGCTCACAAAGCCTATGCAGCCAAAGTGACCTGGTGTGGGCCCTGCGAGCACAGGTTTAACCAGCTCCCATAAGCTGCCACGCTTCTCACCTTCACACCAGAATAGCATAATTACTGGGGAAATGAGAGAGGTAGGGCTGCTTCTTTATGAAGCTTGAAGTGTTTATGGAATTATAATGTAACATTACATGCCAATTGTTCTTGAAAATAAAGGCTGCTACTGCTGAACATTTGCTCCCTGCATACAACAGCTAATGGTATTTAAATAAATGTACGAAGGCATATCCCAACCGATTTCAACAAGGCCAACAAAATACACTGAGCTTGATTTACTCACTGGAAACACTCCCCAATCTCTATATAAAAGCTTAAATTTTACCCTACTTTTGCATTATGCTTATGTTGAAGCAGAATGCAAATAACTGTCCCCTTTTGCACATCTTTATGTGCATGAATACATCTCCCATTCTAATAAACTCCAACAGTTCTTAGAGATATCCTTCAACAGAATTCTAAACATGGTTAAAACATTCCTAAAGACTGGCAATTACTTACTAGGCTTCTGCAAGAGTGTATGAGAGTTTATATATACACTGAGAGAAACACATAAACAAACACGTTGGTATGACTATGTAAGCATGGGCAGCCTAGACAATACATCTCCTTTTCACACTGCATTTAGTTTCTATGTCCACATTTTAGCTACTTTTAAATGGTGCATACAATGCACATGCAACTAAAGTATTATGAACTGCTGCAAATGCCTGGAGTCAAAATATGGTAATGCTCAGACTGTTGAGAGTCATATCTGAATGGTCATGTCTCCTGGCATGCCTGGAGATCTTCACCAAACGGGGCCACTGTGGTAATCACTGAAGTATCTTCCAGTCTCACCAATCTCCCTGGTGGCTTTTTGCAGTCAAGTGCTTTCTGAGACATTTCTCCAATTACATTTACTCCTCATTGCTCTCTGTTTTTACCAAAATCAAGAAGAATGTGAAAAGTTATTACAGAATATTAATTTTAAATCTTGTACTGTCAGCCTAGTTACTGAAACTCATAAATACAAAAGATGGACCAACAGAAATTAAAATATTTCATTCAGCTAAAAATTTAGAGGTATTCTTGGAAAAATGAAACTATTTACCTGAAATGTCTGGTTATGAATTTTGTCATCCACTTTTCACATAAAATGAAAGGTTATAAGCCTACATTTGGATAAACTCCTCCAAGGAGGCTGCCAGCTCTGTTGGCAGAGATGGTACCAGATCAGAAAAAATACAGTAAGCTCTAATCCCAAACAGTAGTGACTCCATGACTACCATTCCACTAAACCTTTAGCATATGCATTCTTAACATGTTAATATTTTTGGGTTTAAGATTAAATTTTCATACTTGGCTATACTGAAAAATATTACTATTTTGATTTAACACCATTCAGAGTCAAGGTCAAAGCAGTTTCTGAAGTGTTCATGTTTCCAGATCAACATGCCTGGAATAAACACTCCATAGACACATGAAACAGCTTTCCTCACACAACAACCTGGTGATGTAGTATTGTCAGTGAGTGAACTCTCCATTGTTCTGCCAATTAAGAACAGAAATAGCAAAAACAACTTATTTACTGTGTTTTTGCACATCCTTCCAACACATCATTCAAGATTAGAAACAGAATTACCAAACCTAAGTTCAGGACATGTCAAGTCTGTACCACCTTCCTCTGTACACAGTTTGTTGAGACCCAGCAATAAAACCAGAGAAATTCTAACACCTTCATCTCATCAAAACCTCAATCTCATCCTCATTCAAAACATTTGTTAATCTCAATATTGTAAGGATGTAATTCTTAGCAAAGCCTGCCTCTGAAAGGTATCACAGAACTAATCAGGTAGAAGATAAACCTCTTCCTACCTCTAAAAAAACAAGTGGGACAGATAGAAGAAACACAAATTTCTTAAGCCTGCTTTATCTGAACACATGGGCAATAGGTAGCTGCACCACTTCTGATGCCATTCAGAGTTGCAGAGAGGGTGCAGAAGTGAAAAAAATGCCCCATTATTTTAGTGTTCATTGCCATTTCTCAGAAATCTATTAGTACCAGTGATCTTGACCAAATTCTTGCCAGTTCCTTTCTAGCAACATAGGTAGATGCTGCCATAGACTGAATGTTGTTTTGCATAATCAGGCTTGTGTGCTTGGCATTAATATACAGATTTCAGATTACCTCCATAGCAAAAAGGCTCTAATAATAATGACATCATCATCATTATCACTATGACTTCAGAAAGCAGAAATGGTAAAACAGCAGACTATAGAATGAAACTGTGATGGTCTACTTTTGTTTAAATTTTTACATCTGCAGAATTATTTGGCCTCAAAATACTTCACTAGATATTTTTAAATAAAAACCTGCCCACTATGATCCAGGCTGAATAAACTCATAGCACATATGTTCATCTTGCATTACTCCACGACAAAAGATTTAAAAACTCACATTTGAGGTCATGTTGTTTCACCTGCACATTTCAGATGACACTGCAGAACCCAGACAAACCAGTTTCATCAATACTCCCAGAAAGATCAACTTCCTATTACACAACTACACCAGAAGAAGGAACTGTTACCAATTCTTTCCTGCAACTTTGTCATTCTTTTCTTGAGGTAAAATTCCTTATATAAGACATACTGTAGACTATTTCTGCAGAAAATTAAATTGCACATCTCCCATAAAAAACCTGCCAGGGGAACCTAACTGCCTTCTCATATATTTTAGTAATGACAGTGAGATCTAATAATGCAATTAACAGAAATTAAAATAAGCTGGTTTGCTTGGAGGCAATTCAGACAGCCTATGCAGTCTAGATTCATTAGATTTAAAAGCAAAATGTAACTAAGTCAGATAATAGCAATAAATTTTAAAAAAACCCAAACAGTTGTGTGATACACTCATGGAGTAGATAGGCTCTTGGAAATATCACCACAAATTCAGTAATCAAGGGGGCTAGCAATATAAGGCCTTTTTAGTACTGTCACAACATTAGTTACCTTTGTAGTGTGTATTTGCATTTAGGTGGCATTTAGAAACAGTTAATGTCAGTAGCAATTCAAGGTGCATGTAAGCCAACTATGAATACTTTTCCTATGATTAACATATTTCAGAAACACCTCTAAATTGTAAACACAAACATGTAAAAATATCAGTCGCTTTATAAGATACATTTGAAGCACCGCATTTTCTATTAATCTCACATTATTTTTAAAAAAACATTAATATTAAACAACCATCTGCCACAAAAAAACCATCTTCTCTTATATGAAAGATTATCTTAATATCCTAAGAGAATTTTAACAAAAACTGGAAGCATTGCTTTCCTATCTTACAGTTTTCTGTTTTAAAAGTGTAGCTGTATCTCAAAATTAATACACAACATAAAATAAAAAACAGTTTAATTGGCTCCCATAACATGACAAACTTCTAAAACATAATGCTTACTACACAGTTAATCATAGGCTTCAATACTGTATGAAAGTCTTCATTTCAATTTATTATCTTTTTCCAAAAGAAAAGACCCAAGTTCAAACTAATTAGAAAAAAATTTTTTAAAAATTAAAAAAAAAAAATTAACCCAAAACCAAAAAAAACTTACAGCAACTTGTTACACTTTTACATTAATCATCAGTAACCACATCTGGCTTAGAACACAGAGAGTGTGAGCACATTTCTCCTGGGTCTAACACGAGAAAAAAACCAAGACAATTCAACAACTATGACACTTCTAGAGAATATAATTGCTAGTCAAACAAGTTCTTACAAAGCACCTTTTAAAAATAAACAGTAGCTTGGTTTTGCCATTTTGATTTTATTTTTATAGAAGTTTTAAAGGTCTGTTAAAACAAGCACTATAAAGAGATTCATAACTGCAAGACATGTGACAGTTGTCAGCATAAGCGTCAGACACTGAATCTACCAAGTTCCCATGGGAGTACCAGAAGTCAGCATACATTTAGGGGATTTCTGACTCACCTACAGGATTCACTTCTAGGAGTCCACAGAGGATAAACACAGTGTAGACGTTCAGGAAAATAGAACAACTTTCAACAAGAGGTTTCCACTATTTCTATTCTGATAATCATTCAACTTACCCTGCAATCTTTCTTAAAAATATCTGCATGCTAAAACAAGGAAAAGATAAAAGCTGTAGCAACTGTTCTGTCAACTGCAAACCTAATGCAAACTCACCACAGAGGCTTTATCGCAGCACTGATCTCCCCATAAAGTTGTCATCAAATTGAAAGGATATAAATTATATCAGATGCAAAGTTAATTGGAAGAAGAATAAATGGCAGAACTGCCGTTCTAAACTTTTCCCATGAAAAAGATCACACACACAAAGCGAACACGCCCTTTCGCAAAAATTACGCTAATTCGCGTAATAAAAGGGAGATGAAGAAGTCAAGAGTGCCCTCCGCCCAGGAATGCCAGGAATCCCCGGAGGAATGCGTGCGAGCAAGGCNGCAGCGCCGCCGTGCTCTTGCCGCACGCCCGGGAGGGCCCGGCGCCCTCGGCCTTTGGAAAAGCGTGTGTTTAACGGAGCTGAGGAAAGCAGCGACCCAGGGCGCCTCAGCGCCGGGAGCCACCGCCACAGCCGCGGGCTGCAGCACCTGGGGCACCGCGCGGCGACGGCTCCCGTGCCCGCCGCACTCTGGTCCGGTCGCGCCACAGTCCTGTGCCCGCCCGGCCCCGGCCATCGCGGCAGGGAAAAGCGGGAAACGCCCCCCTCAGCTCCCTCGGCCGTTCTCCTCACCCGTCCCAAGCCGCCTCTCGCTCGCAGGAGGACCGCACCAACTCCGCGCCGCTCTTTCCGCCGCCCCGCCGGCCGCGCTCGCCGCCGGAGCCGAGCGCGCACTGCCCGCCCCCTCCACGGGGGAGGGGGCGCCGCGGCCGGGCCGGGCCGGGGAGGAGCCAGGCGGGGGGCGCTCCCGCAGGTGAGCGCGGGGATTCCTCCGCTTTCCCGCCCGCCCGCGGCCTTTGGTTTCCCTGAGGGAGCGCGCGGCGCGCCCGGAGCCCCCCGGCAGTCACCTACAGCCGCAAACAGAGGGGACAGCGCCCTGCTCCTCCTCGGCCAGGGTTGCGGCCAACCGCGCCGGGACGGAACGGGGTGGCCTCAACAGCCCTCTGAAGAAGAAACCTGGGCCCGGGTACTGTCGGCTCGACAGTCGGGTTTGTTTTCCCTCGCCGTGTGGAGGCGGCTGGCGAGCCGCCCGCCCGGCGGGAAGGGCTGAGGCAGCGCAGGGACGGGGCAGGGCGGGCGCGCTTGTGGCCGTGAGGGGGAGGCGAGGGGAGCGCAGAGAGCGGGGCTGCAGCGGGGCAGCGTGCCCGTGCTGCTCCCAGGGCAGCGCCACAAGCACCCCTGGGCACACCTTGGTGCCTTGGGCACTTTGGGTGCTTTCCACCCGCTCTTCAGCTAGACTGGAAATATCACAAGGTGATTCCAGAATATTCTACCCATACAGTACGAACTGAAGTGCTGCCATACTGCAGCATCTTGCCCTGATCCATCAGTGAGGGAAAGATAGTTGGTACAGACTTGGGATTCACAGCTGTCGTCCAAAAAAACCGCAAAAAACAGTGTCTGTAACCACGTCACAAGCAATGGGCCTCAGACAGTTTTTTCCATGCTTGTTGTTCTCAAGGTTTTAACAACATAAACCAAGGAGCACTGTCAGAAGAAAGGTTATAGTGAATCTACAGAGAGTTAAAAGCCACAACAAAATGTGATATAGCCTTGTCTACAACAGAAAAATGCTGGGCAGTCAACATGAGAAGGAAAAATTTACTGTATGAGTCATGAAAGCCATGTCAAAGTTATTCAACAGGAAGAGCATGGGTAGGAACATATCCTCTTTTCAAATCCAACAGTGCTGGAGATCACTACTCAAATTTCTGTCAGAACTGCTCTGATACCTGTTACATGTCTGTGAAAGCAAGTCCAATTCGCAAAGACTACTGCGTGTATATATATATGGAATTTTATATAATTGTATAGATTTTCTGTAGAGAATGGCCCTGTCTTAATTAGAATGTAAAAACAGAAGAGGTTCAACTGGAAAAGGCAGTGTTCCAAATACAACATCGGTATTAACACTGCTGGAGCACTGTATCCAGCTTTGGGTTATGTGTTGGGGGAAAAAAAGGTAAAATTCTCACAAATCTACACCAGAAAATTAAATGCATTCTAAGAATTTTTAAAAATAAGAATTTCGGTAGTATTACAAGTCAGTTTTCCATAAGGATCTATTGAGTCCTGAAAGAAATAGTCAGAAGCAAAACAAGACAGTAGTGTCTGTCAGCAACTGCTTGTGGTAAAATACTATATTGATGGTTAATCAGTAGTAAGAGCTGTTAACAGTAGGAATTGCACAAATTACAAACAGTTCTAAGGAGGCAGCTAGTGAGGTGTTTGCAGATAACTGGCAGTGTTTGCTGAGGATGGAAGTATTCAGTGTGACAGGGTCTGTAAAGACTTCTGTTGCATGTCTACATAATGCACTGATTCTCCCTTATAATGGTTATTGAGAAGGAAGTCATAGATGTATGGAGTTTTCTACCCTTTGTAGTAACAAAAAATATATTCTTGAGACAGAACATCCCAAACTTGTGCTGCCATCTTGATCTTTTATATACTTTGCCATTTAACGTTTGTTTTTCATATGCATTTTTTCTACATAACCCCATTATCTTGGAACTGTTTGAGTAAAAGATGCATAGAGTTTACCTCCTTTCCCTGTAGTTTTTGAGAAAGCACACAAAGCTTATACCCTCACCCCATCTGAAAAAGCAGATGAATGAATAGAAAATAAAGGAATTAAACTTTTTTTCCTCAGTTACATGAGTTGCGTGGCAGCATTTCAGTTGAACTCACAGATATTATGCAGACATTTATAATGGCTGTATTTTATTGCAATTAGAGTGTTAAGAAACATGCTGACAGTTTGTTCAGCCTCATACTGTAGTTTGGTAAGATGTGAAGGAATTGCACTTAATAGAAAACAAAATACTTAATTAAAGAGGTGTATACACCTATAATTTTCACGTTGTTGTTAAAGGTTAATGAAGACTGCTAGTCGATGGTGTTGTACAATAATATATTTCCACTGAATTGAGATGCAAACCAGAAAAAGAAAAAAGAAATAAGAATAATTTTTGCTAAAACAACCAGGCTTTGATGACTACTAGTCATTACTATATAGTATATAATTAATTTTTTTTCATTATATACCTCTCAGGTAACAGCTTAGGAGACAATTCAGTTGCTATCTGTCATGCTCAGCATTAAACTCCTCAGAAAATCTTTCTCTTTTTCTGTACTGAGTTTCAGAAAAATATGCCAAGGCATTTTTGGTTTTTTGGTTCTTTTATTTCTTTCCTTCATTTAACTTTATTTTTCTGTATCAAAAATGGGGGCTGGGAAAAAAAAAAAAGAAAAACCTGGGACAAGCACAATTGCTAAATTACTTCTATTGGCTGTGAGCATCCCAAACTGAAGATTTTTGACTGGATTTTCACAAGCTCTATCCTACACTTCCTGAGCCTTTGAGGAAAGTTTATTTTGAACTTTGAGCTTTCAGTATTTCATTGAAACTGCAGTTTAAGTCAAACATTTTGTCAAACAGTTTCTTACAGATCTTTGGTATATTCTGAAGATGAGTTTAACAATTACTTGGTTACAGTAATGCTGCAAACATGAATTGTTCAGTAAGAACCATAGCCCAGCTGGAATACTGCAAAAGTACAAGGTTATCCAGTATTTCTTGAAGAAATGTATACAAACCCAGCAATAAGCTAAAATGCACTGAGGACAGACTTAGGTCATATGCAGAATATCATCTCTGTGCAGGCTGCTATTTCCTTTCCTACCCCTCAGCCAGTTATTTTTCTTTTCCTTGCCTTGAAGTGAAGGTTTTGGTCCTTGTTTACAAAGCTGGTTCGACACTATGATTGATGTCTCTCTGTTCAGGCAGTGTATTATCAGGCACTTGTGAAACACAATACAAAATGGAGTTGGAGCTAAAGCAAAAATAAACAGTAATGCCCCAGCAGCCTGTGCTGTAGATTAATTCCAGCTGCTGGCTTCTCCAGCACACCTCGGGAGCTGAGCAGCACTCCTGCATCCAGCTCTGCTTGTGCAGCGAGTCCCTCTGTGGTGAAAGCCTGCTGGATCAGTGCTGTGCTTGGCTCCTAGCAAGATGCACCTCTATCCCTCTGCTCTTCCACTACACACTTAACTAAGTTTTGGCACTTCATTATAGTCTCCAATTTCCTTTCAGGAAAGGATCTAATCCAATAATCACTGTAGAAAGTAGGGGGAAAAAAAGTCTGGTGTATAATTCCATTGAAGCACTGCTTCTGACTTACCTTTTACAATACATGTTGGGAAATTTCTTTGTTATCAAAGATTAGATGTCTGTTGCTTAAGAAATAGCAGTTATCCTTCTTACTACTATATTCAGTAAGCTACCAAATAGACATTTTTATCTATTTCTTATTTCAAGAAACACAATCTTAAAAATTCAGGTCTTTACTTTCAAAGAAGGAGATGAGGCATTTGAAGAAATGTAATTATACACTCTTATCAGATGCTTTTTAATATATGATCTCTGGTTTTTCCTCAAATACAACTAACAGAAAGAGAGGCCTTTCATTTTCTACCTTTCTTATATTCCTCCCCCCCTCTTTTCACAGTGGACCTTCTCTCTCTCTCTCCTCTTTCTTCCTCTTCTCTGTCTCTTCCCCCCTTCTTCCCCTCCTCACCCCCTTTTCTGTTTGGGGATAGCACATCTTTTACATTTCTCTCATTTCCCTCTTCTCCCACATACAGCTGTCAAACACAGGGTACTGCTGACAGAACCCAGAGCACAGGGTTCTCTCTATCTCTTACCCTAGCACTCCATGTGCTCTAAAACACAAATAAAGCCTGAATAATCCTAGCCATTAGACTTAGCCATATATTTACATTGCAAGAGAATAAGACTTATTAAATAAAATGTATACAATGACAGAGTAAATTGTAAAACAATAGATTTATATTTTCAGATCACTTCAACACTGGAAAATAATTTATATCAGCTAATATATGGTAAGGAAAAGCTTAGGAGATGAAGATTTAAATTGCAACTTGTCTTCTGAAGAATGTAATTTCATCTTAGCTCAAGTTTACAAATACTCTTCATGTTGAATATAAGACTGTACAATTATTAACCTTACTTATGTACATAGAAATCAAGAGTGAGATGAAGAGAAGATACCATTGACTTGAAAAACTATTGAGGGGAAAATACACACAGAAGGTGTATAAAACAGCAGAAGGTTTGATGATAAATAATACGATAGTTTCAATAGTCATTTAAGAAAAAAATACATAGGCAAGTAATTAGGTAAATAATTAATACTGATATGAATTTAAGTTGAAGATTCTGGACACTGTTCAGCATCTAGTCACAATGAGGCTTTCTGATCTCCCACTCTTCTCCTTGGACAACTTCTGGCTAAATCCGTGTTTCTTCCTTCACCTTAGCGACACAGTCTGACTCCCACTAGTACTTATTTCAGTCATCCTAGCAATGGAAACAGTAATTTTTTTTTCCAGAAGGAGCCTGCAGAAAGCTTAAGTACTACCAAATGCACCTACATTAAACTTCCAGAAACCACTGGAGTTGTTACCTGCTCAGCCGTGGTCTGTGCAGCTCTCCTTGGCCAAGCCCAGGCTGCAGGAACAAACTGATCTTTTAAGAGTAGGGTAGTCTGAGCCTCTATTTCCACAAATACATAAAATTGGTAATTTGTTGGCATTGTCAATGTATTTATTTGAATAAAGCTTAAAGGGTATATTGCTTCAGTCACTGCAGATATAAACATTGATTCGTTTACCACAGAAGTAGTAATGTAGTAAATGACATGGCGTCTGTGCTCTTCATGCATGTAGCTCTTATTTATTTAAAAAGAGAGATGAAGTATTCAGTCACTTGAGTATAAATCTAAGCATCTCTACCCCAAGTAAAAATTAACTCTTTTTTTTCTTATAGGCATGCATGGATGTCTCAGCAACTACGGTTTGGGGTGGGTTTTTTCCTACTTTTGGACAAAGACAAGGAAGCGTTACCTGATCCAAACCCTTTCTCCTGCTGGGTTTGGGGAAACGGCCACGGGCCTTTTGTGCTGTGGGGCAATGGCACCACCTGGTGGCCTCGGCCATTGTCACAGTTCGCTCCTGTGACACATTCCCGAGTAGCTTGAAAATAAAGACTAGGAAAAAAGGATTATCCTTAATATTTTTACATTTGTTTTTATTTCCAGCTACTTTTCTTAATTGGGTGAGATAATACCATTTAAACAGTTTCGTGAGGCAATATTTTCAAGAAGATGTAAACATATTAGTAATGTCCAATTACTTAAAGAATCAACTCAGAGATATTAAACCTTCTCCTTGAAAGAAAAACATCACTCCTGATTCACCTGCAGTAATTTAGCTACTGATGCACTGAAGACTTAAGAAAATAACTGTATCTTTTCAAATCTAGGAAAAACACAGAAATACAACTTAAAGGCAGGTTTTAGAGGATTGGAGTTTTCAATGCTAGAATGTACATGTATATAATAAGCATTTCATGAACAATTAAATTTTTTTTGAAACTTTTAAGTTCCACTTATGGACTAAATATTCAATTTTCACAACTCTTATAAAAGAGTTGAACAAACAAATTAAATAAGCTCACAGGAACTAGTTCATCCTGGCCTTTACCATGGTTTGTTCCTCATTCTCCTTTGAAAATAACTGTTATTTTCTGTGTTTCCATTTCAGATCCCACAGCCATCCATTGCTTTAAGAGAGTAAGCTTACAGCACAGAATATTATAAGTCAGCACAGAATATATAAGGTATTTTAAATTCTCAAAGATGGAGGCTTTGGTGATGCAATAGATTTTATCTTTGGCATTTATGTGAAGTCTGCTCATTTTTACCAGGAGAGATATGTTTATATAGATCTGCCACTATGCTAATGAACTAAACTGCTACTCCAGTTTTCAGTTAATACTGTTTTTTTTAGGAAGAAGAACTCTTCCTGGTTAGTGTTTTGTGACTGTAGAGGGTGCTCTTAAAATGCTGGAGATAGTAATAATATGTGAAAATCAGTTTCTTTTTCTGTAAAGCTTATCAATGTTAGGATGTTTATATTTAGCAAAGAACATTGTAGAGCTAGTGTGTTTTATTTTTGATGTGGGCAAGAGTCACTATCCCCATTTGCATACAAAAACTCCCTGGAAACTTTTTCTGGATTTAGTTTATTTTTGCAAGTATGTTTCTGCCAAACAGTGATAGTATCTTCTGAGAAAACTATTGATGTGCTGTAAAACAAGTTGAAAGAAATACTAGAGTGTATTTTTAGTTGCAAGGCCATTGAGAGTTGAGTAAGAGCTTATTGTTCCAAATAAGCCATTTAAATATTAAAAAAAATCCTTAGTTACATGAAGTTGATGCTTCCACATTGAGCTATCTGGTATTCTGTTGGGAAGGATTTAACTTACTTTCACTTTCATTTGTCTATATTCAGTTTTATTGATTGCCTCACCATATTCCCAAGCTATCTCTTTTCTTTTACTTTTTAAATTGAATTAGCAAGTGAAAAAAGTCCTAGGTGCAATAGACCAAATCAAAATGTACCCTGCTATACTTTTCCCTCAACAATACAATATTTTTTTAAAATACAAAATTTTATGTTCCACTCAATACAGCCAAGAAACAATTCTGTGTACTTAAGAAGTGTTGCTTCTTTCCGGTGAGAGTGGAGTAAAAGATAAGAATTTTGTTTTAATAATCAGAACTGCCCACTCTAAAGCAGTGTAAGGAGGACTAATATTCCCTAGGTCAAGGCCTTTAGTGAGACCAGATGAGGCTACAGACTTGTGGCAGCCCTGCTCTAAGTCGGACCGGGCTGTCAAAAACCCTCTGCTGGAACTGCACTGCAACAGCAGAGCTGCCCTTTGTCCTGAGAGGTCACTGGACTGGCAGGAGATGAGAGATATTACAGAAGCAGAGTTTTCCCAATTCAAACTTTTCCTAGCAACAGCTACTCTGTTTCTAACACTGGATTTATGTACTTACCCTGAGATGATACTATTTAATGTGAACTCAGTCTGTTTTCTAAGATTTCACCAGTGATCACTCACTTGAGATTCAGTGGCACAAAGCCTGTGACTCTTCACTTTTACAGCAGCTCTACTATAGGCCCAGTTTCGTGCACAGAAGTCAGTGCAGGTTGTTTGGCCTGGGGAAGCCCTCTGAGCATTATTTGGCAAATCCAGCAGCAACTATTCTAGGGAGATTTTGCCAAGACCAGTACATTAGGAAACCTTGTAAGCATAGGCCAAGCTTAATTTGCTAGCTTCCAATTTGATGAATTTGTCCTGCTCCAGTCTCCAGATTTCACATCAAATTCATCACTAGCAACTTGCAGGTTAGAGCATATCTGTGGATCATACAAAGGGGACTTGATGTTACCTAGGACTGTGACTGCAGGCTTGCCATAGTCAAATGAAATTCTTTGTGAGAGCTGGCAAAAATTAACTATCCCCACTCATCAGGCAAGTCTCTTCAACAGAAGAGATGTTGCTGCCTGAGGTCTGATGGTGGGAAATATTTCTGTCACAAGTCATATAATAGGGGAATGCAATGATTGGCCAGAGACAAAGATTTTGTCTCATGGGGCTTTCCTCCTCAGGATTAAGTAAAGATTTCACCAAACAAAACCTGGGTTAAATACAGAAACTATTAAGACAAATAGTCGTACTTAGTTCTCTTTCCATTCACAGTATTTCTGGTGGATAGTGTTTTCACTTCCCTAGGAGACACTAGAAGTGTTTCCCCTAAACATCCTTTATACTGAAGCTCTTAAAATGGAAAGTTAGAAATGCAAATCTTATACTCTCAGAGTAAAGACTTGAACACAGACTTCCTCTGATGACTAACCTTCTCTTCACTGAGCTATTAGATAAAGCAGATAATACTTTTCCTCCCATTTTGTAAGAACAGGTTGACATAAATTTCTAACTCTTGGAGAGAGTTCAAGAATGTATTTTGTAGATTTTCACACCTCTGCAGCTCACATTAAAGGACCAGAATATCAGAAACAGATGGAACTCAAGACCCATCATCTTTTCTTTATAATGGCCAGTCAGGATGTAACTTATCAACTTTAGTCATTCCTGTAGAGGATTCTCTTTTCCTGAAGTATGAAAAGACCAATGTACTTCATTTGGGGTTGGAGACTCCACTACACAGCAAACATCACAGTACTTCTAAGCTGCAGCCACCTACAAAAATTACCCAACACATTGTACACTGAGTCTGCCTTTACTGGTTCACTTTTTACAGCACATGCTGCAATTCTAGAAAAACTTAAAAGCTCAGGGAAAAAAATAATCTTGCATTGTACAATACTTGTATATTTCAAGCAGTGAAAGCAGTAAATGATGCACATGCTGGAATGACAATAAGACAAATGGAAGTTTTCATTGGGAAAATGCAAACCAGAAGATAGATAGTTTGTTTTGCTTTAGGCAAAGCATGAATGCAAACATTTAAACTGGAGAAACTCCCCTTCCTTCTGTGGCCCCTCTGAGTCATTACATTAATTACTTGGAACTACTTACCTACTTCCCTTCATTTAGGCCCCAGGTGCAGAATCTGGGTACAGAAAATTATTTTCATTCTTTTTTCTGGAAAAAACAATATATGGAAACTCTCATCATTTCCTCCCTGAAATCCATGAAGGTGACAAGGGGTGGCATCCTAATACATATATTGTGTTTTCCTGTTTTTTTAATACCCTATAGCAAAACATAAGAGTGGTAGGGGTGTTAGTGATGTTTCTTTTCTGAGGTACAGTGGAAATATTTGTTTTCTTTTGTTGCATTAGCAGGGAGAGCTGTAAGTGTTTGCACTTACACATCTTCTAGTAATTCACTGAAGGGATACCCCTAATTCTTGAAGAAAGACAAATATCTCATTTTACAAATTTGCTGACCTGTGCTTATGCAGTGGCTTTGACAGCCTCCTTCTGTGATCAGTGGATTACGCTGTCTTTGAAATGTGTCCTTATCCAGCCACATCCAGGCATACACTTTTCCATATGTGAAACAAGAGAATTAATGGAGGCCTTAAATGTTTAGAAAACAAACAATGAATCAAAATAGATTTTTTTTTAAATCATAGAAGAGGCTCAAAACCTAAATTTCCAAATTAGTAGTGAAGAGGTTCAGTTTCAAAATCCACAGTTCTTTTTGGCAAGATAGCCATGTCTCAGAGCTCTTGCTTGGAGTTTCATTTCTAACTTCCCTCTGGGGAAAAAACAAATTAAACCTTTCCTTGTACTCTTATTGAGATGTTTTTCTGCTCTTCATAATTTCATAATGCAAACAGCAGACTGTAGGACATGGGCTGTATAGATATCTTTAAATAATAATTTACAAAATCTATGGCTATTTTCACACAGTGTAGTCAACTTCACCCTTCCTAATAAAAAGTATCCATCAATTCCAGGGTAGCCCAGGTCATCAGGAGGTGGCTACTGAGTCTGGCTCCCCTTGTGACAGCTGCCTGGCAGTGGTCCCACCCTTGGGAACAGCCAGCTGGCTCTGCTGTGCATTTCAGTTTCCTCCAAGTTTGCATGTGGACCTGTGCAGCAGCTGAGTGTATTTTGCCTGATCGGCTTATTTGTTGTCAATGTAGAGAGTTTTCCCATTGCCATGAATGCTGATGATGCAGTCAGATTTCAGCATGGCCCCTCTGCTCTGTCATTTCTGCTGCTCTGCACTGGCTCTTCAAAAGATCAGATCTGTTTCACAGATTTTGCTTTTTTTCAAGTCAGTTCAGCACTTCTCTGTTCTGATATGGCTTGTCCAGATGCACAAGTTTCTTTTTGTAGTCTGCCAGCTTTTGGCCCTGGGCAGACTCAAACTGTGAGAAAGAAGAGTCCTTCCTCTATGTTCTCTTATATTCCAGCTGCATACCTGTGAAACTATACAAGCTATAGGATGACCCTTCATTTAGAATATTTTGTTAGAGCATAGATGCATGTTCTTAGATGCATAGGTGCATGTTCATCATTAATGACACAAACTTTACTCAGAATTACAACTCCCCCATGGAGCTGTGAGCAGTAACAATGCAAACAAAAGCAACCTCTTCCATGTTCACCCTCTGATGTCAAAAGAAGAGCGTAAGTAGCATCTTCCATAGGAACAGAACTTTAAATTCTGGGGTGTAAATCCATGTGTTCAAGGATTTTCAGAGGCAATTTTAGGATTAATTAATTAATCAAAAAAAAAAAAAAATTTCTAGACCTTTTTTTAAATTAAAAAGATTATGTATACCCAAAGTATGCAGCACTTTCCATTCCCAACTAATAATCAAGTCTTCTGAAAAGTAAAGTTACTTGACCTAGTGAAAATAAGAAGATGATATTGTAATTCATTTAACTATTTAGTCATATTTTTAATCTCATTAGATTCATATTCTCTTCTATTTAGCTACCTAGATGATGGAAAACGATAGTAAAACCATATTTTAATATCTGTTCTTTTTTATTATATGTTGTCTTCTTATTCAATAGGACAGCAATGGAAACATTGGTACTGATACTCATTGCTTTACATAACCTCATGATCTTAGTTACTTTCTGTCTCAGCTCAGTAGCACGAGTTTCACAAATTTGGCATTACAAAAGTCTCTTCAGATTGTTTTTAATCATTCTCAATGTCTGGATTTCTTCTGCGATTGCAATGTCCTTACTGAGATGTGAGTTCAAATGAGGAAAACCAGTCCATTCCCAGATTTCAATATCCAATACAGAGGAATTTAAGACCTCATCATGAGTCAGTGGTGGCCTTTCTAAGGTGGATTCCTGTTAAGTGCAAGGCAGATCATTACTCCAGGTTCAACACTCCTCTCACATTTAAATAGTGGTATTCACAGGCATAGAAAGAGACAGTCAGTTGTTAGAGCAGCTTTTTCCATTCACTTCCGAAGAAAGTATCAGATGAGGTACAGCTATGCCTACTGGATAGGTGCTTAAACAACCACTTAGACACAGGAGCCATGGACATAATGACACCTTCACACAATATTCCCAACAGGCACCAACAAAGTTTATTCAGTGCTCTTCCAAACTGCACTACTTGGAGTAATCTCATTTAGTATTAATTATTTGGTTTTCAGCGGTACTCAAATTCATCCACTTTAATTGATTGTTCATGGCCTTCCAAATCCTGTTGCAGCTTGTCAAGAACTTCCATGAGCATAGTCCATGTCAGCAGTTAGCACACTCAAATTTTCTGGCAGGTAAATTTATTATGACCAACCTAGTCAGGAAGACATCTGAGCATGTGTCCAGCCCAGGTGGACAGAACTATCCAGATACTTGAAACTACTGATACTGTTCCTGCAGAAGTACCTTCTTGAAATGGGGCCCTTATCACCCTAAGGATGGGCAGATGCTGAGTTAAAAAAAAACAAAAACCCCCAAACCCTCTGGTATAGAAATCTGTTTTACATTCCCTTTTCAATGTCCAATACTTAACAAATTCTACCTATACTGTGTTCACACATTCTGATTCAAATTCCTGTTTAGTATGATGTGTAAAAACTCAGTGAGGGTTAATATGGAAGTGTAAAAGGTTAATATATCTGGGAAAGAAAATTAGTTTCAAATTGTAAAGTTGTGCTTGAAAGTTAATGTTTACACTATGCATGAAGTCTATGATTCATGATTATTCCTACTATTTCTGATTTTTGCTTCAAATGAAATTGGGTTGATTATGAAGAATGTAACTGAATTTTTCTGCTCATTTATAAAGGAAGTTGGAATTTTTGGAAGATGTAGAGTGCAATCACTATCATGGTTTTTGAGGGCAGGAAGCTAAAGAGTCTGAGAGATCTTACCCATAAATACAGTGTTCTTCAAGCACAAAAGCTTGGGAAGGAAACAATTCCTTCTAATTAGGAAAGTAATTTTAAGCAGAAAAAAAGATGTAAAAGCTTAGGGACTGTTCTTGTCAGAGAGAGATGTTTCCGAGAAGAATTAGGGCAATAGAGGATTATTGTTTTGTTAAGCCTTTGATTGAGATCTCAGACTTTCATCAGTTTTGTAGCAATGCAAGCAAAGAGATAGATCTACGGCTCAAATGCATCTCAGAAAAGAGATCTTGGAGAAAGAAATTAAAATAAAATAATTTTTAAAAAAACCAAAAACAACAACCAGACAAGGATTTAGCTTTTGGGTATTTATAACACCCTGTTTATAGCCAAAGGGAAGTTTTTCTGTCATCACTGTGTTACTTTTAAAAACAAAAGGGAAAAAGTGTTGCTTTTGATTTCTAAAAACATTGCGTTAGTATTACTCGAAAAATTCCAGCTAGAACATGAAAGATCCTTTGGAGGAAAACTCTAAAGCTGTTGTTTAGAAGCTGCCCTGGGTATAGTCAAGATTAAAGCCCTTAATGAAGGCAAAGCTTACTTATCTGATCAGATTTTAGCATAATGGTCTAGCATGTGATATTATTTTGTAAAAGTTACATAACTTTTTGTTTAAGAGCATGCTTTACTTTCAAGCAGCACAAACAACATTTTAACCTGTTCAGATCCTTGAGAAATGCAAGCAGATTTGAAGAAAAAATTTGAATATTTGTTAACAAAAGAAAATAATTCCTTTCTGTGACTTGGTTAAGATGTAAACAAGACAGGAAACTAATAAAAAGGATGAGAGAACCTGGAAATAAATGTTGACAGGGCTTGTGCACTGGCAGTTTAAAATCACATATTATTAAGCATTAGCTTGCTGTTTAACTGTTTGCCCACAAGATTGCCTTTCCCTAGGAAAGTCTAGAGATTACCCACAACTCATTTGTGTTTGCAGGTTTTCTGTAAGTATGTGTGGGCACATCCTACCATTTATCAGCCACAATGCACTGAGGTCACAAGTCCCCTGCCTCATTAAAAGACAGTGAGCCAATTGAAAAACAACTCTGCTCTCCCGAGGAGCATCTGGACATCTGGTGCAGGAGTAGTCTGCTTAATTTTGAAACAGACTGATCTGGGAAGAAACTAGGCAGTTAGACAAAAAATAGGTAATAAAACCTTGGATATACAGAGTTTTCCTGTTTTGACAAAAGAATTTGTGGATTACAGCTCAAAGCATTTTAGGGTTTCTCACACACTGAGAAATAGAATTTAAAACTTAAAATATTAAATAGTGGGGTAAGAAAAACAAATGCATGACCCTCCACCTCTGTGGAAATATCTCAGGGCTTCATGAAATCATCAACTGAATATTGAGTGCTGATAGACCCAGCACACCATGATGTAGGAGCATTTATCATCAGGGTGTTTGTTACTGTCAGAAAGGAAAAGAAGGAGAGAAGGTGGTGGCTTGGCTCCTTATGTGCCCAGTATAATGCAACCTGTCACATTAAAGAGTTGTTCATAAGCCACAATGCAGGCTTGTGACAACTGCCAGTGCACTTCTACAGGCATAGTGTGAGTGTGCCTGCTGTCATGCCATCCATCTCCCCTTTTGCACTGCAATAAAAATACAGTGCTAATTCCTGCACTTCAGATGCTTTTGGCAAAAATGTTTTCTTCATTAAACTTTTCATTAATCTGTTCTTCCATTGGCTCAGAGAAACTGCTCTTGTATCTTGAAAAAATTGCCATTATATACAGCCTTTTCCACACCAAGAAACTGCTTGCTATATTTTCACTCATCTTTAAAAGGGAAATAGTCACTAAAAATTTTATACTGGAATGCAAGCTTCAAGAGTTTTGTGCAAAATGGTCCTCCAGAGAGCACAGTGAAAACAGTATCTCTTGGGGAAGCAATAGAGAAGCTTTCACCAGCACTGAGAATGCAAACATTCATTGCTTCTATAGCCAAGTGAATGATCGCTATTTTGTGACACAATATACTCAATCAAAATTAAATTACTCTTTTCTTTATTATTCCTTTTTCCTCTTCAAGATGTCACGTTCCCTGTTGAATATTAAATTTATTCTGGTTAACCAGAAAACAGCAGAGTTACCCAGCAGGGAAAACACTGCATTGCCAAATAAAAGGACACTGGTCTGCTGCACCGTAATCGCCTGCTGATGTAGAATAATAGAGTAAAATGGATAGCAGCACTCTTCTGTCAGCTTAATGGTACAACTTCAAACTTCTGCATGAGGAAAAGGCCAAAAGAATGTTTAAACAGTACTCCTTAAAACTAACTTCCCTTTCTGCCAGAAATAAGCTAATTAATGTTTTGTTATATTCTTAACTAACAAGGTGGGATGAGCCTTTGTAAAGCTCCTCCTACCACACTTGTACAATGAAAGAATAATACCCAACAAAGAAGTGTTTATGCTGTTGAAAGAAGGGGGGGAAAACCTGAAACCAACATGGAGGCAGAAGAAATTAAATGTATCTTTTCCTCCCTCTTTGCCAGCTGTACAGAACTCGGTGATGGAAGGAGAGTGCCACATTCAGTTACTTCCTTCCAAACACACGGAGCAGCAAAGTAACTGATGTTGTTGTCCAGTTCGAGAAACAGATGTGGTTTGAGTTTCTGCACACATGGGCCTGAGTGCTTACGCAGTCTGAGGTATACCCTGCTTATTTCCACGTGCTCATACTTGATTCAGGAGGACTACCTGTGACTTTTTCAATCACCCACAGCCTGTAAGCTGTTCAAGCGTAGCTCCAGAGCCAGGGTTATGCTGTGTCACCAGGAGAAAGGCTGTGATAATGCATGATTAGCCCAAATCCCTGAGAAGAAGCAAGACAGCTGGGACTACTAAACCTGGCACTGCTAGTTTGTAGTGATCAAATTGTGCACTGGAGTAGGGAGACACCTGGAAGCCATTTCCTGCTTGTGAACTGTTCTCCCTCCCCCTTCCTCTCAAAGATAAGTGCATGCCATGTGGCTTTTGGCCACAATGAGTTTTTTTGAATTTGTAACATCAGGAAGGTTTGCTTTAAAGGCACAAATCCAGATCTTGCCTTGCATACAAAACTTCAAAAGACTGTTTTTTCCTCATCTAATGCCTCCCCTCCTCTCCCTCTAAATCTCTTCTGACTTCAAATTTCTCCAACTCTGAAAAAGTCTACAATTTCATCTTGAAACTGGCAAATGAACTTTAACAGACTAGAGGCTGCTTAGGTACTGGCCTTAGTTTTTCCAATGCCAAAGCCATTGATTGTTGCTTTCTAACCATACTTTGCTAACGTGCAAGAGGTTAAGATCTCCACAAATGCACACACCCCCACCCTTAAGTACTTGAAATTTCCTTGGCTTCAAAAAGTAAGCACATATTTTGTCCATGAGAATGCCTTTGAGCAGTATCTCTTTTGTCAGCTAGGTTTCTCTTGTGCGTTGTAAATCTTTCCAAGAGCCATCTCCTAACTTTTTTTCTTCGTAATATTTATTTTATTTTGTCTCTGAGAATGTTTCCTTCAAGAGAATGGTCTCACTGTTTTAGCCATTGGGCAAGATGTTGTTTCCCCTGAAATCGACAGGAGCCACCAAATTCTAAGATGCCAGAATTTTTCACCTCTCCTCTTTTAAACCACTGAAGTCCAGAAACAGGCAATGCTTTGCCAGTTTGAGACTGCTCCAGTATTCTCTTGATATTTTCTGTGGAATTGTTGGTCTTAGAAAAACTAATAGCAGAGGTGGAACACTCCTGTATTTTTGACACAACTTTATGCACAACCTCCAAATAATTTTTTTTTTGTTAAAAGAAATCCTAGTTTTCATTACTGAAAACTAGGAGTTTTTTAAAACAAATTCAAAAAGAGAGACAAATTTTAGTAGGCCAATAAAAATAGTTTCTTGAAATCTCTTATAAAATGCCTCTCAAGTAGTCTTCAATGTTTTGAGAAATTTATACCTAAATTTATTTCAATATACACCACACTGTTGCAGCAGTTGTAAGATTTTACTAACTGAATTTCATCTTTTAACCAGTAATCTGTAGCGGCAAAATCTGAATGCAGGCTTAGCCTTCAAATCTTGCTGGAGAAGTAGGACTTTATAGGAAAGTCACACACTCCCTCTTAAGAAATAGAAATGGTAAGATAAAGTGGTCAGATAACAGAAGGGGCTGGCTCCCACCTAAGTAGCCAAACATGATATTACAGCCATCGTGGCAGAGGCCTTACCAAGCAGAGCTCCATCCCACAACACCAGAACAAGAGAGGAGGGAAGGCAGCAGGGGTTCAGCAAAGTCCAAGAAGCAGGCGAGTTTGCAGTGGCAAGGCAGGTGCAGCATCAAGGCAGGCAGTCTGCAGGGAGGGTCAGCCCAAGAATCATCAGGCAGGACTGTACATGTGAAAGGAAGCTGGGAATTCAGCCCAGCTCATGATCTGATCAGCAGGGTTGAGGCCAAGTACAGGCACACCTAAGATGTAGCTCAGGCAGAGACTAAACATCCATGGCTGATCTTAAATGAATCTCCTGAGCCTGAATCTCCCATGGGCAGGGGTGTGGGTAGAGGCCTCAGGTGAGGCTGGTCAGGGCTGTTAAACCCTATTGGTTCACTCAGGCCCCCTGATATAAGTCAGTGGAACATCCAGACTCATATTTTCATGCATAAGCAAGAAACGAGGAGAATTATGTTTGTGGTTTGACCTATGCTGCGTTTTCTGACCCCTGAGTGCCTGATTGCTCAACCACAGTATTACAGTAATGCTGTGTCTACTCATAGTTTATATAAACACAGAGGATGTTAAACAACTGACTTATGATGTGATACTTTTGTTTCCACTGAATTCTAGGCCATCTGTGTACTAAAAAATCTCTAGACTTGGAAAGAAGATCTGATCTCTTCAGTTTTGCACTAAGTAGTTACAGATACTACCAGAGTATTCTGTATGTATACTTTGACATTTATATTTCATTCCTTTCCTCATTGCAGTTAAGCATCTCTTGGATCCCCAGGCTTGGTTGATACTTCTGTACTTTCTAAATGTCTTCCTTACTCATCTTAAGTCTAAAATTTTTTATTCATGTGCTGTTCAAATTATGAAAATTAATGTAATCTTGAAGACTTAGAGTTGCTATAGCAGAGTTTCAGGTTACCTGATTTCTGAGAAACAGTTTCATCCATGTCTATTCATGTCAAGCAATGTTTTCTTTTTCATCTTTCCTAGCTGAAGTAATACATATTATTATGTGTACCCCACTCTACAATTAAAAAATGCATGATTCTCCTGTTGGCAGAGAGAAGATCCAAAGCATACCAATGTCTACCAACTTCTTACTTGGTAGCGAGAATTCTGGCAGAAAGGATCCATTTCAGTGCTTCACACAAAGGGTTTCATCCCAGCTGACTGTTTCAGTAGTTACTGCAGTATGGTCATTTGCTTCCCTGTCTGACCAGGACTAGAAGTAAAAGAGTAACAACAGGCATTTTTCCAGGTGACAGGAGGGAATAAGAAGTTAAGGGCGCCAGTGCTGGGTCAGCCCAAAAGTCCATCTAGCTCAGTATCATGTTGTGAAAAGTGCTTGAGGATGGGTGTTTTGCAAGAGGGAAATGCTTTTTGGCTTTTCCTTACAAATACTATTTCCTTCACACCTCTTCTTTAGAGAACCACAGTGGGCAAGACAACTGCATAAAAGCTAGTAATTCATGTTTTATGTAAGATAAAAGGAATCCAGATCTTGCTGATAAAAACAGTGTGGCTTCAGTGCCAGTTATCTCTGCTGAGGATATTACCTAAAAATTTTACACAGAAAGAGTAGTCTAAATGAGGACATTACTCATAGCCATATCAGACTTCATAATCTGTCTATATTTTATGTCTCTAGCAGATCATAGCACTGCTCTGTTTCCAGTCTGACACTTTGTTTTGATTTTAATAAACCTAATACGAATTAAAATAGCAGGTGCATAGCAACACCTCTTTCCAATGAGTGTTTGATGCTAATAACTATGTTAAGCAAGACTTTGCTGAGCCGTGCTTTCATCCCCGTCTGTACAATATATATGAGATGAAAAACCACTTAACCCCTTAGCTTTTGGCTTAAGATTGTGAAAAGCTTGTATAAAATCAATAGAAGAATTACAAATCTGTGAAATTAGGGGAGATCATTTGGAAAATAAGAAACATTCAATGTGATCAGTTGACTAATGTCACTGTACTCTGTATTTTGTATAATAATGCTGCCAACACTGGAAAAGCTGGACGTGGTCTGAGAACAGACTAATGCATGTAAAAGGAACCAAACACTACAGAGAAGGATTCTTGCCCAGCATAAAAATTAAACAAGAATCTGGGCACAGACACAAGCAAACTGTAGTTGCATTTAATGGAAAATTGAGGGCTCACTAAATGAAAGGGTGAAGGGAGGGATTATAAGAATGAACTCCAGGCAGCCGGTGGATTCGACTCCTCTAGATTGTTGGGAGAAGGAAAAAGCGTATCTTTGTCTCTTGTAATTGCTTTGTTCGTTACTCTCCTAAATCCCCAAAACAAACAACAAACAGTACAAGCCTTCCCTTCATACAGATACAGATTCCACTTTTAAAAACCACTCTTGTCTGTTTCTGTGCTTTTTTAACATTTTATCCTCTTACCAGGTTGAAGGTCAACAGAACTCACGAAGAAAATATAGTGATTTGTTTTGCTAGCAAACCCATACTTTACTGGAGACACATGCAGTATCAGACTGTGATAGTGAAGTCTTCATATTTGACCTGAGTCCACTTTAGAATTCTGAAAAGATAGCTTGGTTGTATCCAATGGTCTCAAAGGTCTTTTCCAAGTTAAATGATTCTATGATTTTATTATGAGTTTCTGCTACAACAGCTCCAATGTATCATTTAATTTCTCTTCTGGCTTCTGGGGCAAACCCTATACTCCCCATTATTGTCTTAAATCAAACAACACATAAATTCCCTGCGTTGCTGAAGTTCCCAATTTCTCCATTACTCTAGTACATTTAATGTCTCTCTCTGACTCATCAGACCTGCACCTTCTGATAGGGAGCACCAGCAAAACTGGTAGATATTAAGGAGAAATCCAACACACATGGCAGAATAAAAGGGATTTCTAAAAGCTGCTTATTAAATTCTGGGTTTTTTTAAATACTGCTGGGTCTTGGTAATGACTTTGTGTTAGAGGCCTAATTGCATTTACTCTCAGCAAGGAAACAGAATTTCCTTTTTCTTGATTTAGTCTCAGTTTGGACGAAGCTGTTAATAGGCTGAGTTCTGCAGAAGCGTCTGTGATTCCAGTGAATCCAGTCACAATGAATGCATATTTTACATGGTTAAACCTGACTATTTGAAGTCAGTGAGCCTAAACTGTGTGGCATAATTAGAGGAATGAGCCTCAGGTTGCTTTGTTAAAACATTCTTTAATTGCTGGATTATAGGATTATTGGATTAGAAGATTAGATGGAATGCCTGGAAATCCTAAATTGGAGCATCCAGTAAAGTAAGACTTCTCATGAATCTGAATTATGATGTATCTATAAGCCTTGCAGTTTGTATAGATTGTTTTAGCAGTTTTTCAAAATACTTTCATGGTAGGACAATATGGACATATTAACTGTGTTTTCTCTGACCCTTCTTTTTAAACACATTTTTAATATGAAGGAATTTGGTAACTCTTCTTCATGACAATCAGTTGCCAGCTTCCATGTAGCCAGGGTGCTAGCTCTGAGCTCGGTCTGTGAATCATGCCACTTCCTTGTCCATGGGATCTAAAGGAATCCTGATACCAGCCAGACACTGCATGGCATTCACCTTGCAGTGTGTGCTTATTACTTAATTACATCATGATCACTAAGCACAGTTATGGTTTTTGATGGCATTCTTATAGCACTTACTCTGTTGTCAATTCATTCTGCATTGTACAAACAAGAGTCACAATATGGTGCACTACAGGTTCGCCTCTTTCCTTCTCAGAGCAATGTCAAATGTGGAGTCTTCAGACATGGCACACAGAAAGTTATTCCATCATTCCATCTTACCTCATTTCCAGAGAACACTTCGTAGTTCACTCCTCAAAGTTTCTGCCATCGGGATTTCTCCAGCTGCTGGTGCTCCCCCTGCTTGGTTCCACATGTCACATACTGCATATATCAGCTATGAAAACCACAAGCAGTATATGTGTGTACAAGTAGAAAAGTTATGTCTCAGGGATAAATAGATGACCAGATAGGAAGGGAAACTTCAGGCCATGATTCAAGTCCCCCTTTAGAAAAATGCTATGAAATTGGTCATGTCAGTATTGAACAGAAGTGTCTGGTAAATTCTGCTGGAGGTTCTGAAGTCGTAGTTTTAGAGTCTGGATGTTTCAGATGGGACAGTTAATGTAACAGGATTACATTGCTCTTTCCTGAGATGGTTTTGTAAGTATTAGGAAGCTGACTTTTAATTAGTGTATTAAAGAGTTTGGAAAGTTAATAGTAGTACTTTGTTATGTATTTTTGTGAAGCAAACAGAAAAGGACTTCTGTTCACAAGCAATATGGAGACAGCTGTGTTAGCCATATTCTCAAGCCATTAACTGAGTAGTCATCAGCATTTCAAAGTAGCATGTTTCCATATCACTTCGTATTTACACTGCTCAAATCACAGCATCCAAAATAAAAGCCAAAGCACTGAAGTGTCCCAGTATGATGAAGATCATGACTGTCTGAACAGAAGGATCAATATGGGAAGGTGCAAATCATATTCCTGTTTTCTGGGGTCAACCCCAAAACACTTTGGTACAGTTTTGACATCTTTTAAGATCAATTATTATTTTGTCACTGATTTCCATTAAGCCCTGACTGTGCTTTTTGAGTCTGACCATCTTGTCTAGATTTAACATACCTGAATAAGCAGAATTATATGTAGTCAGGGCTTTCATATTTTCATATTGAAACTGTGGGAATAAAAAAAATTACAGTTTATCACTTCCTTTGGTAACAGAGCTCTATAAAAAAATAAGTGCTTTCATTGAATTCCCAGTCTTTCAAAAATTTCTGTTTGAGGTAGCACAGAGCTCACCAACTTCCTTTAAAGTAGTGATTTGTGTTTTTGTTTAACCCAGGGGCTGATGGAAATGCTTATTAATTATCAGATAGCACAAAATAACAAAATAAATAATTCAACATATATTCAGTGGGGTACATTTTTTCTATATTATGGGTGGCTTCTCAATACCATTGAATGGAAAAGAAAGTACTTGCAGAAGCCCTCTGCATGCCCAGACTGGAAGGGGAGTCTGATTAAATCTTGTCCAAGATCAGAAGCAGGGGAGTCTTGATCACAGGCAAGGAAGGGAACTCAGTGTAGGCCAGGCCTTTTGCCAGCATGGCCTCAACCTGCTAGCAGGGATTGCACACTTCAGCATCTATTTTCCCACATTTTTCCACCAGTGTAGCTATACTGTCTTCAAAGAAATATCCTAGTTTAAGTCAGATCAGAATGCAGCCTTGAACTACCTGTCCTTCTGAAGGACTTATTCCTGTGAGACAAAGCAGCAGAACTCATACACAGAAAGCTACAACACACTGTCTGTAAATAGGGACAAAAGCGGGCATGAACCACTTCCCACCCCCATGCCCACCCTATACCCTCTCATTAACTGTAAACTGAAGGCCTTGAAATCCCTGGCCACTTCTGACTTGCTGTCATGGGTAATATTATCCCCAAAGAGCATGATATCAGCCACACATGATTTGGGGGTCACTAGAACTGCTGCTAACTTTATGTTAGCTTTTTCAGCTTCTTTGCCTCTTAAAAGACACACAAGATAACAGTCCTAAAGGTTTTTATATTATCAGGAATTTACAGAAAGAGAGAAAAGTATAGGAAGTTCTATAGTAAGGGTTTGGATTGTAGAAATACTTGTGTAATCAAAAATATCCTTGCCAGAAACAGTTTCAGGTTTCTTTGGTATTTAGAAATCCTTTGCTAAACAAAGTAAAAATGAATGGTAAACAAAATCGAGTTTCCTTTGAGCCTGATGTTCTTGCAGCTGCACTCCACTTTTAAGAGTAACCTATTAGCAATTAATTTAGAATGACACTGGCAAGCAGTCCCCAGACTTTAATTAATATCTCTTTGACAAGCTCATAATCTTTCTAGTTAATAAAGTCTCCCTTAAATTAGTTTAACTGTGATTTCACTTACTGTTGTAAGCAATTGGCATAAAATCTAGGGTACTTAACAGTACTTTCTCATTTCAAATGTCTGTAGAAGGAGAATTTATAGTTAAATTTTACAGAAGAAGAAGTTAAATTTTACTCAGAAGAGTATTTGATGAAGGTCACACTCAATACAGTGGCAGTGCTGGAAAGAAAATCTAGGCTCCTGCATGCCCTTCTGTTGTGCAATTGATTAAGCAATGGTGCTGTCTCCTGTCTCAGTATCTTGCAAGGAAAGGATTAAATTCTGATTCCAAGTTACATAATTGTTTCTTTTCCTTTATGCCAATATCAAGATCTTAGAAAGCTATGGTATTGTACTGTAAATATAATAGAGTGAGTCATTAAATAATAAGTATCTGTATAGGAGAATGTAGGGATCAACTTCTTATTTAATTTTATGCTCTTAATATACTTCTGAAAACTTTGCCTTTAAAATTGTGTCAGTTTTATCCATATGTCTGAAATGCAGAACCAATCTACATGAGAACCTTATGCAGCCACATTACCATGTCCTGTGGAATAGGAGATAATACTGTGAACTGGAAAAGATGCTGAGATAAAATCTCCTTTGACCTCTTGGTAAGTCAACAACTTTTATATAAGTGTAATGAAATGTGTTATATATATGCCTATTGCATATGTCTATTATAAGGAAAAAAAAAAAGCTGTAATGAGGTAATTTTTGATGTGTAAGATCACATCAACCTACCTTTCTTTTTACTTTACCTGCAAAATAAACTAAGAAGTGCACAAATTACTGTCAGACTTTGAGTCTGATAAGTTTTTTTAGAATTGAGAAAATTCCAACTTCCAGATTGTAAAGTTCTAAACTGATTAAATCTACAAAGAAAGGAGATCTTCTCATTTTAAAGGTAATCAGTGTTTTGGATCTAACTAATACTGTAAGAAATATCTGTATAAGCATTAATGACTCTGCTGTAATATACTACCAAGGGAGACTGAAGTAGGATCTTTTTTGAAGGTAATTTTTTCCAGGTGAGGATATTGCAGCCTTAATTTGCTGATTCACATGAAAGGCTTATTTTAATGTTTATTTTTCTTGTAAGATGAAGCTTGAAGTGAAAATTGGATATGAAAAAACTGAAATTTGTTTATTAGTCTCCTTCATCTTCAATAAATGTAAAAGCTTAATTTGAAAATCTGTCTCATTAGCAAGGACTAAGATAATTAAGATGGCTGAGAAAGGTCTGTTATATATGCAACTTAATTGGGATCCCAAGGCCAGGAGACATCTCACCATCTCTAGAAGTCATGAGCAGTCTATGCACTCCAGAATTATTTCTCTAGAATACATAAAACTGAAAATAGCATGTCCCAAACATTCTTCAGAACAGTTTTAGCAGCAATAGGCACAAGTCTGTACCACTGCTAATTTTATACAAAGAACTTATTTTATGTTGCTTCTTTGCTTTTTCCTCTTCTTAAGTCAACAGGGCGGAAAAGAAAAGAGATTAAATAGATATTAGCTAGTCAGGAAAAGTGCAAAAATGTTTTCAGTCAGTAGCATGTTCTTCAGCTGAATTTCTACAATTTTTCCTTAAGCACTTTCTACCTCTGTCTGTATTGACATGCTGAACCACAAGCGTTGTTGCCATTCCTGTGTTTCTGTGGCAATGATAATTCCATCCTAGAAGTCACAAATCAGAAAAGTTTCTTCTAATGAACCAGCAAATGAAACACAAGATCATCCTCCTTTCTCATGCGTGTTAACTGTAAAAAGTTTCTTTGCTCAGAATGTGGCTCTGATTACATTTCTCTATCCCAAAATAAACATGGTGCAAAAGAAAAGGATATAGGGAGGGGGGGAAGGCCTGTCAATGGGCCACCCTCAGGAAACCTCACAAGATCTACTGTCTGTCTGTGCAAGCCATGGAAGAGCCAAGGAAGTGATCCCAGCTTGGTGGTCTTATTCTTAATTAAAACAAATGAGGCTCTTTCAGCTGTTGCAGATAAATATTTGATGAAAAGAGACAGGAACAGATGTCGAAAAACTGTAGTAAATAAAGAATAAGACCAGAAGAGCAAATGTTACAACAGTATTTTATATTTAAAAAATCACTTTACAGATTTCTGTCAAATGTTTATTTTTACTAAGATCATTCCATAAGTGGGAAGACTAATTCCTTTTTTTTTTAACAGAGTAGAATTAAAATACAAATGCATATAGATAGTGAAAAAATTTTAAGTCAATTTGTTGCACATTCTGTGGTTAAAATAAGGGTTAGTTCTTGGGCCATTGATGAAACAGAAGACTTCAAAGTAATTTGTACACTTCCATGAGAGTTTATGTTGATTCTAGAGTCATTAGTAGAGTTTTGCTCCAAAATTTATGTTAAGGATGTACAGTGAGAATGTGCCCAGCAAAATATTATAGCAACATCCTTATTGTAGTAATCTGTCATAATATTTTCAAGTCCCATCCTCTATGAATGGTTAATTTTATAAGTTCAACCTTTTCCTGTAGTTGCAGCTCTACTTATGAGTACACTTGGATCTAACTTTAAAGTCCACCTTGCTCTCAGTGGGGTTTTATACAGGACCTCCGAAGGTCCCTGTCCATTTCACTTACTCCATACCTTGAGGGCATTAGGTCCAGATTAGTTTACCTTTTAGCAAATGCATTTATAACATTGTATGAAAAAAATCCTGATATAATTGAAATAACTAAAAGTAGGCCATAAAAGAAAGCTGAGTCATGAAATAGAGGAAAAATGTCAGTAGCTGGCTCTTTCAACATGAATATCTACATTGTTAGCACCATATTGGCATTGCCTGCTAGTTTAAGGTCTGGTCTTGGCATTCCTGGGTAAAAATGATGTTTCCATTCAGTCCAATGTAAATTAAACATCTGAGTGTGAAAGAACTGATTTTATAAGTGGGTCTTACAAAACTAATGAGAGAGTGTGAACCACAGGAGTTTCAATGAAAATATTTTAAAATAATATGGTGATTTGGGCCACTAGAAGCTGGATAAATTGGTATAATCTGAATTCTGAAAAAATATATACTGGAGTTAGGAGTGAATGGAGTTCTGAAATATGAACCTGACTCTGAAGATGGTTGAGAAGAAAAAGTAAACAAATGACTGCAGTGCATCAGGGTCTGCATGGGACACTACAGAGCTGGAGTCTCAACACAGTAGGCATAGGTGAAAGCAGAGAAACATCCAGAGGCATGAAATAAAAGTGAATAGGTTCAGATGAGAGATGAAGAACAAATTTTAAAGTTGGAGGAAAAGAAACCTTAGACTGCAACAAACTTTCCATGACTGGAAGAAATTAAATCAGCTAGAATTCTAATGACTAGTTAAATTGAGAGGTATGGTCCTTTATAAAAACTGTGAAGCACTTTGTAGTTTGCAGAAAGTTGAAATAAATGATCATAATTGTCTCTTCCAATTATCTCTTCTGGCTACAGCACCTGTAAATTTGTAGTGTTCAGCATAACATTGTATCCCAGTCCTTTAGAGGTTTCCTGAAGCTGACACAAAACTCCTAATCCACAGGCCATGCAAAACACCTGCCCTTACTATTGTTGCAAATTTCAGACAAAACCAGGTGGTCTCAAGTGCACACCAGCGAGGCAGGTAGCTTTTAATTTGAGGATCAGACATAAAGAACTCAATAGCAACCTTGCTTGGTGCCAATGTGCTTGTGATCTGATGGAACCAATCTGAACCCAGCAAGTTCCCCGAGATAACAATTTGTCAATTTTCCATTTCAAAGGCAGCATGATAACTGAAAGCTTACAGATGTATCACATGGAAATCAAACTTGCAGCAAGCAGCAAACTTTCTGATAAAGGCCTAAGCCTAATTCTATTGAAGTCAATGACAAACCCCAGAAGATTTCAATAGAAGTCGAGTGAGGCTCAAGGTGAGAAATAACTCTGAGAACAGTTACAATCAACTCAGTCCCCAGTTAGGACAGTAGAAATGTGAGAGGATTTTTTTTTTTTTTTTGGTGAGCAGTGCCCAGGTTGAGAATTCACAGTGAGTTGCAAAGATCTGTGACACTGAGAATTTTAAGGGACCCTTGAAGAATCTGATAGGATTTGGCAAGGTCAGCATGTCCCCAATTAGCCTGGTATTGCTATGTCCAATGAGAACTTACATGGAACCTGACAGCAGTTACCCTCTTTATTTAGCCCCAGGCAATCTCCAGGCTGTCAACAGAAGCTACAGCCAAACTCTTGTACTGGAGCAAAACACACAGAGTGTGGCTGATGAAGCAATAAATAAAATGAGTGGGCAGAGCAGGGACAACAACTTTGCCTCTTTTTTCTAAGCAAGTGTTGTAAGAACAGCAAAATGTAGTCACATCTATGGCATGGCCAGTGCAAGACATGAGAGAGGCAGGGAGCTGATACACATCTGCCTCTGTATGTCTCTGACATATGCAGCTGGAATGTGATTCAGTCTCAGATCAACAAACAGTGGCTACTCTGCATTCCCATGCATCAGTTGCAAAAAAACTTCAAAATACCTATGCACCAGTTCTCTGCTACTGGAGCAATCCCCAAGCAGCATTGTCATTCACAAAGGCAGAAATTGAGCGATTTCCTTAAGGAACTTCCCTTCTGTTTTTCAGAGTGCAAAGGAAATGGATGGGAGACATGTTTGGTGTAAAGACTTCTGTGATGGTTGAGAAAGAAGCATAGAAGAAAAAGAAATTTTTCTCCAATTTCTTGTTAAAAAAAGGTAAGGAGAGGGCTCCAGAATAATGTTCACTCCTTTGTGTCTGTTCCAGAGCAGGGTAAGGCAGATAAAAATGAAAATACTTTCCATGGTTATGCTACACAGTCAGGATTTAAACTAAGAACTTCTGAATACAGCCCCAGTGCCTGAACCACACATTCATTTTCTTCACTGTATTCCCCCACAGTCTTAGGCCATGTGGCCACTGTTGGTGAAATGAAAAACAGGTGCAGACCCATGAACAGATGGGAGACCAGCCCTGGCTGATCTCTGGAGGATAATACAACGTTGTTTTCCAGCAAAGAGGATTCCAAAGAACCACAGAGGCAGCACCCCTGCCCTAAAACTAAAGCTGCTCTGTCTCACACTAAATGTTATCTTCACCAGCCTAGCAAATGGGAGTTGTGAGGAATGGTCTGTTGTCTATCAGCAAAGGACACTGCCTCACTGACCTCTCGGATTTGCAATATTGACATCTCTGTTTTTCAGGCATGCCTATAAAGATTGTAGAACACTAATTGCAGTTCCATTCTTAGCAGTAACTGCAGCCAATGTTTCAAAGTTGTTGGAACATGAAATTTCTTCCTTTGAGTAGAAATCTTTGGAATGTCTAACTCTCAAAAAATGCCATTAGCTATATGCAACATCTTTCTCTGGGAAAATCACTAGTGGTGTGGGACAAATATCCAGGTAACATGAATAATATGTTTGTTCTGGAACTGTAAGGAAAGATCTACTTTTGATTTCCACTTCATGGGTAGCTGATGGCTTATTCCATAATATGATGGTTAAACAGAGAACTTGGACTGCTTTCTTAATGGGAGAGTGATAGTAAATTACTAACGGGCAATTGCTTGGGCCAAAGCACAGAATGGAGTGCAAAGTATTCCCTGCCCTGAGTGACCCTGCAAGACACATTTCTCCTCCGTGTGTCACCTGACACATCAGCCAGAAGTATCAAAGAAGGCAAGGCAGTCCTCCCTTTGCACAGAGCACAACCCAAAAGGAAAGTACATGCAAGAGGACGGGGGGTGTTTCTTAGTATCATAGAATAGTTTGGATCGGACAGGACCTTTAAGGGCCATCTAGTCCAACCCTCCTGGCTGTGAGCAGGGACATCATCTAGATAAGGTTGCTCAGTACCCCATCCAACCTGACCTTGAAGATTTCCAGGGATGGAGCATCTATCACCTCTCTGAGCAACCTGTTCCAGTGTTTCACCACCCTCATTGTAAAAAAATTCTTGCTTCTATCTAGTCTGAATGTACCCTCTTTTAGTTTAAAACCTTTCCCTTTATCCTATCACAGCAGGTCCTACAAACATTTCAGCTTAGAACTACTGGGTCCAGCCTTCTTATTGTTTTTTTAGTTTTGTGCAAAAACACTCCTGTACTGCTGTGTCCAAAAGAGATTGTTTGTCCTTGCTAAAGCTGCTTTTATCGCAGTAATGCCTGCCTGCTTGGGCCAAGATATTTGAAGACAATCCGTTTCCTTAGACTCTGGGGCACAAAACCTGATTTGAAAAAGTAGCCCAAAACCACACTGCTGACATGCATGTTTTCTGCTCAACTGTAAATCACTTTCATTGGGAAAATCGATCTTGTCCAAGTGTTAGTCAGGTTTTCAAGGGAAACATTCTCCACCGATGACACAAACAGAATTAAACAACAGACCACCCAGGACACTGGGAATTTCAAACTTCTTGGCCTCAGTTTCTCTGATTTGTTCTTCCCAGCTTCATGTGTGCTCTTTGAGACAGAAAAGAACATTTCCTTCATTTTGAACTAGTATTTGTCTTCCAGTGACACATTTGTGAAAGCAGCTGGTCCCAGAGGTGGAATGTCCCATTTTGGAGCCAACTACATACGTTATGGAATCAGTCATGACACCACTTTATAGAGAACAGACAATGAGTTTTGGATCTTGTGAGTACCTTTTCTCCCTGCAAGTAAGTTCCCTTCCCCCATTCTTTTGGAAACATCTCAGTCTGTACTGGAAACAGAGAATGCGACTTATTTTTATCGCCTTCCCTGTCAAACTGGCCAACTCCACAGGGTTCTGCTTTCAGATAGAGAAAGAGGGAGGAGAATCACAATGAACCATTCATTTCAGTGGCTCCTCCTCTGTTTCCTTATCTTATTTTGAGGCTATCTACTGTGCTGTCTTATCAGTCTTTCTAATCCTGCAAAACTTCTCTGCAACTTGATCCCTCTGCAGAAAGAACTGACTTGCATAGACCTCCGTGCTTCTCTGCTCCTGCTCCCATCCCCACAGAGCGTGTTGTTCCTTCCTTTATTACTGTAGGGCTCCTTTTGCACTGCCTGTCGTACCCTCACTCCTCTTTTCCCCAGCTCATTACACTGCATTACATTTCCTAGCTGAATGTACATACAGCTGTGTGGCCTCCTTGGGGTATGCGCAATTCCTCACTGTCCAGCCTGCCTTTGATGTCTGCTGAAGAAGGATACGTCTTCTTTTCCATCTCTTCACATGTGCCTATTAATTACTCTCTTCAGAGGAACTGTTTACTGACTATCACTCTGTTTACAGTTGAATACAGCTAAACATTTGGTCTTCACAGTTCCCCTCTTCTACACCACCCACCCAGTTTCTTCTCATTTGTTGCAAAATAGATGTCTCCAAATCTCTTTATAAAGGCACAGATACAACATATATACCTTCCACACCCAGCCTCCTGCTCTAAAATGCTGGGTTTGCCTCACTTGCAGGGAAGTAGAAAAAGAAGCTATATTGGTGTTTTTGTCTTCTGGCCTCTAACAGAAAAGAAGCAGTGAAGCTTCTGCTGCACAGATTCCTACCTTGGGTGCTGTACAAAATCCAGAAAGATCTGCAAGCATCGGACTCATGACCTGTGAAGAAATAATACAAACCCACTGTGAAGTACAGAAATGTGCCCACTCAAATAAGAAGGACTATCCTATGCATAAACTGTGCATATGTATTTGTGAAATCAAGGGCCCTTGGGCAGAGGGAATTTTAATAGGCCAGGGAGGAAAAAATTACTTTAGCAAATGTGCAGAGAAGTTGTATGGTTGTAATGTAGGAGTTCAGATCTAAGATGAAAATTCCTTCAGATTTCCTCCTTATTCCATATGGAGCTTAAAATATTACAAAATAATATGAAATAAATTAAAGACAAATGTGGGATAAATTATGTTTTTTTCCAGTGAACAAATTATTGTCCATTGTAGAATCATTGAATGGTTTGGGTTGGAAGCTGACTGACTTCCAACCCCCCTACCATGGATAAGGACACCTTCTCCTAGACCTTCAGGTGGCTCAGAGGCCCATCCAGCCTGGCCTTGAACACTTCCAGGGATGGGGCATTCACAGTTTCTCTGGGCAGCCTGTGCCAGTGCCCAACCACCCTCACAGGGAAGAATTTCTTCCTCATACGTAATCGAAGCCTGCCCTCTGTCAGTTTAAACCCCTTAGCCTTTGTCTCATCACTCCATGTCCTTGAAGAATTCCCTCTGCAGCTCTCCTGAAGCCCTTCAGGCACTGGAAGGTGCTGTAAGGTCTCCCCAGAGCCTTCTCTTCTCCAGGCTGAACAGCCCCAGCTCTCTGGCCTGTCTGCATTGCAGAACGGTTCCAACCCTTGCTCTTTGTGGAAGAGAGCTGCTGCTTTACCTGATGGATGCAGCCCCAGCACTGGGCCTGGAAGGAACAGAAGCTTTAAACTTCCTTACAACCCATATCTGCTGCAACAGAAACTGGGGATGGGCTGGGGCCAAGGAAGGAAGGGCCAAGGAAGGAAGTTCAGGAAGGCCTGTGGAAGCAAGCACAGCCAGCTCAGTTCACAGAGCCTTCCAGCTGAAAAGTGGAGGGGTACAGAAACACGGGAATGAACCTGTGTGTGGTTATTTTGCATCAGTTATCCCAGACAGGAAAAACAGCCACACCAGAAAAACAGACGGCAAAGCCTGACGTGTCAATTTTGGTGTCATTCACACTTTTCCCTGATACTGCTGTAAATGCAGAATCTGCATTTATATCCAAAACACTTTTTAATGAGCACTTTATTGACACATTTGTTCTACTTCTATATAACAGGATAATGATGAACAGCTGGCTACAGATAATGACAGGCACTAATTTATATTGGGTTACTACCTTCAGATTCTGCAGGTTGTTCCCTTTTTTTCTTTTAATTTTTAGCATTCTTGCCCTCTGTTGTACTTGTATTTTACAATGCTCACATTTACTATTCTTGCATGCTAGGAAAGGAATAAGCATTTTAAAAGCTTTATGTTTAATTAACTTTCAGCTATTAATTAGACATGTAAACAAATTAAATGTACATTTAATTAAACATTACCCATTTAAACAGGTAAACTGCAAGCAGAGTCCATCAACTTTAAAACCAATATTGTATGCATTTATCTTAATTAGGTAGTATTAGGGATTAATGAACTTCAACTGTTATATTCATAATCAGATGCATTAGCATTTGTGTCTTTGTGGCACACAGAAGATGAGTTCAGGTGGGAGCTCTCTCCTTTTATGTTTTGTACAAACAGAATGGGAGGTGCATCTGCAAGACTTTTTCTGTCATCTTGAAAAGGAAATATTGATATCTATTTAGCTTTTGCAGGTGTGAATTGAACATTCAAAGCATCATCTAAAACTTTCCCCTACCTTGTCATTTCATATTTACACCCAGGAGATTCCCTTCCACAGAGTGGCTATTCAGTATCTTGAGAAGTGGATTCTCATTCTGGTACATCCAGGTTCTAATCTGAGTGACTAAAATTCATGAAGAAATATTAAGCCCACAAATGTCCTGAAGAACTCACCTGATTGTGCAAGCAGTTATTTCAGCAGTCAGAGAAAGTCATTTGGGAGGAGTCTGGAGCACCTGATGTGGCTGTGCAGCAAACAACTGGCTATGTGCTGTCTTCCCAGCAAACACACAGCTAGGGCTGGTGATTAATTCTGCTTCAGTGATAAACTAATGCTTCTGATCATTTACTGGTGCTGGGAAGTAAAATGTGGAGCCATAACTCCTCAGATATTTCATTCTACAGCTGAGTTTATAGCTTCAAGTTTGGAGAATTTATTTTTATAATTGATACACACTCATTCAAGTTTATGAAGTTTCTGTAGTTTTATTGGACCATCACAAGTATTTCTTTTTCCTTTCTGCATTGTGGATAGAGAGATTGTGCATTTAATGCAACATCATGTGTCAGAACTTCATGAGAGTAAGGAACCACTTAACTTACTTGCATATAAAGAAGTGATCCAGACTGGGAAATCAGCTTGCTCTGACATTTCCAAGTCTTCCTTTGACATCAAGGCACAGTGTAAAAGCATCAGCACAAAAATAGAGCAAAAAATCCACATTACTAAGTTATCAAGACACTGTTGTGTCCATTTTGTACAAGAGTTTGATTCCATTTACTTTGAATAGTATCCTCCTTTTTTTTTAAGAGCTTAAATGTAGAATTTTCCAAAACAAATAAAACCTGGTATGGTATTCAGTGCTTTGATGGAAAGAAATTGCTCCAGCCATAGGATCTGCATTTTGTATGCTTTTCTGAAGTCCAGGACTAGCAGGGCTCTACATCTAACACAGACTGAACTTTGAGTTATATTGTTAGTTATTTTCTCATCCATTCAATCACGGTTGGCAGCAGTTGTTGTTGTTGCTCTGGCTGATACAGTTTATATTTAACTCCTTTTGTCTCTATATGTTTAGGTTTTACTATTAAAACTACAGTGGATCTTTCCTGAAAATGAAACAGCCTTGGTATTCCTGTTTCTCTAGTTCACCTGAAATAACCAGAATTCCAAGTACTAAGCACAGCCACTGACTTTCTAACAGATCTGCCCTGCAGGATCAGTTACAATTACTATTTTGGGAAAGAATTTTATCTCAGCTGGTATAATTTTGTATAAGATTTTTTTTTTTAATCAGGTTCTATTTAACAGATGTTATTAATTGCATCAAAACATCTTAAAAATCAGGAGAATTAAGAGAGACTTGAAAGGGATTCTATTTACAGCCCAGGCAATTTGCAGTTTCAGAGCCTGGTCTGGACAGTTTCTGACTGATGCAAACAACCTGAGGTGACTGCAGTGAGCAGCTGAAATACTGAACATGCACACACAGTGCTTGTGGTACAGTTGAGCAGGGTATTCGTATCTTAACAAGAAATAAACTCTCCCTGTTTTGCCAAGGCATCCAGGTTGACAGAGGGATTGAGTAAAACTAAGGTTAAATATACAAAATGACCCCCAAATGGCACTGACTTACTGAGGGGGAGAGGAGAAAGGATTGCAGCAGTCTCCTCTAGCACCGTTCTCCCCCAGCCTGGGAGACTTCCACCTCCTTGCCCTGGGCAGAGGAGCAGCAGGAAGGCAGAGCTGGGCCCGCCTTGCCCCAGGGCCTCCTCCCTGCAGCCTGGCTGGTGATGGCCCGGAGCAGGGAGCCACAGCCCGTGAGCAGAGGCAGGAAGGTGCCGGCCTGCTCCTTCACCCCTGCTGGCCCCCAGTCTGGATATGCTGCCAGGCTTTCAAGTTTCTTCCTTTTACAGGACATTTTAGTATCCACAGGCAACGGGTATTAGGATGCAGAAGGTATTGGTATCACAAACAAATAGCAAAGTTTACCACCCACTGTCTTGGTTGTCTTCTACACATAGTTCCATTTTACTTTTGGTCTGCCATGATTTCTAGATGCTGGGGAAAAATGTTTCATTCTTGGGGAAATTTTAATTAATGAAGAATCCAAAATCTTTTTAGCAGCAACTACTCAGTAGCTGGAGGAAAAAAAGGTAAAGTCCATTTTAAGACCTTCCCACTGCTTTAGATTTACAGGAGAGCTTTCCTACAATATTCCAAATGCTAATTCTAGAAGAACTGTATTTCACAAAGGTGTTCCAACATGCATCTCTTCCACAAACAGACACAAAAAAATCAAATGGAAAAAAAAGAAAGAAATGTGGAAAAAAAAAGATGTAAGACTTGTAATCAGAAAGCATATGCAAACAGGACAACATAAGTGTGGTAAAAGAACAATAAAGATGGGCAAATGGCCATTTTCACTCTCTCTGAAAGAAGTGACAAACTTTTAAGTCTGATTCAGAAAAGGGAAGAGGAGTATTGATGCATGTTCAAAGGCTGGATTTAGAATTATTACTGGAGTAAAGTTCAAATTGAGAATGTGTGCTGCAGAAGGCACTGAGCATCTCTCACTGCTGCTGCTAAAGCCATTGTAAAAGGGAGCCTGACATGGCTGGGTCTGCCCTTCCTTGTTTGGGCAGACCATGGCAGAGCTTTGTCTCTGTAACAAGCCCGTGCCTGATCTGCGCTCTGGGCACTGCATCCCTCAGGGTAGCAAGGACAGACTGGGGAGGTGGAAGCGGTGCTGAGCCCAGCAGCTGTACTGACACCCCACATTCAAACATCAGCACTGCACAGACAGAGGACCTGGAGCTGCTTTTGTCTTTGATGTGCTTGAACTACAGACTTCCTCCCCTGAATTTCCACAAAACTTACAGATGCATCCATTAGTTCAGAAGTAACTTGGCACTGAACTTCCCTGCACAAAGGGGTCAGATCTAGGCAACCTTCTCTTCAGGACAGGCAGAGACAGGAGTGAGCTGTACAAGAGGCTGTGCCTGTGGAGCAGCTGCTCCAGGTTTGCTGCCTGCCTGTAATCCCCTTTCTGCTCTGCAGCAAACGCAGCTCAGGCACTGCTGCTCCTCAGGCACTGGGCATTGCTGGCCTGGCTTCACAGGAGCAACAACACTCGTGCCTGCAACGGGCCCTGCTCCTTGAGAATGTGTCAGGCTTTGTTCTGATCAAGGCAGAAGAGAGTTTTGCCGCTCTTTTTCAAGCAACACATTGCCTATGAAGAGAGAGAAATTTAAAAAACTCACTGATTTACCATGTTAAAAAAAGATGGCACATTTATTGCTACATAAATGTTATATACATAGTGTTTTCTGTTACATTGACAGAAATTTTTTGAACTTCTTGCTGCTGGTTGGAAAGGTTTATCAGCAATACCTTGAAATTTGACACAGGGTACAAATCTGCAATAAACCAACAATGGAAACTGGAGAACAAGATGAGAAGCAATTCATCTCGGACAATTAGCTCTTACAATACTCCATAGGTACTACACGGTATGCTAGAACCCTACTATGGTCTTACAATGCTATTGTAAATTTCTGATATTAATGAACAGGTTATGGTAAATAACCCTACATTTTTACTACCTAATATAGTAAAATAAAGTAAGAAACTTTTTACTGAAAACTTTTTTTGATTTCAAAAATCTAGAAAGAGTAATATTTAGAATTCAAGAAATTTTCTTACAAGATTATTGTATAAAAGACTAGCTACAGTGAAAAATAAGCCAAATGTTTTTTTCTTTCTATTTTATGAAGGAAAGCTTCTGGGCATACTGCAAAGTCTAATATAGCCAAAAAGACAACAAGCTTAGAAGGAAAAAGGCCAGGCAGTGGCACGTGATCACTTTCACACGTCATAAGCAACAAATTCCGTTTAGCTGATAAACACTGAAATGAAGAACAAGGCCACAGATATAATCAGGTGTTATTTGATGATATATGCAAATTAAAGTAATAGAAATGAGTCCACTAATTCCACAAACTGTTTTGTTAGGAACCATCCAAAACAAGAGCTTAAATTCATTAGTTTATTTTATCAATCCAGCTTTTGTTCTTTCAAATGAAATGACTTCATAAAAATTATAGTTTTGTTCCTGTTTCGTGTGTGAACCAATTGCCAGTGATGAAAGATGCACTATATAAACAATAGCTCAGACAACCTTGGCTTAGGAAATTTCCTCCCATGGTCATTGCAGTGGAAGACAGTTTCCATGGAAGTTCAAAGGGATTTTAACCATTTCAACACATCTGTGACAAAGGAATACTTATGGACACTATTCTGGTGGAGAAACATTTAAAGGTTTAATGCTAATATGGCTTGGGACGGGGGTATTTGCATTTGATTCACACTATTTTTTCTCCACTGACAAGCCATACAACATGACATGATAGTTAACGTGTACAGGAAGGAAAAACTGGTGACCATTGCTCTTAAGATTCCATTACGTAATAAGCCCACCTTGCTGGTGGTTATATCATCACACTACCTGCCACGGTGAATTGAGATTTTACTATTCACCAAAGTTACAGCCTGAAAAAAATCTCCTTTGTATTTTAATGCATTTTGTGCTTACATACAGCTAACACTTTACATGTACTATATGTAGTACTTACTGCTCGGAAAACAAAGCAACTCTAACAAAGTAGATTCTCCCCACCCAATTTACACTTCACGTTACAAGCTTTACTATGAAGCCTAGAAGCCTAAAAAGGTTTTGTTTATAATTAGAAAAAAAAATGTTTGAGGAAAGTCTGAGGGAAAATAAAAATCACTTTTTAAATCCAAGAAATGTTATGGTCACAGTATTGCTCCAGCCTGCAGCCTTCATGAGGCCTCTGAATGGCTTGAGGCACAGAGCTCAGTATGGAAGGGGAACTGTGACCATAACTGTTCAGATTAACAGAGATCAAAAATAACATAAAATAAGCTATACCAAGGAATAGTTTCCTATTGCATGGAAAACACTAGTCATATGGCAAAAGGAGAGGAAAGGACAACAAAAGACTTTTCCCTTCCTTTTTTAAGACACTAATAGGTATGCTGGGAATGCTACGGGTCGACGGTTGTCACTGCTTTGTTCTCTGAATGTGAACAGCTTTAGTAAATGCTGGCATTCAGCTGAAATTTTATCAGCTTTTAACATGTTAACTTTTCCCTTTATATGTAGACCTTTACAGTTCCATAACAATAAATAAAATTTGTAGTTACAATGCATTTGTCAATTCAGTTTAGGCACAAGGCAACTTCCACAATGAGTGGAGAGATCACAACAGTCTCTGATTGTGCAGAAGCGACACACTGCTTGCAACAGAATGATATGTTCAGAGTATCTCATGGGCTGAAATTCTGTCTGAAGATCTTGTATCTTCACTCCTGATGCAGGTGTTGACCAGTAGCTTTGATCATAAGATTGCATTTGGGTTTCTTGCTTCAAGTGTTTTCTCCTGTCAGGTTTGTGTCTTCATATAATGTTAGTTGTCTGTGTCCTTGTGAAGAAAGGTCACCTTCTGTGTATCCTACCAATAATTCTGGAATTCTAGAAAGAAATTTAGGAGAAAAAAAAGGTTATTAGGAAAAGAATAACTAAAAAGTTCAGCATCAACACTAGAGACCTAATTTGAACTGGATTTGGTGGCATTTTCAGTCATTTAGGTACAAAACAAAATCAGACTGAGAGACCCTGAAATCCCCTGTTCCAGAGATATCCATCTTGAACATGATATATATTGAAGAGATTACTCTAAAGAACCTTCTGTTGGGCCTCTCTGGATATGGGAGAAAGAATAATCTGCACATCTCAGACCTTCATTTTGTGTCTGCCTTTGCTCTCCAAACCTAGCAGGAGGCAGTGCCAAGTTCACACCCTCCTGAAGGTAAACTGCCATGTTCCTGTACAACCTTTTCTGTCAACATCACACTTCAGTCAACCCACAAAGTTACTGCTAGTAAAAAAGCAACTACACCAAACTTTTGAAAGTGGTTCTTTATATTTATATGGCAAGAACAGACTAAGTTGGCTGTAAATCAAAAATTACCTGACAATTTCAAAGCAGCCAATTGCTCTACTATAAAATAAAACAACTTAGAAATATTAAAAGGATTAAAAATATATACAACAGCAAGAAACCTTCCAAAATATAAAATTTAGTAAAGTTCTGGATCAAAACAAGGGCACTGAACCCAGTTCTTTATTCTTTTTGAAAGTGGCAACAGCCCTAGTGGAGTACTCAGTTTTTTTTCTTTTAAAATCAAGGTCTCACAACTATTTAAGAAAACCAACCAACAACATTAATAAACCCAAAAGACCAATATTTCTGTAGGGCCTCCCCATCAGTGTGTTTAAATGAGATGTTACATACTGAGATACCTTGCAAAGCTGCAAACTCTACTTTTAAATTTTAACTACTTTCACCAATGCAGATCATGACTTAAGACAGTTCCCAATCTCTGTTGGGCAAATGAGAGGAGTTAGAATGACTGGCCTTGAGCCAGAGAGCAGATCTCTCTGGGATGTAGAGTCCCTGAAACTGTATAAGCACTGGGAAACAATAAGTGGATTTTTAAACGAACTAATGTCATATTTAGATCATTTAAAGATGTATAATTCATCTCTATTAAGCTTGGCTTATCTAGTAAGCTGTTCACTGTTCCTCTGATGCCATGCCAAGAAGGCCACCTGAGCCAAGAGATGTAGCCATTGGCAACAAGGCATGAAAATAAAGAGACTGACGACAATTTCTTGGGGTTTTATTATAAACCCAAACAAATCTGCAGCCTTCTGCTTCTGCTGAGATGTGAGAGCACAGAGAAGTTGGGTGCTGCTGGCAGCTCAAGAACTAAACCCACCGTGTACAAGTGTCTCCCCCACCTCAGCCAACATGAAGCAGCAAGAGGCATCCATCCCCTGACGTACCTGGCTGGTGTTCACATATGACCCATAGGGTTGGTAGTTTCACTCAGGCCAGGGTGGCTTCCTGGGTGTGGTGTTGGTGGCTCTGCCGATACGGCAGAAACTTTTTCTTCTTCCCTTCTCTTAAGGCAGGCTGCTTTAGGGTTTAGATTTCGTTCTGTAACAGAAAAAAAATCAGAGTTCTTAATATCCCACATGCTGACACCATAGGCAATATTGATACATGAAGCCTGGAGTAAAAATAGCTCTGCAGCTTCCCCCTTCCGCTGCTGACACCCCCTGCTCACCCACAGGTGTCCAAAGCTGCAGACAATCACTACTGAAAGTCCTGCCAGACAGCTCCTAAACTGGTATTTAAAAAAAACAAAGAGACAAAAAGCCAAAGCCAAACCCTTTCAGCAGCCTACATGCACTTCCAGAAACTTTTAAAAAGCACTTTCCTTATCAGCATAAGACACTGAAGTGCTAAATGAGACTGGTCTGTAATTCACAATATAATATAATGAAATTTATCCATTTTGTTGGTAGGCTGAAGTCTTACCAATCTTGCTGACATCACACTAGTTTTAGTAATGTTGCTGCTTCTTTCTTCCCAGTAAGTATTAGCCAGCTGTTAGGGCAGGGGAGGCAGCACACCCTGAATGGATAGTTCTCATCAGCCTCAGTCTGTGAAATCACCTTGTGCCCATCTTGGTTCAATCAAAAGACTGTGATGACAGTCACATACAGCAGGAGCATTATTTTTTTTCCAAACCCTATTTCCTCTCACATTAAAGTCAGTATTTTATAATAACCAGCTGTGGACCAGCTATCAAGATATTTTCATCAGTGTGTTTCCACTTCCCCACTTAGCTTCAAGAGATGTAGATTTGGATCTCATTTCCAACTAATGACAGTTTCTAAAAGTCAACTGTTCCTGTTCTTCAAAATGGCTTTTCATGAATCAAATACAGAACATGTAAATCACAGGGGTCCAAAAGACACATAAAAAACATGTAATCTATTCCACCGTGGAATTAAATCAACATTTTAAGGAGATGGTAGATACAATTATAACTGCAAGAAGTCTGCCAAAACTGAACAGACAGCACAAGCTCTTCTCTTGCACTGCACAGGCACCCCTTTAGTAACTGCAGTTTACTGACCCCTGTGCATTTCAGCTCATCTGACAGAGACTATTTTGGATGGACTTGATAGTTCTGCTGTCACCAAAGTCATTATCAACAGCCTCCTACTGTATTTCCTTAAGGATGAGCACTCTGAAAGAGTCTACTGGAAAATAAAACCCCAAACTGCTAACTTTCCTTAATCACAGTTTTCTTTGTCAAACTGTGGCTTGCCTTGAAGTTTTAAAGATTTAATTATGTGGAAACTTTGAAAGGAAGTTAATTTACAGTGATTTAGGAAATAGAGATAAAACCCCTGGCCTACACTGAGAGCTTAAATCTGAAATGGTTCATTTTGAATAGCACCAATCACAAAATGAGAAGCTTCATTACCAGCAAAGAGAGGAAATTGTAGATGCAATTACATAAAGCACTGTGCAAGCTCCTGTGGGTGTCACACAAAGCTCTGGTCACTCACTCACAGGAACAGGTGCACAGGGGGACGGGCAAGACAAACGGGAGCCAGGGCCTCTCTCCAGGAGGTCCCGTGCGCTTCCCAGCGTCGGCCCAGACACACAGAGCACAGGGAACGTGAGGAGGGGAAGTTCTCCACTTCCACAGACTGTATTATGGGGCCAGTTTAGCTGTTAGCACTCTGAAAAAAAGATTTCTACCACAGAAACCAGGGCTGGAAGTCCTCTGACCAAGGCAGAGTTATTTTATTAACAGGGAGCTTCCTGTGAATTACAGGATCTGTGAGAGCAGGGAGATGGAATTGATGCTTTTTAAACACCAAAACCCATGCTTGATTAATGTCCCTCTGACTTAATAATACTCAACCTTGTCTTCTACACCACAGCAAGCATTTTCAGACCAAAACAGTGCCTGATATCTCAGTCTCAGAGATGCAAAACTGGGTTTTACAATGGCCCCAGCTGCTCTCTCATCTGCAGAACAGTTGCTCTGTGCCTTGGAAGAGCTCTGGCTGGACACAGTATCTTCCTTTACTGACAAATGTATCAGTACAAATGCCTAAAAACACAGCCTCTCATCCTTACTGGATGAATTACATAAGTTTGTGTTAAGTTAGTTATTTCAATAAACTTCTAACTGTTGCATGGATCTTCTGTGCAAAATACAAGCAACAAATGAGAAACAGGAAGTAAAAATGAGCTATGCAAAAATAAAACATTGTTAGCACTTAGTGACATCAGCGATTCAGAGATGCAGTGCATTGAGCAAATACAGCCACTGACATATCCACACCGCAGACTTTTCCTTGACGCACTTCCATCAGTGAGACACTAAGGAAGGTGGCTGCTAATGACTCCCAAACAGCAAAACATGAGCACACTCATTTGGGAGGTGCCTCCTCAAGGGCCTCCCAGCCACCATCCAGTCTGACTCAGGACTGACCAAAAGTTCAAGTAAGGTGCCCCAGAACTTCAACATGTCTTTCACAAAAGTAGACAGGGAGATCAACTGTGGCTTCACCAACTCACAAGAACAGAAGAGTTGAAGAGCCAAATGTAATTCCTAGAACCATCTCTCCTTATGAGAATGAATGGCACAAAGCAGTTTTCCTTCTGCACCTACCAGCAGGCCGATTGTTTCTTTCTTGGAAAAATTTAAAGGAATCAGAGAAAGATTAATGTAAGCCCAGCTCTGATTCAATTAGAGTAGAAGTTTCCTCCCTCCCCAGTACATGTTTAGTGCAAAAACTTAACACAAATAAATTCACTGCACTTTAACATTTCAATTAAGTGGAGTTCATGCTAAAACCGATCTCTTATTGTTGCTAAAGCTCTTCTACCACTAAACAAGTCCTTGTTACAATTTAAAGCAAGATGTATCAGTCTTTTAATTAAACATTTGCCTTGAAAACTTAAGAGATGACTAATTAAACATGAAAAAGAAAGGTCAAAGTATAAACCTTATACTCACTCTGTTTCCCTTTCTTTAAAATTCTTTGTTTTTTCTAAAGAACTTCAGCATCGTTACTGAACAGCAAATACACTTTCAGCAGCTTGTGCATATGGCTGAGCAGGTTCCAAGAGCCCCACACTGCTCCATGGACAAAGCTGTCCCAGGCCTGCCCCAGCCCCAGGCCACTGACCTCTCACTTGCTGCTCCAGGCTGAGGATCACTGCCACAGCCTGGTGGAGGATCAGCAGCTTCGTCTGCGGCTTCTCGCTCTTGAGGTGCAGCTGGCACATGCGGCCCAGCTCCTTGAACGCCTCGTTGATGTCTCGCACGCGCAAACGCTCCCGGGCGTTGTTTGCCATTCTTCTCTCCTTCTCTCGTTCTATTTTCTGCTCTGGGTTTAAATCCTCATCTTCGTTAGTACTGCTGCAAGAAAGGAAACGCAACAGGATATTGAAACATCACTGGTATTTCAAACAAGTGATCGTGGTGCTGACTCTAAAACGGTGAAGAATACAGTAATTTCCAATACATCAGCTTATATAAAAATGCATTCAAGGATTTTCAGTTTCATGTGCTTATTTAAGAGTTTTACTTTTGTTAAAGACCACACTGGCCAATTTTAGAACTATTTTTTCTTTTATTACTCAGGGTACAGCTAAATAGTTATATTTAGAATTCTTGAAGTGCCTCAAATAATGTCAAGATTTTTAATATAGGTTCATCCAATTTAGTCTAAAACTGTGCAAAACCTCCATTCCGCTAAAATTAACACACTAAAATGCCATTGAACACGTGTTAATAGAGATTCTGCTGCTTTTGTGGTTGCAAAATTCTGATTGTTTACTGCTACCTCAAATTTCAATGCCTGTAACAGGCCTATAAGGCAGACCCAGAAGCATTTACCCAGCGTCGGCTCCAGCTTTATGTCTGTGGCTTGGGAGGGGACAAAGTGTTTCTTCAAGAGCACACTTAGCCACAGTGTTTCACCTCAGGCTCCAGGTCAGGAGCTGGAGCTCTCCACTGCCACAGACTAACATCTAGAAGGGCAGCCCTGGGCCAGGTACAAAGCATCACTCATTTCTGACATTGTCCCATGCTCTGTGCTCAATCTTTTGCTGCTTACATGCACAGGGAGACATTAGGCATGGCACTAGCATAAGGGATTGCACACTTGACAGATGATTTTCCCAGCAAATCTTCTACCTTGTATTTAAATATACAGATACGATAAGCCTTTCAACTGCCTGTTGGTGTATGCACTGTAGTAACACAAAAGCTTTGCAATAAACTTATCAAATGTAAGGACAACATGCTACTGAGCATTTTCAAAGCACAGGTTCTCCAGGTTATGTCAGCAACGCACCTTGTCCTGCCTCTGGATGAGACCTTGATATCCTTCTGGGAGGACTCGTCATCTGATTTCATGTCATCTGATGAAGGGGGTTCATGGATATTTTCATCCTTCTCCTTATGTTCAGACTTGATTTCTGTTGGACCTATAGCCACAGACTGGCTCTGTAAGCCACCTGACAGTGCTGCAAGCAACCAGAGAGCAAGAGAGAGTGTCACAGCACTGAAACACTGCACAGAACCTCACATAATGGCAGTGAGGGGCCAGAGCCGAGAACGAGTCTGGGGAGACAACAGGAAGAACTAACAGAAACAAGAAATCCTGGCAACATTGCTGTACTTGGACATGTGTCATGGGTTATAAAGCAATCACAGCTCACAGAGCAGCTTGATTAGTAACAGCTCAGTCTAAGGAAAACACTGTTTAAGACAAAAGGACATTGAGTGAAGTAAGGAAATTTGCACCTCATGTCTGGGCTGCAAATTTAAGGGCAGAGCTGCACTAACATGGAAGCTTGGGTTTAGGCTGAATGTGCAACACCCCCTAAAATGGTGCTAGCGTGCTAATAAAGAAGTTGACTTCTGTTTTCTGCAGTTTACCTCTTCAGCTAGAAATGGAAGGAACTGTAAACACAGGCCTGGAATGACCTCCTTCCATTGGCTGTGCTGAACTCTGGTCTCAGCCCACTCCATAGCTCTCCTGGCTGACTGGGAAATGGCTGCAGCTCTGCAAGTGGATGATGGCCCTTAAGCTGGAGGGACGTGGCTATAATGCAGCCTTCTCTTGAAATTATATTGGAGTAATTGAGAGATGCCCTCAAAATTGTTGCAGGAGTCCCTAACAGTGGTGGTATATCAGATTTGTTATTAATTTTTATTTTTCAACATTATCTATGCCCCTATCCCTTGCACTGATGCCATTTTACCAAGATCTACAGCCTCACTGGCTCTGAACTACTGCAGACCCTGGATTGAAGCCTGGAAAGTTACCTCTGTAGCTGTCTTGTGTTTTATGATTTAGTTCTGTGCTCTGAGCAGAAACTGTACTGGGAAGAACTGAATGGTTGCTGTTGAGGCTGACACCTTCTTCCCGGTGAGTCCCAACCTAAAGCAAGGGAAAGCAAAGATTTCTATTAAAGATGTGATTCAAAGAAACAGTCCAAAAAGAGAAGTTTAAAACATTTAAAGTATTTGCTGGATTAGAGACCCAAGTTAAAATTCTCGCTGAGTAAAGGAAACATTTAGTTGATTGATGCTGTTACATTGAAACACTTGATTACACCTAACTGGACTGGGCTGTGACTCAAGCAGTGACTAACCCTGCTTGGAATAAATTAATCCAGGTATCTAAGTATTTTCTCATCCATTCCTTCGTAATACATCATGATTTAATTTCTGAGCAGCAAGCATTGAGATGAAGAGTCTTGAAAAACTCTAATTTTGCATAAACTTGAATTAATGATACTTGTGTGAGACATCTTTGAGTGTGCATACCTAATCTGAAGAGGCAACTTGTTAAAAACTGCTGCTCAATACAGAATACTGTCATCAACTTCTATTAAAAAAATATTTGTTCAAGAAAAAAAGAGGTAAAGATACACTGCCTGTATTTAAATAATTTGGAACACAGATCATTTTAAGCTTTTGATTTCTAAAGGCACAAAAGTCCTTAAACATTTATAATATAAACAACATAATACAATTAAACTGTTAAAAATGAACAAAGATGAGGGATTCTTCTATTATTTGTATAGTTACAAAAACTGGCTACAGATGAAGCTTTTTTATTGGAACAGTAGCAAACATGTCAACTAGAAGATTAAGCCTTTAATTAAATAGGTTTATTGCCTGGAGTTACACATGAGAACCACTGTTTTTCAATAAATCCTTCAATCCTAGTAAACTGCTGAGCTTTGAATCCCTCTTGAGTAATTAATGCAGCTTTTACCTTTCATGTCTTAGTATGGGTTTTACCCAGAGAGAGATAAATACCCTTATGCAAGTTTATCCTTTGTTTAATATACACTTGTTCCTGTAAGCTAATGCACAGGAACAAAAAAAGAAAGGGGGAACCACCCCTCCCCAACAACCCACAGCTAATATCAGGTCATTTCGGGCTGCTATTTGTATCCATTGTTCTGCAGAAAATCTCCTCTTGTATACTGTGGAATATCTGTTGCTATTTCAAGTATATTTTATCTTCCTCTGCATGTAATAGGCTTTGTTTGTGAGAAATTCTACTCTGGATACAGTTGGCCCAGCTCCTGCAAGAGTCATGAACTCACTGGGAGGAAGGAGCTGAGCCTGGGTCTTTCAGCCTATGAGACAAAACTGTAACTGGAACATGACGTTCACTGTCACTCTGAACTTCTCAAAACTGAGTCTTTCCCTAATTCTGCCTTGCAGGTTGCGTGTTTTATTTTCTTCTTCTGGTCATGCTTAGTCCTAACACTTGAGGGTGCTTTTATTCAAGCTACAGACTTAATTATTTCAGGGCCAGGTTTGTTCCAAAATCTACTTCTTAAAAAAGGCAAAACTTTCTTAAAGCTGTGTACAAACATAGCAGCTGCCAGAACCCTGACAACTTTCAAATCTAGAGCTAATCTAAAGGCAATAGATTAGCAAATTTGTTCTGATAGAGGCAGAGAATACATGAGAAATAAAACTTGAATTCAAGCCCATGTTCCAAACCTTTGAAACCAAGATGTACAAATTAAAAGCATACAATTTAGATTAACAGGATTTACACAGAAATTTTAAGAGCTAAAATATTACAAAACTGACCATAACACTGATTTTTATCTGTGATCTATGATATACCAGAAAATCCAACCTGGGAAACAAAAAAAACCCAAATAAAATGACTTGCTGAAAATCACTGCATCCCATGCAGAGGCCAACAGCTCTGTTTGCTACAGTTACAACTGATCGGTGGCTTCTTCAAGCTACCAAAGAATCAAGTATATTAAACATCGAGTTAGTTTGCTCTCCTTTCCCTGGACTCACACTGCATAGAGAAAGGGCTCTCCCCATCTGCATTTCAATGGAGCACAACCTCGGGCTTCCTTTAACTCTTCTGAAAGGCGGCCGGGGCCATCAGCTCCGCGGCGCTCGGAACAAACGAGCCCTCGACGTGTTTTATTGCTATTATTTATAAGCGGTTCCCAGTCAGGCGCTTTCCTAGCGCCAGCTCCGGGGGCAGCGAGCTGCCGGCGGCTCCCGCGGTGGCCCGCTGCGGGCGCGGGGATCGCGGCGCTGCCGCGGCTCCCGAGCATTCCCCATTTCCATACAGCTGCCGGGCCGGCAGCGCGGGCTGTGCCGCGGCCCCGGCCCGTGGAGCCTGCGGGACTCGCGGCAGCTCATCTCCAAAGCGAACTCACTCGGAGTTAATGCATTCTCTCCGGCGCTAATCCAGCCTTGTTTCCATGGACTCTCCTCCCAAGCAAAGCTTGAAGCTTCCCAGGCACACAAAATGGGAGACAAACGGAAGGCCGGGCTCTGCCCACACCCCAGGCAGTGAGCAGGAAGAACACAGCGGTGAGCAGTGACCAGCCCGGGCACAGCGCTCGGTACCGGCTGTGAGCAGTGACCAGCCCGGGCACAGCGCTCGGTACCACCGCGCTCACATCACTGCCCTTTACCTGCTTCCTGCACACAATGCCAACACAACACATGTGGGCATCCGGTGCAATCACAAAAACCTTACCCCTCAGTAACCCTAGGCTGAGAAAAGGAGTAGTCCTGTTACAAGACTGTACGTTGTAATTTACCAGGTCAACCGTATTCATTTTTATGCATTTCAAGAAAGACTCGGTACACAGGACAATCTGCAGCCCCACTGACACTTGCAAATTAAAAAAAAATCCCAAACCTGAAGGCAAAACGTATTTCAGTTGATTTTAGTGGTAACATTTGGGATCTGAAACCAGAAAATCAGTTAAGTATTTTAGGTAACTAAATAAAAACTAGACAAATCAAGGGCAGTGATGACACACAACTGCACGTAGGAGAACCGAGAGTGACACATGAGGAAAGGTCATCTCTGTCCTGTTAATATTGGTTCTGCATCTCACACTTCAGTTTGAGTATTCATTTTGAACACTTAGCACTGAAAGCTTTTGAGAACTGGAAAATAAAAATACCACTCTTGGTCTTAGAATTTTTCAAGCCCTACTAGCTGGTCAGTTTGGGTACGGTCATTAAAACCATTTCAGCCAGGGTGTACATAATTAAGGCAATGAAAAGGGCTTTGTAATCAAGAATTTTACACTTCAGACAGCTCAGAGTTGTTCAGTGGGAGCATAATCTCTGCAGGGAAATAGCAGCTCTGGAAGGATTTGAGCAAGAGCAGAGGTTGGTGCTGGCAAAGCTGTCTAACTGCCCTTTCGTGCTTCTACTGTAGCCGGCACAGGGCACAAAGAGGGAGATCACCAATTTTCTTAGATTCCTGTTATACCTGAAAAAACCCTCTGACTTAAGGATTGAGTTTCATCCTTAACTGAGTTTCCAGGCCTTTTATTTATTTATTTTTAATCAGTTCAGGCTGTTCTTTTTCCATTGTATTACAATGACAAATAAAAAGCAGCTTGAATAAGAACAAAAAGTATTACTTTTTAACTTTTCAATAATACATGAAATAAAATACAAATCAACTTCAAAGGCCAGTTAGCAAATATTTGATGAGTTTGAGATATTAAAAATCTATTTGAATAAGTCTAATGGCCAGCCCAGCTAAAAAGAAAACAAGACCATTCAGAGCAAGCAGGAAATGAAGTCAACTAGAGTTGTAAAATAAATCTGGCTCAAAAATTAAGCAAATGTTAAAATAAAACCATGCCTGGTTACACTAATTACATAAAAAGGAGTTAAATTACTCATTTCCTAGCTCCTTCTGCCAAGATCATCATCTTCAAGGGAAATTAAATTTTTTTTTCCTATTTTTTTTTTAAAGAGCAAAAATGTTTTGTGTAAAGATCCCACCCTCCTTCAACAAGGAAGTTTCATTTAGTGCTGAATTCCAATGAACATTTCTTGACCCTATGTCAAACAAAACTTCAAAAATAGGTGATCACCATTATCAATGTTGACATATCTCACTATGTTAGCCCAATACTCATTATTTTCTTAAAATTTACTGGATGTCATCTTAAGTAAAGCAGTATTTAAATCTGGAGTGAAGGCTGGAACTTATAGTTCAGGTCGTGTGTCAAATTCTCTGCTCTCCTACTTACTATTTAAAAAGAACACCAACCTAATAGTAAATAAGAGTTTGAAATTAATTGATTATTGAAGAAGAATTACCCCTTATACTTGGGGGGGCATTACTGCAATGCAGTCATCACTAATAAAGCATTCAGTGTGCACCATAGCCAGATGTGCCAGCCCCTGCTCTGCACCTATTTCAGGACTCCATCCTAAGTCATGCTGAGTTCCTGCAATTGCAAATGATGTCAAAGGGCGCTCTTTGGGGACTGGGCAAGGCCAAACAGGATGCCTTCTGTTGGAGCCTATTATTCTGATGTAACAAAATTAGGGTCAATCCAAGAAATTCTTTAGCTGACTCACTTTTCAAGGCAAAACTGATCTGCAAGCTTGTTTCACCAAGTGAGGATGAAATGTACAGGCAATTTTTTTTTTGTTTTCTTAATTAAAGTTTATTTCTAACAGACAAGCATCTGTCAGTCAAATAATCAGATGATAAATTAGATGTGTCGTAGTTACACAACTATATTAAACTAGAGAAGATCAATGAACTTCTCCCCATTTTGGAGATTAGTTTTCCACTGTCCCCTATTTTAATAAAAACTGAATTGATAAAATATTTATCATAGCTTATTTAAAAGAGAAACTGAGATTTTTATGTATATTTTGGGACTACCTGTATTTATTTGACTGTGTCTGGCTTAGCAGTATCAGAAGGTTCCTCAAGTCACAGAAAAAATTCGTCATTGCAGTTTCAGTCACTCACTTGATGCCACATCAAGACCAAAGGGGAAAAAAGTTTTCTTTTGTGTGACTAAATTTCAGTCTTCCCCGGAACACGGTAGAACTTTAACATTCTTTAAATATTAAATCTCAGTAGGTACTACAAAAAAATTCAAAAGTACTTATGCATCACTTCTTTCATTACTAAATGTAACTGTGAACTTGTATAGAAAGCTGAAGTTGGATGTGCATTTGGAAAGTACCCCCTCCCCAAAGCCCCCAAACACACGCAGCTTACAGAAAGAACCAGTTCTTTTTGATGTTTACTGCAGTGGTCCTGAAATTAATATAAATGGATGTGTGACGTGCGAATGGGAGAGCCTGGAACCAATTCTGTTTTATAGAATACAAACCCTTCAGCAATTGGGGTACCTAATTATTTTGATGATAGGTGAAATTTTGCCTTGATCACAAAGTACCCAGCTGTGAATCTGTTTTATAACAGAAAATTTCACAGCATGTAACTGGTCTTTAAAATTACGCTGTAAACATGCAAACACATGGCACCACTAAAACAAGCATGTTTTTAAAAGCTCTTTTTCCTTTAAGCATTTTTGAGAAGGGTGGAATGAAAAGGAAGAAAAAGGGAAGTGAGCAATGCTACAAATAGATTTGTTTACTGTGTAATGCTTTTAGCATATTTCTAATCTATAAAAAGCTCAACTACATTTTTTCAGAACAGTTCACTTTTTTAAAGAAACTAAAAGAGATGGATTGAATTATTTCACCCTTCTTGGGGACTAATCTGAAAGTAGTTTCCTTTTCATTGTTACTTACACTACAGCTGTGCTCAAACTCCTTTTAGTTTAGAAAAAAAGTTTAAATTTTGAGCCTGCGCACACTATGGTTCCACATTCCAACAGCTTCCTCCCAGTCCTCTGCCAGCATCTGCTATTGAAGACTAGTTCCAATTTACAATAAACAGCTTTTCCAGACCAGAACACTTGAAATTCAGTCCTTCTCGACTGCTTTTCCCATTCAATCTCCCTATTCACCATTTCAAGGAGAAAACGGTTCTGCCAATTATTACACATCTGGAAAAAATGCATGTATAAGCTGAAATGCTCTCAGCAGAAAGTTTCAGCTTTCTGCATATGGTCACAGCAGGATTTTATGGGCCACTGACCAGGCCAAAGTCTAAGTTTTCCCATCTTTTTCCTCCCCCTCATTTCTGCCCACCCCCACTCCAACATTCTGATTGGAAACCTATAGCAGGTGCAAGCCGTCTGCCATCTTTTCCTCCACAAAAATCTCAAGTGGTTTCTTCCTGATAAATATTACTCTTACAGCCCAGTTCTACCTCAGTAGGCTCTACAATAGTTTCAATGCATCAGCTGTAGTTGCTTTGCATAAATAAACTCATGTTTTATAACATCATTACCATGGATGCTTGTCTGTTGGCTGTTACAAGGCTGGATGCTCCATAGCTTGAGTTCAGGCTTCCAATTGGCCCATTGTGGGATGGTCCCAATAAACTATGGATATCTCCATGGCCAGCTGACAGGCTGGTGGAAGGCCCCACAGCGTGGTTCCGCAGCACATGGATGGCATCATCGAGTCTGTCCAAGCGATCCTCCATCCGGGACTGCTGCGGGGAGGCAAGAGGGGCAGCAACACCCATTACTCAATGAATCCCCAGGCTCCCACACCACAACAGAGTCTATCTCGGAGGTATTAAAGATAGAAGATGAAATGTGGTATCAAAATAGTATCAAAAGACTTTGAGAGCACCTACCAGCACTACAAACAAACAGGAAAAAGAAAATATTATCTGGAGATTTTGTTCAAGATAGCATTCATTCCTCAAATAAGTGGCAGCTTTGAAAGTGAAGCTTATTATAAGGTTAATGTTACTCAGCTGCTATTGTATGGCATGAAAAGAAAAAAGGAATTGCTACAAAATAAGCTAATGCAGGACAAGAAAGAATGATCATAAAATCAGCCTCACCATGCTGGAAACAATTAAGAGAGGCAGTAGTTTTTTGAGAATCTGTATTACAAAAAAACTGGACAAAACTTTAAGTTATCATTTTTTAAAAATGGATGTTCAAAGAGATTAGGTATTTCAGAAATAGAAGTGAGTTGTGTTACTGTTGAAGTCTGTCTTAAAATACTTTCTTTTAATTACTTTCTTTTATTAAAAGGAATACCAAAAAAAAAACCACCAAAGCAAAACCAATTCTGACATTGCAGCTCTAGAAACTGAAATAGCAGGACGTTGGAGTCAAAAGACGGGTTACACACTACACTAATTTAAGTTTTTAATGGGGAATCCGAAGGAAGCGTTAAATTGAAACACAAAAAGGCACCATCTAAAGTGAAATAGTACCTCACAGACATCCTTTAAGAAGGACATTGCATCTTGCAAATGCTCGTGAAGTTGCTGTTCAACTCGATTTTTCTGGCAAAGTCAAGACAGAACAGGAAGCAAAGCACAGGTTAAGATTAATTCAAAAAAGAGGTGAGGAAACAGCTGATGTGCATGTCAGCAATAAATTGTTAGTCAAGTTAATGCAACAGAGATCTGATTATATTAAGATAAGAAAAGGCTAATATATAACACTGCAGTTATGTTAGAATTCTAAGATGTACAAAACAATTATATTTAATTGCAAAAATACTGAAGAAAAGAAATCTGATTTAACTTATAATTTATCCTTGTTAGACAGAAAAAAATAGAAATTACATCTGTGGAAACTAGAAGTATTAAGCAAATAATCAAAACCTTCCCTCAAATTTTCCCTGTTTCCTTCCCAATATTGTATCGGAAATGTAAGAAGGAAGTCAGTAACTGAAATCCTCTGCTGAATCCTCAAAAGAAGAAAATGTACAATGCTGTAGATTACTACCTGTGTGTCTTTCGGTAGAACGTTTAATTAATAAAGGAACATTCCCCACAACAAATAATATACGAATAAAATGTATTAATACTTTAATAACAGTGCAATGCAAACAAGCCCTAGAGACTGCCATTTGAGGGAGAGAAGGGGAAGGACAAGTAAATGCGGAGGCATGAAGTCTTTATCTTTCTCCAGACTGAACTTTAGATAAGAATTAGCTATGGATTTGTGAAAAGGTACCAGAATCTCATAACAGCGCTTTAGCACCAGCTGTCCTCAGCACAGAAGCCTGATGCCCAAGGAACAGATGGTGAAAGACACACCCTGCACGTCTTATATTGTTCAACTGAACAGGCCATTTGTTAGCAAAGAATTCATTTGTAATGCTATCCTACTGTTTCCTTTAATGATATGCAGGATTTATACAAAACCAAGCCTTCAACTCCTAAGTAAAAAGTACTATGCTGCTTTCAACAATTCTTACCAAGGAGTGTAGAGAGTTTTCATAGCTGGGAGATGAGGGGGCTTGTCCTCCACTCCTCGACCACTGACTGGCACCTGTCAAAATTGTCTAGGTTAGTGCACAGATTTACACAGCAGAACTGGGAAGCAGAGACTGTATTTCTCAACATAATTAAACCCAACATATTCTGCATAAAGGTAAGCTAACATATGGGTATACAAAGGAGGACAAATTCCTTCATTCTGCCTTACTGAGGGATATAATTTTCATATCCTGGCATCTGTAGGGTTAGATCATTGTCAGTGACAAAAGCGGTCACATCTTCAAAGTACTTCAACATTAAAAAGTGGACTAAGTACACACACACCATATTTGAAATATCTGCTTCTGCCTTTGTCACCATAAAAGATCTGCTGAATTCATATTCAGATTCTGTTCAGTATATGAAGGTGTATTTTTAATATTGTTAAAATACACAACAAAAATATTTAAAGTAATCAAATAGACACCAAGTTAAGGATAACTGGAGAACTATTTTTATGACACCTCTCTACTATCCATGAAAACTTAAAATTGGATCTAAAAGCTTTCTCTTGTCTAGTTGTACACTATACCATTTTAGATTACAATGCATTCCAAATTTATAAGAGTAAAAATACAGCTAAGTCATTCCCATTTTGTATTTCAAATATACTTAAGGTAAATCAGCAGCAGAAGAATCATTGATTGTGCAACAAATTGACAATTAAATTCATATTACCTATACCTGAAAATTCAAATACATAGGCATTCTAATCTGACATAAATATATCTAATTATCATGTAAATTTTAAAAATAATTAGATGTGAAATGCAATAACTAATAAAGCAGTACTTTTAACACAAAGCCTGAAGTAGTACAACAATGCATTTTTCTCACCAACTAATAATGCATCTTTTATAAAGATACTACATGAAATTCTATGGCCATTAGAGACAGCTTCCTTTCAGCCATACAAATGTAATAATAAAGCAATTACATTAATAAATTATGGATATACAATCCAACACAGCTCATTAAAGGAAGAGCCTGTGGGCTTGTTCTTTCAATAACAGCCAGAGCTGTGTGTCTGGAAAACTGGGAAAAGGTTTAATAACATTACAGTTCCTTTGTTCAGAGAGCTGCAAGTAGTTACCTTTTAAAGACAAGGTTTTATTTAACAAAAAGAGTACAGCTTGCATAGCTATTAAAATTATTAAAATACCTAAATATTTCCTTTCTAATTAAAAAACAATAAAAATCTCCTATTTTATGAAAGTCCAGAGCTGCCGTAATTGTGTTGGAATTCTCTTTTATAATACAAAGAATTCAGTGAGTGAATTTGTAATTACTGATTTTCACTTCACACAGCTACTCTGGGTCTGGACCTGTAGTCTCTCTGCATTGCTGTCATTCCCGAACTTGGGAATAATGCTTGGAGTCCCACTTATTTTTGCACAGCCATTAATGAAAAAACTATGGAGTATTTTGGTTCAGCATAATGTTCAAATTTTTCCCTGATCAGAACTCCATTTTTAGAGACAGGACTGTGGCCAGGAGCACTCCTGCTATCAGAAGTCAGAGTACCAGCATAGCAGCAGCTCAGGACTAAGCAGGAAGACGGCCAGGTGAGCAGCAAACAGACTGAAAGTCTGACTCGTTTGTTCGGGGGGTTTAACTGAAGAAGGTCCTATTTCTACAGTGCAAGCCCAGAATAAACTGTGAGTGGGACATCTCACAAAGGAGACAAAAAGAAAAGAAGGGAGGGAATAATCAATTCCTATGTAACGCCCAACCCAACTGCAACCTGCAGCTTTCAGTCACACCTCTGCGCCACCAGGGCTCCTCCCGAGCGGTGGCACTCTGCCTCCATGGCTGCAGGTTGCCAGATGGCACCGATTTCCTGCTTGCCTCATTCCACTCCCCCTCCCAGAAGTTTGTGCATGAAATCCACCAATTATGTTAAAAAGCATCCTGGCACCAGAAGCCCTGCAATTAACAACTGCAGCTTTTAGTGCAGCACCAACACAGCAGCATTAAAAAACAAATAAGCCAGGCAAGTGTTCGGATTTACAGGGGTCACCGACAGCAATCACTGCAGTATTGTTCTTACCCCTAGTCTCCCCAACACTAATCCTCTGGCTCCCCTTTCAAACACACTCGGAGCTGCAGAGGGCTTTGCATCCTCAGAACCCACCAAACCTCCTGAACGCCTCTGATCCTGCAGAAGGATTCTCAAAATACCGAGGCTCCCACCATTCAGATCCCTATATAAACTTCACATGCGTGTACACAAACATTAAAACTATGCAAGATGCTTGGCTCTGGGCATGTTTATGTAAAATTAGAAATTAAATGAGGGCAGGGCAGGCAAGACATGAACTATTGTCTCATTAATACTTGGGGGCTTTCATCAAGTTGTTCTCCAAGCTTTTACTTAAGTGAATTAAAAAACGTCATTAATCCTCATTCAGCAACATAAGAGCCAAAGAGTCAGTCATGAGCTTATGAACCCCAAGGTCTCATGACGCTGGTATCTGTCAGTGCTTCCCCTGGTAAACAGAGTACTCCTACCCTAATTCACAATTAAAGGATGGGCAAATTATGACTTAAGCAATCTGTAATACTATGAATGCTAACTAAACAAATACCTAACTGCAAAGGGGAAAATGACAATGAAGGCTAAAATGCTCCAAAATATATTATTTCAGTACACATAAAACATTTGTTTTATTTGCAATAACTTTTTGGGTCAAGACAGAAAATGGCTACCAGGAGTATAAATAGCAATAAATGCAGTAGTAATTACTTCACATTGTGCTTCACCGTGTTCTTAGTGACTCATCTGGGAATAAAGATAAAAGTCCAGATTCATAAATGAAGGTAATTAACTTCTGGAGCAATTTACCAAAGGCTTGATAAATTCTGTATCACTGAAATTAAAGGGGATGGGAGGGTATAAATGTGAAACAGATGCTAAGTTTGAGCTTGAAAAGGATTTAAGTATTATTTGCTTATGTCCACTACTGTCTTAACCATTAGAATCCAAAATAAGGAACACAAAGTGCAAATTTTGTAGATTTCATACAGATTGCAACAGGCAAAGACAACAACAGCAAAAGGAAAACACAAACTTTAGTGACCTCGAATTTGTATTCTAAACTCAGAAATTAGCTAGTGCTTTCACACTTAAAAAATGAGGTGCAGTATCGCATTAGGCAACTCTTGAAAAAAACCTCTTTGGGATGTTTAAAATCTTTAAATCTTTAAATACTTTAAAATGGCAGAACTTCTTTCTTCCAGCCACAAAATATTTTCAATACTTGCTTTGATGTTAAAAAGAAAATAATAACAATATTCTGGTCTGATTTGCCTTTTCAGCACAACAGAATACACAAAACATTTTTTGTCAACTGTAATCACTAAATCAAAAATCCCATTAATCCCATCATTACTCAATTCAACATGGATTATTCAGTAATAGAAAAGAAACGACCAAAGCAGCTGCTCAGGTAAACCATGTCAGATATTCATTAATCCATTACATCCACAGAAACCAGAGTAGTCTCCATTAAACAGGAGTGAAGCATGTATGATGGATGTTTTGAGTGACACTGCATATAGAGATATGCATATTCACATCCATATGATGATGACTGTATTTTGCATGCAATACCTTTGCTGATTTATTCATCTAGATCACAAAAGTGTTCGGCTAAGCTCGTTCTGTACCCTTCTTACCTTAAGGTAATTTTACTGTTTTATAAAAAGCACAACACTTTCTAAAAGTGACCAATAGCCAGGAGCCTACATGTTTATATTAAACAACAGAGAATAGGGGAAACAGACTGCTGTATAAATGTTAAATAATTTAACAAATTGCACTATAGGAAAGAACAGGGTTAAAAGTTACATCATCTTACTTGTAATTCTAGTTCTTTGTTAAACAGCAAATTTAAGTCAATGGAGCTTTCACAGTCCTCTCTATATGGAGAACAGCTGTTCAACTTTTACTAGACAGCTGAGGCCACAGTGTCTGTGAAAGCTGCACTACCACTAATAGCTGTAGGCAGCTGCCCACAGTTCATCTCCACACTGGAATGCTTCTTCCCATATTCACTACAAACACACAAAGCACAGGTGACAGAGGTGGCTGCAATACACAGCATTTATTTTGAAAAATGCCAGAAATTCTTCTCCCATAAAATGAAAACATTCATGAAATATATGAATGAAAAGCTATCTTGTGTAAAAATTGGATAGTCTCATAGCCTACTATATTTTCATTAGTGGGAACACACATCTGCTGTGTTTGTCATTGAAAGCTGCCACAGAGCTTTAACATATAGCTTTAAAAAAAAACCCAAATCAAATCAAACCAAATCACTCCTCTTTCAAAATCTGTACAAGTATCTTTACAGCCCTGATAATGTATGGTCAGTTAATGCTTCCAAACATTATTTTAATTTGCTAATTTTCAAAGCAAGTTGCCAGGACTCAAGTGAATGCCCCTAACAAAATATCTAAGAATCTGGATTTAAAAATCCTCATTTTGTACAATGGAAAAATAACCAAAATGCACAAGTAGTTATGCAAGGAAGTTAATGCTGATTTCACTGTGATTCTGAACAGGACATTTTCGAAACAACAAACAAGGTATTGACAAATGGCCAGTCTTGTACCTGTAAGAGGCGATGGTGACCCAACTGGTGTTGATGGATTCGATGGAAAACTACTGCTGGTATGATCAGGAGAATAAATCTGACAACAGACAAAGAGATTACAGATCAATATACGCTATAATACACAGGAAAAAAACCTGTTAGGATTCTTTTTCATGTTTTAATTGTCACTCTTGATTCTGGATTGATAAAAAATGCAATTTGATCCTTCAATCACAGCTCTGCTTTATTACACTCAAGGCTCTAAAAATGTCCAAAGAACTTTCATTTTCAAGCAGCTGTCCAAATAAGCACAGCCTGTATTTCATAGTGACACAAGTATTACTGACCTTCCTGCTCATTTAAGAGCAGCAGAAATTACAGCCTTTCTGTCTCTGCAGGGGAATGATTCACGTAAGAGTTCACAGTACACAGCTAATTATATCAAACAAAACTTCAGGAAAGTGCCAATGAATAATGACTTTCCAAACTTTAGAGAGAGATTTTAGCAGTTAACAGATGTTATCTGCTAAAAATTAATCCTTCACAAAATACCAAGAAAGCATTCAGGCTCCCTTATTATTGCTACCTACCAAACAAAAAACACTTGAAATTTTGTTCCTCTTGCAAGGAACAAATATGTTTCTCTCTTATTTCAGTATCAACTGCCCTCCTGAGATACTAAGCTTCAACTTACAACAGTTCTTTCCTTGCTCTTAATGAAATTAGAAACTATTGGTAAAAATAGAAGATATAAAGCTTAAAGCTTTAATTAAAAATTAAAATCTCAAGACACTGGGAAAATTCGTTTTATGAAGGGAATTGAATAGATTTAGAGGCTAACTATGGACTTCAGAACATATTTTTATAGGTCATCGGTTCAAACCTGTTTTACTTGAGCAGAGACCAGGATTTGCTAGATCAGATGGCAGTTAAAAGAATTTTCACTGGCAGTGTGGTTGATGTCTCTTCACACAGACAATATGACATTTCAGCATTTAGCTGACAATAACTTCATTAAGTTCCATATTGTATTTTCTGAACTGACAAAACCAGGACCTGATAGACCACATGCTCCTTCCTGGTATATCATACTTTTCCATTAGAAAAGACCATCAGTTCTCTAATGGAAATGCTTCCTCCTTTTCATACATGCTAGAAAGGAAATATATTTAGAACAAACTACCTCATGCTACCGGAGGAAATTCATGCATTGTACATCAGCATAAAAATAAATCTTGGGTGTCAGTACAAGAACTGTAAAGAGTTTCAGACAGATAAGATACAAAAACTAAAATAAAGTCAAAGGCCACAGAATTTTCTTTGAAACTGCTCGTTTTCCACAGGTCTACCTGTCAATTTTATTCTGCTGTATTTTTGTAACAGGGAAAATCTACAGTACAGTGAAGCCCCAAGTAAAACACGAGGTCAAAATTCATTCTGCATGCAGTCCCTGGCTGCTGTGCTGTTAAATGACCAATGATGAACAACCCTGACACCTTCTGCCAGGCTTATACGGTAACATGACTCATTTTACTGCAACAAATGAGACTCCTCCTCCTATCAGTCATGGTCCATTCCAATCAGTGGGGTGCCAATATGCCAGGGTATAATGAAAAGGCTCTTAGACAAAAGCTGCACAATTGAGAGCCTGCAGAGCCAAACCTCGGAGCTGTTAGTCCAATTTTTTAAACACTACAGTGTACATTTCAGTTAGGCTTTGTTATGGTAATGTTATTGAGTCTAAAGCAACAAAGAAACTTAACTCATGAATTACTTTTAGAAGTCAACTTCCCTACATTTTCTTTTCTTTTGTGAAGGGACCAGTGGCTATTTAACTACCAAGACGGTACAAAGGCCTTTACCCTAGTGCTGAGGTAGGAATCAAAACATAAGTTATCACAAAGAGGTCTGATATAATCAACAAAGTTAAACAGTCCTCCTGTTTGATCTCCTCTAAATTAAAGACCAAGTGTTTTGATTTGGCATTAGGCAATGAAATAAACCAGATGTTTCTCCTGCCATATAACCCTCCATGGGCACAATCTTAAAGGGTTATTGTTTGGCAAATGTTCAGGGAAACACATTAGAAATGGCACGAATACCCAGATTTTCTTTTCTTTCTATCTATACTAGTTCATAATCCAAACTAATGCATAATCCACAGGGCTTTGGGAACTTTGTGTAAATACTTTCATGTACAATTCTCTTTCTTGCCTACCCTGAGATTAAGACCACAATTATCCAGGCTTAAACCTAAAATAAAAGAACCTTTGCAAATGTATTATCTGGCCTTACATGTTTAATCACATACTATTCTGTATGGTCTTTAATACCTAAACTGAAGAACAAATGTCGTATCCTCTGATGTTTCAAACATGAAAGGCCTATTGTAAGATGTACATCAACAGAATTTTAGAACTAGAAATTCCTCTCAACAGTTGCAGCAGCAGCATTTAAAATCAAAAGAGACAGGAATATAGTGGCATCTTAGGGGGGAAAAAAAAGCACGACAATCGCAGTGTTTAAATAAAACTTTGTTCAAACAGAAAAATATTCTTGATTTCCTAGCTGTCAAAATTCATGTATGTCAGCTTCACCTGCAGGAGAGCCCAGCTCCCTGCTGGCCCAGCCGCGAGCCGCGCTCTCGCTGAAGGAGCGCGAGGAGTGTGCTGGGTGCGCGTGGTGCGGGGTGCGGGGGAAGCAGATGGATGAGGCGAGGGATTTGAAGTGTGCAGACTATGGCATGCACTGATAGAGCAGATGGAATGCATCACCATCAGCTATGACAGAAATGATTTATGGAATGACCTGGCTGCTCCTGCCAAGCAACAACACGGGATGACAGAAACAAGTTTCTATGACAACCAGAGCCCACCCACCAGTTAGATTAAACATTTCTGCCCTGACTTCCACTCGCAATATATTTAGTTTTTCCTCAAAACATCAGCCTGGCTTTCTCAGCTAGTGATTTGGACAAAAATACCTGAAAGGATGAGAAAATCATTTAGAAAAGGAAAGCAGCAGAAAATGTCACGAAGTCCCGCAGGTCTAACTGGCCAGCGTGTCAGACTTAACAACGAAATTTTGTTCGGGCTGCAGAACATCAGACACCCAAATACATCTGCAGAGCAATGAACAGTCTGGAGTATGTGAGTATTGCTATTTCCAGGAGGCAAAATGATTCCCGTTCTTTTCTGACAGGTCTCAAACAGACCAAAAGAGAGCGTTAACTGCCCTCTGGACTCCCAAATTGTTATCTGCTTGCTGAATTCCCGAAAGCAACAGGGACATTTTTCTCCTCAAAGCCAGTAGGTCAGAGTTCTCCCCAATATGGACATTACAGACATTATCAGATCTGGTAATCTTTTAACATATGACCCTCTGAGGGATGCAAGGGTAACAGGATCTGCATGAATATGCACATTTGCATTCACTGGTATGAGGTGAGGGATGCAGAAGCCAACACAGGGACTGGTCATTTAGGGCAGCAAAGTTTGCCTCATACAAGAAATACAAAGTGCTTCCCCAGCCACCATTCCCAACTCTGAAATTTCTGCTGCTGTGTATCAATTACTCTTTTATAAAAAGTACATCTGATTGTACTAATGAAAAAATAATCATTGTATGCATGCATGTAGAAACGGGGCTTACAGTAGATTAAAGATACTTGCCATGTTTTACAATATTCCAACAGGAGTTAGAAGTTTAAATTTATGTATTTACAACATTCTAAAGGCTGTTGCATAGATTATAGCTAAACAACACAGCATTCAAAACCTCTCCGTTTTATAAGGCCACTGAGAAAACACTTCAAACCTCGAGGCAGGATCTGCTCTAAGACTAAAGTTAAAAATATTTGACTTTACCTAAAACACTACAGAAAAATTAAAATCAACTTTTTATGATTATCTTTTACTTTGTCCAACCAGCTTTTTAAATCAGATCTGACTTAAATCTTTGATCACCTGAGGAAAAAGGAACTCAGAATAAATGTTCTTCAAATCAAAGCATTTTTCACTCACATTTAAAAAGGACATTTTTCTAGTATAGGCAATTGCATCATAGAATGTTGTTTTGACTTCATATGTGAAAATTCCCGATTTGATATTATAAAATGAATGATACATAAATAATGGATTAAAACATGTGTTTCAAACTTGAATATTCTAAATGCTACTTACAGATGCCAATGCCTTTCCAAGTGCATCACCTGTCTGTGAGCTTCCAGCACCATTTCCTCTGTTTCCTGTAATGTGGAAAGCAAACCCAACACTTATTTTTAAAGCTGAAATTTTATTTACTTTTATTATTTTATTCATCACATAGAGTTGAGCAACCACTTTTTAAATGGATTTTCTGAGGAAGTCAGTGTCAATAGAATCAGTTCTCATTAGACTTAAAAATTTAATTAAAACAATTAGATTTACATTTAGATGCTCTCCTCTTAAAAGTCAAACACAGTATCACTGTGATAACTTAAGGACCAACAAGTGAAAGTAGCTAGAAAAAGACAAATTATTTTCTAGATTCAGAGCCTAATTTTAATGAAATGTGAAAAGAAATATCAAAATCAGAAAATTACATTATTGAAGCTTATTTCTAAACTGCTATCACTGAAGCGCTGCATGTTTAATTAATTCTTAAAGCCAAATCACAGAATAGCTCCTTGTGTGTCCCCTTGCTCCCCCTGCTCTAATTCCTTGTGCTGTACTCTCATCCTTAGTTTAAAAAGTCCCTGTAAAGCTCTGATGCACCAAGCTTCCTGTCACCCCTGCTCTCAGTTGCATGTTAGCAGCTTTGCGTGCCCTTTTGCTCCACACACCATTAAGCCAAGAGGAAGTCGGACGCCCTGCCAATTGGAAACACAGAGAGGAACTGAATCCTCTGAAATATCTGCTTTGCTGTAGAAGATAGACCCTTTCAAAGCAAATCTTCTTTCTCCAATTATCAACTTCTAAAGCCAAAAAATGTACTGAATGTGAATGCAAGCCATTCACATCAGAAATCCAAATAATGCAATGCTTGCTGTTTCCAAGTTTGTGACAAACTTGGATTTTCCAGCCTGGATTTCCCATGCAGATTCACTAACTGGGTTCTGTTTAAAGATTTTGGTGCAAAACATGCTCCCAAATCAAAGCTAACATAGTCACCCTACCTAATTCCACTTGCTTAAAATGAAGCTAAATGCAAATCCTATCGAACCGACCAGGGGCATCTACAAGCATTTAACTTCTACAGCTGTATCTTAAGATGAGCAAATCTGTGCAAGGAACAGATGATCATCCTGTACTTCTTGCTTTCTAGGTGAGCACAGAGGAGACTAAACCAGCCATCATACTGGCTACTCTGTAATCTCTAAAACAGTTAAGAGAGGAATTTATGATGCACTTTATCAACATCCCCTAAGAAACAGCCTTCCTGCCTTTCTCCAGAGCAGTACTTTGGTGACACTGGAGCTCTGAAAACTTCAGCACCAAAACTGCCTATATGTACATGCACATGTACTGAACTATAGAGAGACAGTGGCCATTAAGTCAGACACATCCAGTCCCGGAGCATAGGCTTGACTGCAAAAGCAAATAAACGGGTAAGCCTCAAGCTGACTGAAAAACAATTTGCCTCAGCCATACAAGACAGAAATATCACAGTGGTGAATTTTTCCTGATCTACAAGCATGCCATAAATTAAATCTTACTAATTTTGTGCGTCATGCAGCCCTAAATTTCATTTTCTTGTAAAATGAAAAAAAAAGCAGGAAGGACTTTTTACCCAGAATATTATCTGATCCATTGACAGGTGGAGTGTGTGAGGCAGCTACATAAGGTGAACTGCTGGTACTGCCACGATGGAAGCTGGACATTGGAGGAAGACTGGCATTTATATCTGTAGGTGAGACTGAATGTGGGGGATAGCTCTGGAAAGAAGAGAAGCAGACATAAGACATTAAGTAGTCTTTAAATAAATGTTGATATTTTAAGACACCAAACACATAACACCCAGCTCTTTATTACAGAAGAAAGAGACTCATCCTCTGAACAGACCACTACACAGCCACAGATTTTTATTTATACAAAAGACATAACTAAAAGGACATAAATCTAATACACAAAGTTTGTGATTTCTAACAACTGGGTTTTTAACTGTCACACATGAGCAGCAAATGAGAAGTTAATTCTCATAAGTTAGATCTCCGTACACGACTATAAACAGATTGATGTGTGCTGAGTCTTACCAAACGATCGTGTGCGTGCAGGCTGCCGTAACTGCCGGACTGGGACATGTGGGAAGACGAGCCTCCAAGCATCCCACCATAGCCAGGTTGGCTCATGCCATTGGATGAACTCCAGAGGTCAGAAGAATTGTGGGTCCCATCTTTTTTTGTAGTATTTTTTCAGTAGAAAACAAGAAAAATATATTTAATGAAGAATACTAATTTCTCTGCTCCTTTACAAGATAATTTTTAACAAATACAGAATTCAGTTACTGAGACTAACATCAGTGGGGAAATGGTGACCAGTTGATACTGCATCTTTTATTTTCATGCCACCACGCTGTTGCTATATTTATTAAAAAAAATAACAAAGAAACAACAGAGGCTTTATAGCTGAAATATAATCCAACCACAGCTGCAAAAATACCAAGCACTTCTGCTAATTACACAGACCTTCGGTAAGGCCAGATTTAAATCAAGAGTGTTGATAAAAAGTCCAGACTGAAAGAAATAATAAAAAAGGAGGTGGAGGAGTAAGAAGTTTGGCCAAACAGAACTCATCATAAACATACCCTGCAAAACATCTATTTACCTAAAACAAGCAACTTATAGTCTAAGATACCCTAGCACCACAATAATATAAAAACATATCAAAATAGCAGATTTAAGTAGCTGAAATGATTACATTACATAAGCCTTAGCCTGTGTGTCAGTGCAGTTTCCCTTCTGTAGCACAAACTGAAGTGCTCTGTGAACTCCCGTACTGAGACAGAGCTCTCAGTGTGCTCCAAACCCTCACCAGACTGCAGCACAAGCTAATTGTGTGACGTGAGGCTGAGGAAGTGCATTCTGCTCTTGTTTCGTTCAGTGCAACCCCCTTTTTTCTGGCATGCTGGATATACAAGCATTAGAGAACATAAGGCTGTTAGCTGATACTGTACAGTCAAATTCCAGAAAAGTCAATAAGCCCCCACCTCATTTTTCTCTATCACTCCAGCGTGCTGCTCTGAAGCCCCTACAAATCAAAGGATGGGAATTCTGTCCATCTGGCCTGGTGTGTAATCCCTTTAAATTTCAGCCAGCAATTAATGTCATGAGAAAAACTCTATATCAACTGACAGTTCCCTCCATCTAACTGTTTCGAAAGTATATAAAACTTAGCCATCGGCTCTAGCACAATATGCTCTCTTAACACTTCTTCATTCACCCAGTAGAGCAGTGTCTGACTGCAGACTTCTGCCTAAAGCACAAGTGACATTTTACCCACCTTGCATAAAGAAAGTGCTAGCAAACATACTGCTTGGTGGCTTAGGAGATGGGTAACTTGGAGATTCTCTGTTGAAATCATCAGAACTCGGGGATGGTGCATACACCTACATATTGGAGAGCAATAAAAGCAGGTTAGCAATAACTGGGTGTCATGCATTAAAAAAACCATAACAGCATACAGATACAGAGAGAAAGCACAAATAAAAAAAGAACAGTGTAGCAAGCCACAGCATTTGTTGCCCTTGTTTTATTTGCTTTTTAGCAAGTTGCCACAGTACAGAGAAACTACAGTAGAATGATCCTAACAACACACTTTCTGGTGTGCCAACTCAGCCAGGTGGCCTGATAAAAGCCTGAATGCTGATTTTGCTTTCTAAGTACACGACTCGCACAGACTTGTTGCTCAAGATAAAAAAGCAAGATAAAACAACTGGGCCTCAAACAAATTTTATTTTAAAACAACTGTATGCCTGTTTGAATATTTAATTAGCTGGCATCCTAACAATCAGAAAGAAAAAGAACATCCAGTGACAAATGGAAAGTTTTTAATGCAACCGTTTTATCATCCATTCAAAAACTCGCACGCCTTTGGAGAGTCATCAGAAATACATGCATGCAAGTCCTCAGGAATAATCTTAAAACTACAACAGCAAGCATGTAATTTTCACACTGGCGTAGCATTAAAGAAAAGCAGTATTATTGTTTTTTCAGTGTTAACACACCAGTGGAATGCCCATTCTCAGCTTGCGAGCAACAAATTTTCTTTTCAAGTTAAAAACATAAGATGCCAAATAAACATAATGACTCAAAGTCTTTCACTGCAGCAACTCTAAGAAGAAATATAAAGTGTATTCAGGAATAATTTAAGTAAAATGAACAAGGGCCAGTACTCACAGAGTCTAGGACTCTATCCATAACTAGCTGTTCTATACGAAATATTGCAATGATTGGTATGTGTTCGAAGATAAATTAAATAAAAAGCAAATCAACATATATGACAGCAAAAAATACAAAAATGTAACATTGAAACTGAAGTGTCTTTTTGCTATGAAGTAAAAAATGTGGTATTTTTAACTGTTTATCTTACTTGTTAAATACAGATTATTTCCTAAATACATGCATGAAGAATAATTTCAAAACTTTAAAGCTTATATAATGCCATTTAAAAAGTGCACTATGCCCTAACATTCAAAACTGATTATTTTGATCCCCTCCTGTGCATATACAGGCATACATGTTTCTACAGAATTCTCAACTCTCCCTGGTCTTTCTTCGATGTTGTTTACCAAGCATGAGAAGGGCCAGGAAAACCAAGCTAGCCAACAAAAAAGCCTAAGTTCCCTAAAAAAGAACCATTGTCCTCCCAGAGGATGGCTGTTCTGATAGGGACATTGAGGATAGTGAAGTGGGCAAGTCGCGCTGCATTTGCATCCCAATCCCCCTCCTCCCGCTGCCGAACGTTTTTGCAGCCCTGCTGTTGTGGGAACAAATGGCCGGGATGTGCCTGAGCCAGCGCCTCTGACATCACCCGCACCCAGGCACGGCGCTCTCGGCCTCGCTGCACAGCAGCACCATTGCAGCAAAATCTCGGCAACTCCACAATGGGGGGATCGGGGTACGGGCACAGGGCACGGGCCAGGGCGCAGCTGTCGGGATGAGCCACGGAGTGAAAAGGGCAGCAGGTAGACAGACACCTGCGTTAGAAGGAGTGAAGTTGAAAACTCAAAACTTTTAAGTTACACACTTGTTTACTATGGGTTTTTATTAAAAACAAATTATTATTTTTTTTAATAAAAGCTTTTCGGAAAGCTGATGCTCAATATTTTACCCAAAATTTTTCAGTTTATGGAATAAATGTAAAATAGAGATGCTTACCAGACCTGAGTGACAGAATGACAATACATTCCGAGCAATGTTCGCAGTACATATGTATTTACTCTATATGATGAATGCATGTATATTCCATGCCTAGGACATATTTTAACAGAAATGTCACTCTGTCAAATTGTAAATACTCACACTCATAAGACTGCAAACATATTAGGTAAAACTGGGCTTAATTTACAAGCTCTCTGTTGTGCAGAATAACACAGCATATGCTATAGCTGATGGATAATCTATCACTGTCACAGGACAGCAGTGGAAACAAAGCTTTATGACATTTAGTACTGCCATGGAGATGTACACTGATTAATGTGAAGTCACCTACAGTGACGAATTATGCTTCTTTTAAACTGCAACATTACCGATGAGATTTGTAAATACAAGCTTCAGACTGAAATTTTAACATTTTACATAAATGGGTGATTTATAAAAACTGATTAAACACTATCTCAAAAGGGGAATTAAAACTCAAAAACTCCAACAAATGTATAATTTACAAATACGTGAGTACAAGCCATTAACATAATAAAAATGTTACGAATTATGTAAATGCAAAAGAGGCCCTTCCAAACAGCTACATGAAAGTCTTAGCACAGACACATAACTTCATATAGTTTCTGCTTGTTTTGGTATCTTAACTATAGCTTGCAAAAACATAGCTGCAATGTTATGAAGCTGCACTTGCGCCAGTCTAGATTTTTCAGATCAAAGGGTTCTTGCGGCAAAACACAACTGATGTGGTCTCAAAGACTTCATTAACTCCAGATGTGGGGAAATAGCCAGCCAATTCCACAAAAGGAGCGAGTCTCTTTTAGTTACAATCAGAACTACCCACAAATTAAAACCAGGCCTCTGATGTCATCTGATCACCTGCAGATGAGCGCCGGGTTTTTTCTGGTTAATGACCTAATCATAATTTTTGTGTTGCGTTACTACAAACAAAATTTAAAAGCAAAGGAGAAATTTTACTAAAATTAACCCAAAGTCCATGAGATGTATAATACAAAGGTTTTAAATAAAAAAGTTGACAAAAGGGATGAAATTTTATTTTTAAGTTGGGAAGCAATGCATCAGGGCAAGTGGTCTGTTCTCTCCGAAAGGCTCACAGGCACTGGGACCCCTACCCAGCCAAATGTACCCCAGTGGCTGCTGGCATGGCTGTGCAGCAGCTCCCCTGTAGGACTCGGTGTCCTACTTAAAGGGCTTTCTCTGCTGCAACAGCTGAGTAACGCAGTTAAAAATATGACGTGGCTGCTCAAGACAGCCTCTTTTAGCTATTAAACTGATAACACTGACATCCAGGAGGCATCAAACCAGTTTTTCCTGGCTGACATTCCCACTAAGACAAGGAAGGAATACTGTTAAAAGGTCAGCCTGTTTGCAGTCTCCTTGAAGAGGGCTGTCTCCAGCAGGTAGAAGAGGAGCCCATCTTTAATCCCCTCAAAAGCATGGTGCCCAAAGGCACCGAACGTGTCTCCATGCTGACAAGCAAAACACTCTCCCATTATGAATGGGAAATTCCCTTCCGATAAACGCAAGCCAAAACCAGTTTTTTTCCATGACTTATCAAGCCTTGGACTCGACTTTTTTGGAGCTGTGCTAATATATACATCAACCCTAACGCTGTGGTGCTCCTGAAGGGTTGATAGCCTCGCTGAGGCAAGTAGGACAAACGAGTTGCAGAGGACATCAAGTCAGAGACCCACATCAGTCTCTCCTGCACCCTGAATTGGTTTACGTCTCTCCAGCAGGAAAGGCAGGATGACAACTCAGATTTCTTTATGAGGGGTAGTGGTGGGGGCTGACTTCAGAGCTGAGGAGATATTAGCTACATGACATCAGATTTTTGATTTTTCTTTTTTTTTATTATTTGTTTCATCAAAACAGAAGCATCATCCCAGTTCTGAAATCTGCCTTGGTCATTACCACAGGTAATGAACACTACTGTGAAACTTATATGGACCTAATCCATCTAAAATGTTTCAAGTATTACTTACTGTTGCCTCTGTTTACTAATACAAGTGCCAGTAACTTCAACAGTAATTTGAAGATCTGGGTTCACCAAATTTTATGCTACATAAAACTTCCAAATCTTGTTCTATAAATGTATTTAATAAATATAACACTTGGAGTCCTCCTGCTGGCATCCATCCTCTCAGGCAATTTTCCTGTTTCAAATTCTTAAATATTTATCAATGTTTAATATTAATTTTAAAAGCAGATTAAAAAAACAGCAGTGAAGCAACCAAACTTACTTCCGATGAGCTCATGCTATCTCAAGACCAAGGCTCCCATCACACACTGTTTATGAAATTATGAATTATGTTACTCATTTAAGCATAGTTATTAGCAATTCTTGGAAGTTCAGGAAAATATTTGTCAAGCTGCTTGAGACAGAATTTTTTGAAACCAGTAAAGATGAATAACCTATTCTGTAGCTTGTAAACTCTGCTAAGTAGCCTATCTGCATTCCATCAGCATCAGTCATGCAAGTGCGCACTGATGAATGATTTGTACATGTGGCAAAACTTTACAGAGTATTATCTGCAAGTTTTGTAGCAAAAGCTAATTTTGCTGAAAGGCAGTTCTAGGAAAAGGAAACTTGTTTTCATGTTTATTGTATTTCTGACAAAATCATATACTAAAACTTCAGGAATGTAGAACACTAACTACAGTTTTCCATACTCCTCTTTACAGCAAGACAGAAGCTTAAAAAAAAAAAAAATCCAACCAAACCCAAGATTCAGTCTAAATTCTTGTTTAACTGATATTTAAGCAAGATGATAAAATGAAAAGCCCTAGTGTACTAAGTCAGTATAAACACATCCTCAAGCATACTTTTGTTTCCAATACCAGGTGTAAAGGTTCATGTATTTAAAAAACTCTTTTCACCATCCAAAATGGAAATAAAAGAATCTTTTAAAACAACAATCCTGTCTGCAAATCAAACCATAGTTTTTAAGGATGGTATAAAATTCAAACTTCTTAGAGTAGCTAAAGTGAATTCCATCTTAAATAAATGTTTATGCAGTTTAGGCATTCTATCCATGCCTATTTGGGTATTTTTGAAATGCAGAATCCCACTGTAATGATACATAGCACAAGTACTTCCTAGCTTCTTCCCTTGGGAATGACAATTTTAAAGTCATGTTAAAAAGCGAGAGGCAAACTTAGCAGCAATCTCAAATTCAGTATAGAGAAACCTTTTGTCCTTTTAATTAGTAGTAGTAGTTCTTTTTTTTTATTGTAGTGTGAACTAGAGAGGGGGAGAAAAAGAAGGTAAGGCAGCAAAAACAATATTAGAAAGAAGTATGTATTTATATAGTGCTTGAAGATTTTTTTTATATTGTATTTCCTAAGCAAAATCTCTTCAACACACTCTTCAAATCATGCTGTCACTAAGGTACACATGCAATTATGTCTTCAAAAATTCCTGATTAAACTCAGATTTTCAGGAAACAAAAACCAGAACAGTTGAAACTACTCTGCCTGTTTCTAAACCTGTTCCCTGTATTTCAGAAGGCTGCTGGAGCTGTGGGAGGAATCCCCAGCACCAGCAGTGGCCCCAGACACATGCAGCAGAGGATACAGGCCATCTTTTCCATTTGTCCCTCTCTTGTCTGAAGCCACTCTCTGGTTCTGCACCTCCAGCACACACTATTGTATTTCTCCAGACCTTGCTGTGCACGTGCTAATAGGAGCCAAGGCACGGAGCAAGCGGGGCGTGTTCCTCTTTGGGGCGTGCATTTTCAGAAATACAGATCTGCCCCATTCAGCACCTGAGCCCATCCCTGGCTACTGCCATGTGCCCAAGGAAATGGACAGAACCTTCACTTTAAAGCATTAATAAAGCTTGTTGCAGGCAAGACACCCTTCTGGCAGGGGACCACTGCTCAGCAGATTGGCAGTTCAATCCAATGGAGTGGAGCAGGGAAAACTCTCTTGGGCTGATGAATTGTAACTCATCATTTTTTAGTGGGATGGAGAGGGGAAAGAAAAAAACAAGAAACAAAAAGAAAACAAAAATCCAGCTGACCAGTGTTTACTACCTCTCTTTATTCAATGTCCACAGCCATGTACCCCTAGAGATTTCCCAGATGATCTTATATTTGTCCTGACTCACAAATGTTAGCTTTGACCTTGTGTAAGTTGCTGTGGGCAGCATATGGTACAGAAGAGCTTTAATTGTACCTTCCTCCCCATGTACTAGCTGGTCCAGTACTAATAAAAGCAAAATTGAATCTTAGCACCTGGTTGCTCCAAAATTTACTAACTGAAAACATTTACATGGACCTTAGAAGCCTAGGTACATTATTTATTGCATAACAGGCACACAAGTCGTGCTGTCGTGTCATGCGAGCATCGCGCAGGATTTATTAACGCTGCGCTCTGCTCCAACGCTCAGTGACGGCTACAAGCAGGCAATTGCTGCATAAAAAATCCCAAATATACCCGGCTCTCCCCACACTTTTGTGTATTTGTTCATCTATGCACATGTGCTCATCAGCAACATATTTATAAAAAGCTTTTTACACTCTCGAAATTCTCAAGGAAAACAGTATTTTCTCAAAAAAAATCCCAATATAAGCTAGTCTACCAAAACAGCAAATCACAAAACACTACGCATATGCAAAATATCTGTATCTCCTGACTATTTTTTGTCCTTTTAAAATAGGCATTGTAGAAATCTACTGCAAAAGATGCAGGTTCTCCACCTTGGAGAAGGGCTCAATCTCAGTCTATGATGAGAAAAATAAATATTTATTCAATAATAAAATGTACTTGTACATATACTTGTACTGGTATATTAAATCAACCCATGAAATGCACAAAATAAAACAATAAAGTGAATATACTCACAAGTCTATTCTCATATGAAATAGCAGTAATACGTGATATAAAATAAAATACAGTGCTTTTTCAAAAAATTATTTATTTCGGTGATAACTGACACATTACTGCATTGCCATATATATTAAAATAATTCTACAGTACATTTAGAAAATAACTAAATTATTTCTATACTTGTAGGTGAACTGAAAATAGTGGAAATCATGCAAGTCCTATTTTACTTTTAAACACAAAGATATCAGACTTCTATGAAATATCATTTTAGTTGCAGTGTTGCACTTCCTAAAATCTAAATGAAAATGCCACAGAAGAAGTTTGCTTAATTATGTATGAATGTAAAAAAAGAATAACATAAAAACACAAAGGCATAATTTACATTTGTGCCGTTATCTCTACATAAATATTTCTGCAGCTTTATTTTTAATGGAGATCAAGTATTTTGATTATTTGGGGAGCTGAGGCCTGCAGCATGGCTCTTGAATGAAAGAGAAGATAAAACTTTATTGATACAATTTTTAATTATAGCTTTAATTTTTTTCCTAAAAGCTCTATATGAAAATGTTGTAAGCTTTCCTTAAACTGAGAGTATTTTCTGTATATCAACAGGTGAAGGGCAAAAAAAAAAAAGCCTAACAACAACCCCCCCCAAAAAAACCAAATAAAAACCCCCAAAAACCAAGCTATGTCTAGTGCAGTGCAAGTGCTTTATTTTCTTTATGAAACAGATAAGGTCTTTTTTCTTTTTGATTTGAAGGGGATTCTTGAAATACATATTTTTTTCCTATAGCACCTATCACACATAACAGTAAAATTTTACTACTCAACAAGGGATTTGTATTAAACAACTACTTTTTACTTTGATGGGTCCTTCCTAAAACAAAGAAATTACAAAAACTGAACTTCTAACAGTAAAAGCTCCTGATTTATATTTCAGGGTTTAATATACGTGTCAGCCCCCACTGAATCATCTATTGGGGTGCTCTACTGGGTTTTAGCATAATATGAAGCTTTGTTTTGGCTTACGAATTAAAGAAATTGAAAAGAACAAAACATTTTAAATAAAAACTTTACATATTTTCTACAGGTGATTTCTCCCTTATTTTGTGAGTAAATAAATCAGATTTTATATACATTAGCAGGTATCAAGGAATGCCAGCATCCAAAATCTAATGCAACGATCTAAATAAAAATCTCTGACTTGAACAATGAGGTTCTTGCTAACAACTACTAATTTATCAGACAATACAAATAAAAGCACTAAGACAACAAAATTAGGGTATGTACTGTTCTCTCGCTGTAGAAAGGTTCATACAAAGATTTGGCATACACACCAAGAGGCGTGCTTCAAAAACTAAGACAAAAACCAATCCCACAACTCCACATAACCTCTTGATGTATATTTAAATAAGTAATTTAGGCCAACTTACAGCATTTCTAGGAAAAACAGTGGTAAAAGTTACCACTTCTTTAAAAAAAATTTTTTTAATTAAATAAAACCTTGGGCAACATGATATAGGATGATCATATGATTTGTCATCTATTTACTAAGTTTTCAAGCTCATAAAGGTCACCTCTGACCCATAACAGGCACATGCTATCAATTTTCAAGCCATGCCCTCCTACAGTACCAGCACTTCCATCTACTATATGCCTGGAAATACTTAATAAGATCAAAGCCTTTTTTCCTGCTACAAGAACAAAGAGAAATGTTGTAATAGAGTGATCTGTGCTCTAGAAAGAATAAAATCAAAACTCCATGCAAGTTATATTCCCTTTGCTTCAGGGGTATTGTACAGTTAATTTTACTTAAGTCTTATATATATCTTCACATAAAACTTCAAACAGATTGTTTTAGCCTAGGAGCAGACATAAAAGAAAAATCATTTCATATTTGAAGGACAGCTGGCATTTATACCAAAGGAAATGAAATAGAGACCAAGCGATTTTACTGATTCCCCAACTTCTCCTCCAGTGTCTTTGCTGTTATTCAAGAACCTCATACACGGCGTCTTTTATGAATATAAAGATCTATAATTTAATTACCATTGAACAAAAATCTTGGCAAAAAAAGTTTACTAATGAAAGCAAAACTCACACAGGCCCACGGGAGGTGGACTAGCAATAAAGAAACAAAACAAAACAAAAGCCACAAAAAAAGATCAGTATCAACATCTCCTCTTTTCCTACTTAATACTATTTTTATAACAGAAGAAAGCCAAAACCACATACAACATAAACAGACAGGAAGAAACACACCGTTGTTAATTTACCATCGTATGGTAATTTTTACACACAAAAATGAGAATTGATGTTCTAATTTAAAAATTGAAAGTATCTACCACGAAACAGAAATACCTCGTTCAATTTCCACAAAGTTAAATCCACAGGGAAGAGATTCCTCCCCCCGCTCTGGAATCTGCATTTTTGCCCCCCTCCCGTGTCTGCAGGAACATTTGATGATTCCCAAGTCCCGCGGCGGGCGCTCGGCGCGGGC